>JAZKJV010007865.1:0-343451 GCA_037367405.1 Ottelia alismoides
TATTATTGTAGTATGTACATTATTTTATTTTACACTTATTTTTATTATTTAGAACACATTTTTATTAACAACTTTTGTTAGCAAAAAATAATTAATTTGAGCTCAAATTATGTACAAATAAAATAGTACACATTTTAAACAAATGTACAAGGAATTTATGTACAAATTATTTTTGGATTTTTTACAGAAAACCCTATCTCCCCCTACTTTATTCCTGGTCTATCAAGTCAAGTCTTGACCTTCTCTCGGGGTTTTGGTCAGTCTGTATTTATTGTATAAACACATCCTTTCTTTTTTTCCTTTTCTTTTTCTTCTTTATTCTTTTATTTATGTATAAAAAGTGTTAAAATACATATTTAACAAATGCATGTAATTTTATGCAATTAATGGGTATTTATAGGTTTTTGACTAAGGAAATGAGGCTAAAATAAAAGAATAAAGGCGATGAATCGTGGATTCATCAATCACCAACTTCTCATTTTATATTTTCTTTGAGTCGTTGTAGCATAGGAGTCTTTTCACTTTTCTATACTTAGCACGAATTATGTCTTCCTTTGTCGCTCTCTAATCACTATGAGGACATAGTTCAAGCTAAGTATGGGGGGTGTTGTATATATTGTATATATATACTTTAGACATAACTCGTACTTTTAATATGTTTATTTGGGGGGTTATCTGTATAATTTTGTAAAACCACGTGTGTTGAAATAAACCAACCAAAAAAAATAAAAACAAAAGAAATAAAAACAGAAAAAACAAAAAATAGAGAGAGAAAAAAAAATCTTGTATATACTTGTATATATTTTACTAACCCTTTTTCCTTTTTGAAAAAAACTACAAAACCAAAAATCGATAAAAACTTGCATAATTAAAAAAAACCTTTCTTTTACATCTGCATTTTTCTCAAAAGAAATCCATAAAAGTTCAAAATTAGAAATTTGTTTTAAAAAATGTCCTTTTCACATGTGCATCATTTTTCAGAAAAATGCTTTCTTGGAATTGTACATATTTTCTTACATTTGCATGTGCAATTTTTCATGATAGTATTGGCATTTAAACTAATTTTGGAATAAAATTGAAGAATGGAGCGTAGTTGAGCCTTAATCCACTTAATTCCTGAGGACCTTATAAGAAATGGAGTTAATACTTTTCAGTCCCAGTGACTTAATTCTTTGAGTCTAAAACTTGTTCACATGCCATCTTGATTAGTCTAAGTAGAACTTTTAACAACACACGCATGATTCTTTCAGACCGTGGCTTATATTGGACAAGCACTCTACATGTAGCTCTTTATGGATGAGGTAGTGAGGAGGCAGAATCTTTTGGATTGAGGTAGCATACGAGGGTAGTACATCTAGACGGAACCTCTTGTCCTCCTCTAGGGAAGGAATTGCGTCTCAACCTGGTCTAGTGATGTTGTGGTCTAAAGACAGGATCCTATGGGGTTGCAATAATGCTTCAAACGAGGGATAGTCTACTGATCAAGAGGAAAAACTCCTTATGTACATGTTGCACCTTGTATATGCTTTCAAAAAAAAGAAGTATGGAAAAATGCAGAATCTCAAAAAGTAGACAAGCCTGATTGAAAAGTAAAATGCCTGCCGAAGTGTATATACAAGGATAAAAAATACAATAAGAGCTTTAAAGACAAATTTTTGTAAGTTTGTAGCGGATAATTGGCTACACTGGCCATGCATCCAAGGATAGCTAGCTACAATGGTTACCGTCCATTCTTTTCTCCATCCCCTCTTCAGGAGCCTGGTTGTACATGAACTTAGAAGGGAATATCTCCGCTCCTCGAGGAAAGAGTTGGAAGATCAGGGAACTAGAGTACCTTGTTCAGGGAGGCTGTTTATTTGCTACTTCTGAGATGGGGAGCAATACCTCACTTACACCGTACAAGTAAAGACTCATAGTCATAAGAATTGGTGTATGTAGACTTGTTCTGACCTTACTGTTGAGGAGACCTGAATAGGAGTCCTGTGGAACTTAGAGGCTATTAGGTTTTAAATCCATCTCCCATTAATGTTCTGACACACTAATAATCCAAAGGTCCGACAGAGCTCCGAACTACAAATTTATGAAGATAAGTTTAATACTCAATATTGTCCTAGTTCTTTATTTTCCCTTTCTTTTTCTTTTTCTTCACATATTCTTTCAAATAAGTGTTTGCTAAGGGAATAGCAAAGGTAAAGCATAGTGGTATGATGAATATATGATTCGTCATCTTTATTCGTTATTTTAGCTTAAAATCCCTTATAAAATACTGTATATAACACTAACTCCATATTCTTACTAACTTGCATCTGTGTGTAAATATTGTATATTTTTATATTATTTTAACCTAAAATAAATAAAGAAAGAAAGAAAGGAAAAATAAAGAAAATAAAAAAAATGGAAGACTGTATATATGTAATAGACATAGGCTTAAATCGAACCCCGAGAGAAGGTCAAGAGTTGACCTGATCGACTATGAATAAAGTAGGGGGGAGAAATGGTCCACAATTAGAAAATCCGAAAAAATTTGTGTGCTGTGTATATTTGTATACTACACCATTTTATTTGTACAGTAATTGACCTCAAATCAAATAACTTTCAAAACCAAAGTTGTAAATAAAAATGTGTTCTAATTATTTAAAAATAATTGCAAAATTAATCATGTACAGAATAAAAGCAACCAGACGTGGAAAAAACCACTAAGCACTTATTAAAAGACCAATTCTGGCTCCATATGAACTCAAATTGAACCAATCTCACTTCCATTGGATTCTAAATTAAATTATCTTTAAAATGGTTGTATTTTCATTATTTTTGGAGTTTTGAGTAAAAAGTTGATTTTCTAGGGTGGTTTGTGCAATTTTCCCATGTATTTTGTACATATTGTATTTATATATATTTGTAAATATTTTTACTAATTATTTAAATATAAAAAATAAAAAAATAATAAAAAATTAAAAAAACAATTTTCTCATTTACCCATGTATATAATGTCATATATGTATATAGTATATGTATATAGTTGCTTTTCTTAACTAACTTCCACAAAAAAATTTAACTTTTAATTTTCCAATAAATAAAGTGACGAAAATTAAAAAAAATAGTTAAATTTGTTAATAGTTTTATCTCTCTTTATCTTTATCTCATTTCAATTTTCATCTCTCTTATCTCTTAAACCGAAAATTCAAAAATTCAAATTTCATTCTCCATCTTTTCTATTTATATGGATCCTCCATCATTCCAACTGGATCAATCTTTGTGAGAGGAGCCCGATCTCCGAGAGTCTTCATCTTGTAGAAGGGTGCCTAGCCTCTGAGTCGTCCAATGACAGCGCGTCAGCCTTCGTCGAGGTGATCAGTATTTATCAGCTCCTAAAGTGAGATCTGTCATTTTCTTCTTATTTTTATCGTAGATTAATGTAGCATTATCTCTCGTATTTTTTATTTTGTTGTCATTTTTTATCTAGATTATTAAATCCATCGCACTTGTTTGATCCAAAACCAATTTTCCACGCTAGATCTCGATCTCTCCACATTCTTTTCTACCTCGCACAACCTCTCACCTCCGCCATGCACGATGGTCGGAGTCACGGATCTCTCTTCCATATCGTTAGATTTGAACCGTTCACGCATCCTGTTTTGTTTTTAATTAAATTGAATAAATAGAAAAACACATATATTATTTTGCTCTCTAACCTTACTTTTACATGTTCATCTAAAGAAATAAAAGAATAAATAAAAAATATTAAAAAAAAAGAAATTTTAGTTCTTGTTCACACTTTACTATTCCAAAATAAATTTTAAAAAGAATCTTTCATTATCAGTTCTGATTACATAAAAAATAATAAAATAAAAAAGGGCAGCAGCTAGCGTCAGGGCCGTCCTTGCTGCACAACGCGGAGCGCCCACCGACCTTCCTACTTCCAGCAACTATCCCGCGACACCCCATCTCCTCTCGCCTCCACCCCAGATCATACTACATGAGCCTCAGCAGCTAGCCCCCATGCCGGCAAGGCCCTTCGCTGGCCAACGACCCCCTCCGCGGTCGTACGAGTATACGTGCGCACCTTCAGCCTCCGAACGTCCATGCAGTGGCCCGCGCCTCCCACTCTCCCGTTGATCTCCTCCATCGCGGCGGGCGGTAGTCTTGTTCTTGAAGAAAGAAATGAAGGATTCCAAAACCTAGCTTTAAAACAAGAATTTCTATTTGGCTAAATTACGGATCCACCTCTGAAAGTTCCTAAATTTGCAAAAAACGTCCGTGTCTTAAGGAACAAGCACATGAAACACAATGCTATCTGGGTAAATTACACATTTCCCCCTTTATTTTATTTCTTTTATTCATTTAATGGAAAAACAAGAACTGTTTACACTTTAGTCCCTATGTGTCCATACAATTTGTTTCATCCTTTTCTTTTTGAAATAAATATTTTCTTGCTCAATAAATTATGCAAAAATCATGTTATTCTCCTGACTAGTTCCTTTTTATTGTATAAAGTTTTCATTTCATTTTGTCATCATTTATTATTATTTAAAAATAAAAAATAATGTCTTTTTATCTTTCAGAAATTCAAAAAATTCATAAAAATTCAATATTGCTCCGAAAATTCTAAAAAAATAGAGTAATTTTATTTTATTGTCGTTTAATTTCTATCCAAATTTTATGCATTAACTATTTATAAAACCCAAAAAATTGGAAAAAATAAAAATCTTATAGAAATCATAAAAAAATTATAAAAATCCAAAAATAGTGATTTCAGTCTCTATTTATAGATAATTTCCTCAATTTATCATAAAGATAATTGACAGTAGTTTTGGGATTTGAAACATTTGTAAGTTGCAAATTACTCCAGGTTGTGCACTGTTTCTCATTTTTTCCACTGTTTGATTATAAGAAAAATACAAAAACATCTGAAAATTCTACAAAAATTCCCAAAAACATTACAAAATTTTTAAAATAGAAAAATATTTTCTCTTGATTTTTCTGTGCATTTTTTACATAATTGAAAATTACAAAAAGAGTTGGTGTGCGATTTCTTGTCTTGTGCTTATTACTCCTTATTTGTGAAAAAAATGCAAAATTAAAATCACTAAAAAATTGAAAATCAGAAAAAAAAATAGAAATAAAAAAATTAAAAAAAAAAGAAAAACTCCATAAAAAACAAGGATAGTTTGCCTTTGAGATTCCTGCTTTTTATTTTAATTGATTTTTTTTGTCGATTAATTGAATAACCCTCGGATATCGTAGTCTCCCTGAGTTCAATCATGTCCATTACACAAGTAAATAAGTAGCAAAAAAATGTTGGTTTGTCACGGGATTATTGGGGATAGCAACGACTTTACTATCATTAATTATCGATCCTCGAAGGCCTATTGCATAACAGTTTGCAAACTCATTTCAAGATCCAAACCGATCATCTTCTATTCGGGAAGACTCTATTCGTGAGTATTCCTCTTTATCCACTTTATCATTCACCTCATTGACCAATCCATTATTCAAGATTGACTCTAATCTTAACTATAATTTGAGACTACATCATTCTTGAGGATTAATCCAGTGTCGTATATACTTACAAAAATCAAGACAACTCACATGATGCATCCTAAGTGCAAAGGTTCCATAGCTAAGCAGAGCGAGATCAACAATACGGAGTTAGCCTCCATACAGGACATTCAGTCAGAGTTAACTGAACATGCTGACTTCCAAGCCGGATTGAGAGATGTGATCATCGAGCTGAGGAATGATAGACAAGATAGGAGAGAATAGGATTGAAATGCTGGAGGTGGGAATGGGGGAGATGATCCACTACTTGAGCCAGTGTACATGTTTACATTGAAGGATGCCTATAATCTAGGGGCATGACAAACTAATTCATGGATTAGAATCCATGTGATTCATGGGCATTTTGAGCTTAAGTCGGCTATCTTACCACTTCTCTCAATATTCCACGGACACATAAATGAAGAACTATATACAATTAGAGGTAGTGTATAGTGCCACAAATGGGACCGTCTACAGTTTAGCATGTTTACTACATACAAACCCCTGACCAAGTCCATCAGCAGCCACACCAAATAGTTTCGTACCTACAGAAGATTCCATACATTCCTGAGCAGCAGTCTCCACCTCCTCCTCTCATTCAGGAGGTGAATGGCATTTGGTTTGACAAAGAGCGAAACCAACCCATCCGTCAGGGCAAGGTTAGTTGGGTTCCTATTAGAGTCAGAGGCCCTCTCACCACTTTCAGGGAGGGAGACCCCAACCCCAGCACCAACAGTTCTAGCCTCACATTCAATCTCCACATCACTTTCAGAACTGGAGACATGGACAGCAACATATGCAGTCTGCATATTGTCCACAACCTTACTATCAGCAACAGTCTGCATCGTATGGACAGTATTCGAACCCTCCTTCTCCTCATTATCAGCCACATTATGGATACTTGGAACCTCCTCACTGTCTCAACAACAACTAGTCATTGATCATCCAGAGGCACCTTTGGTGAATCCCACACTCGATCAGCTAGCAATATTGATGAAGAATATGAATAATCTGACTCAGAGGATCGATGAACTGATCACTACCAAAATATAGATTCCAAAATAGGTCGAGGCTAATCCTAACAACTTAAGATGCAAGGAGTATGTAGCCCATGATCCATCCATACCTGAGATAGGTATGGTCCTTGATTTTAGTTGTTTATCTGATGCGATTCATCTCTGGTGCGATAGGAGATTGCAATCTCCCACACACCAATTCGGATTGGAGAGAACCACTGAGAGATCCCTACTAACATCATTATCTTCTTTACCAGCAGAGCAACGTTCCAGCGTAGCAGCACCAGATCCTTCAGTTTCACCTTCTTTATCTTCACCACTACCACCATCTTATCCTTCTTCATTCAGAAAATGCCAAAAAGAAAATAAAGAGAGATGTAGTTCACAGTCACCAGAGAAGGAGCACACACATGTCATAGAATCTCCTTCTATACCAGCATGAGCAAACCTTCCCATTTTCAATTTATTTCTTCTACTCATGTTTTGGATAACATTGTACCGATTTATTCAGGTTGTCAAAGTGTATATGGTGACTCTATTTTGAATAATCGAAATGAGCAGTTGAGTGTTTCTTCTCATTCTGTGTCATTTCCTTCAACGTTGAATAAAACCAAAAAAATTTAAAACAACACTATCTAATCCTGGAGAGGTAGAGATCTTATATAACTTCTTTTTAGAGATGCCACTCCATAAGGCCATGGAGTACATGCCTACAATGAAAAAGGGAATGAAAGAAGCATGCAATCAAAAATGTCAAAAAAAAGAAAAACAAACGAAAGAAAACAAAGAAGCACATCTTGACAATGGCCACGGTTCATGCAATTAGCAATCTTCCACCCAAAAATAAAGATAAGGGAGCACCTCACATCTGTTGGCACATCTTTGATCAAGAGTTTGATTGTACTCTTCTCGATAGTGAATTCTCCATCAATCTCATGCCATCCTCTCTACTCTTTGAGTTTAGGTTGGGACATCTTAGATCCGCCATGATGATCCTTTAGTTTGCTGATAGATCAATCAAGAGGCCGAGAGACATACTAGAGGACGTTATTGTAATGGTGCAAGGAATGAGATTCCCATTTTATTTTTTTGTTATTGATATGGAAACCTTTACACCGTTACTCCATACCTGAACATACTAGGTTAACCATTCCTTCAAACGGTTGAAGCATTAGTTGATTATGGTAGATCATATTTCGCTCCCATAGTGACAAGGTGAAAATTGAGACTATCCTCGATCCCAGACCATCAATGCCACTGGAAGCAATAGATGAGAGAGAGACAGTTACACTAGATCTTGAGAACTGTGATTTTCTTGTCGATTTTCGAGAGACATATATGTTTACTGATTTCAAGGATACCCAATAGTTCCTTTCTCAAAATGACTTTTGGAAAGCACATTCACATTGAGTTCCCTTGTTGATCATACTGAGCCATTTGCTAATGGACAGCTTGAGTTGATTTTTTAGTATCATTATTAGATTTCAGAGGTACATTCTGATATTCCTTTGATACATCATTATGAGATAACCGATGGGATACCTTCTAATTAGATTTATGAGAGTTTGTTCAGGATATGAACAACCTGATGAGCCACTCCTTTTTGAGCAGAGATCATTCATTATAGATCTTTGTGAGTTTTTACTTGTTGAGCCCATAGTACCCATGGTGGACAATACACATAGTGCGTATTAGATAACTTCTACCAATGCAGTTACAGGGATTGTCACATAGCTGATTCAGACCCCACCTAAGCTAAAGGCTTTATCCTCAACGTTGAAGTATGCCTTCCTTGTGGGTCCCCCAAAAATGTTTCCGATATCCTCAACTCATAGTTGACCAATGAACACGAATCTTGCGTGCTAGAGGTTCTTGAAAGAAAGCACAAGGCCATTGGATGGAATATTTTGGATTTACGTGGGATTAGTCCGGCTTTGTGTGTGCATCATATTTACTTAGAGGATGACAACAAACCCTCCTGAGAGTGTCAGTGTCGTCTCAATCCAAACCTACAATACATTGTCATGGAAAATATCATAAAATGGCGTGATGTTGGCTTTATTTATCCCATCTCAGATTTGAAGCGAGTCAGTCCTTTACATGTGATCCCGAATAAATATAGGATTACTATCGTAAAGAGTGGTTGTGGTGAGGAGAGTCTGACCCGTATACCAACTTCATGGCATGTCTGCATACATTACCGGTGCCTAAATGCGTCTACCAAGAAAGGTCACTTTCCACTGCCTTTTATTGATCAGATTATTGAGAGGTTGGTTGGGAAGGAATTCTTTTATTTCTTTGATGGGTACTCGGGGTATAACTAGGTTGCTATTACTCCTTAGGATCAACAAAAAACTACTTTTACTGGTTTGTTTGGCACCTATGCCTTTAGACGGATGCCCTTTGGATTGTGGAATGCTCTCGCGACATTCCAAAGGTGTATGTGGGCCATTTTTTCTGACATGGTGGATAGTTTTCTATAGATATTCATGGATGATTTATTGGTCTACGAGGATAGTTTTGACACATGTCTTGCACATTTAGACTGAGTTCTTCAATGTTGGTGTGAGGTGAACCTAGTTCTCTCATGGGAGAAGAGTCACTTTATGTTGACTAATGCGATTGTATTGTACCATGCTATGTCCAAACATGGTATGGAAGTTGACCAGCTATGATTGATGTAATCTTCAAGCTAGAGCAACCGCATAATTTGAAGAAGTTGAGGCTAGATGTTGGACATGTTGGATTTTGTAGGCGATTCACTAGGGACTTCAGCAAGTTCGCAGTACCTTTGACTGTGATTCTAAGCAAGATGAGTGAGTTTATTGTTGATGAGAAAGTCCTCCTTGCATTTCATCAGATGAAAGGCATGGTTACTAGTGCTCCTATCCTACAACCACCTGATTGGTCTCTCCCCTTTGAGATCATGACGAATGCGTCAGATTTCTCAGTTGGATCTATGTTAGGGAAGAGAAGGGATAGGATACTATCTGTTAAATCCTATGCTAGAAAGACTCTGGATGAGGCACAATGTAATTACACAATCATAGAGAAGGAGATGTTAGCACTGGTGTTTGCATTAGAGAAGTTCTGATGTTACCTCCTTGGTTCACATGTAACTGTATACACGAATCACACAACCATATGATACCTATAGATAAAGAAGGATGCCAAACCATGCCTTATCAGATGGATTCTTCTTCTCCAGGAGTTTGATTTAGAGGTTTGAGATAAAACTGGAGTGAAAAATATTGTGGCAGATCACCTTTACAGTATCACAAATGCAGATACTTCTGAGCATATTATACTTCCTATATCTAAAACCTTTCCAGATGATTCCATTTTGTCCGTGGACTTACTCCCATGGTATGCCTATATTGTAAACTTTCTTGTCTATAAGAAAGTTCCACAAGATTGGTCGAAGCACAAGGTAGATAGATTCCTGTCAAGGATACATTTTTACTAGTGGGAGGATCTATACCTGTTTCATGAGGGTACGGATTGTATCTGAAGAAGGTGCATTCCTTAGGAAAAATACACCAGGTACTTGAGCATTGTCATAAATTAGAGTCTGGTGGGCATCATTTGGAGAAGCACATGGCAATAAAGGTTTTACAGAGCGGTCTACGGTGGACAACTTTATTTAAGGATAATACAGAGTATGTTCGAGGTTGTACTAACTGTCAGAAGATGGGAGGAATAGTTGTCTCCAAAGATACCGTGCCTTCAAGATATATACATATTACAGATGTTTTTGAAGCTTGTGGCATAGACTTCATGGGCCCATTTCCTTTCAGTCAGGGATTTCAGTAAATCCTTCTTGTTGTGGATTTTGTTAGTCATTGGGTGGAGGCTATCCCCACCCCATTCACTGATAGTCAAATAGTTTGTTCCTTTTTCATAGACCACAATATTGCGTAGTTTTGGAATCCCAAGATACTCGATTCAGATGGGGGAAGACATTTCATTAATAAAGAATTCAAGAAGATAGTGAAGGAGTATGCCATTGAGCATAGAGTCGCGTCTCCTTACCACCAACAGACTAATGGCTTGGCTGACATTTTAAAAAGAGGGATAAAGACGATATTGCAAAAACTTGTACGTCTAGATAGGAAGAACTAGTCCCAGATGCTCGACTCAGTTTCATGGGCTTATCGGATGACATATAAATCTCCATTGGGTATGTCTTCCTATAGATTGGTGTATGGAAAGCCTTGCCACCTTCCAGTTGAATTAATTCACAAATCATTATGGGCACACCATGTATGCAGTTTGGATTATGAGAAGGCAGGACAGAGTAGGAAGTTGGATCTAAACAAATTGTTGGAATTCCAAAATTTTGCACACGACAACTCTCTCATGTATAAGAAGAAAGTCAAGCATTTACCTGATAGATACATTAGAAGAAAGAATTTCTCCCCTGATCCAAAATGGTTGTTTGATGATAAATTGAAGTTGTTTCTAGGTAAATTAAAAAGCAAATGATCAGGATCGCTCATTGTGAGAGTTGTGCTTGGCAATGGTAGTATTATCATATAAGGGTTGTCATCTGACGCATTGTCATTAGTTGTGAATGGACAATTGTTGTAGCCATATATAGATCATGATACATCCATGTTCATGGTTGAATCCATATATGTGGTATCAGACGATGATTTTTTGACATCCTCTACCGATACATGAGTTGATTTTCTCCTGTATACAACCTTTCATTTTACTTTCTTCTTAAGTTTTTTTTATTCACCAATTTTTCATGTGTTGTGCTATACTTAGGATGTACTCTATCCTAAGTATAAGGGAGGTGAATTATTTGGTTTGTTCCATTTTTTTATGTTTCATCACTCTTGTTGTTGCTTATACTTAGGATCCTCTACCCTAAGTATACAGGGAGTGATATTGTTCATTTCATTTTTTCATGTTTTTATTCGCTTTTATTTCTTTTGTTCCCCAACTTGTAATTCAACATGTTGATATTCTTTTACTATACATAGGGATCTTTTACCCTTAGTATAGGGAAGGACGAGTCATCGTGTTCATTCATTCTTTTCCTTGGTCTTCCTTATTTGTACAATCTTCTATACTTAGGATAATTTGATCCTAAGTATAGGGGGATCATCGAAATCCATTATTTTTGTCTATTCTTTGAGTCAGTATTATATATTATTATTTTCACTTTTCTATACTTAGCATGAGTTATGTCTTCGTTTGTAGCTCATTGGTCACTATGAGGACATAGTTCAAGCTAAGTATAGGGGGTTGTCGTATATAGTGTATATATATATATACTTTTCCATAACTTGTACTGTTGTTAATAATATGGCTATTATTATTCTTAAAAAATGTTTTGAAAAATGATTTGCAAAAATCTTTTGAAAAATGTTTGCAAAAATCTTTTGAAAAATGTTTGCAAAAATAATTTGTAAAATATTAGCAAAATCCTTTTGTAAAAGTTTTCGGAAAACTGTTTGTAGACATTTTACAAAACTAGTTTTGGTGAAATCTTTGCAAAATTGTTTGCAAAAATATTTTTTTCGTAAAATGTTTGTAAAATTATTTTATGTATCAAAACTAGGTATACTGTACAAAATGTTTGTAAAATCTTTTAAAGCAAAATGTTTACGAAAACCTATTTGTAAAATGATTTGTAAAAATATTTGTAAAACTGTTTAAAAAACCTTTGCACAATGTTTTGAAAAATGTTTGAAAATTACATGTAAAATGTTTTGAAAATGTTTGTAAAGTGTTTGTAAAATTATTTTGTCACGTGGTGTATAAATTATGGTATGTATATATACATATTCGTAAAATCCACATGTATATAAAATCCTTAATCACTATCCTCATGTAAATGCAAATCTTTGTTGTATATAAATTTATTTTATAAACAACTATCTTAAGCTTGTACATTAAATCTTCTTATAAAATCTTGTATAAAATTTGTATAATTGTACACTCAAGAATTATACACTTAAGAATTTTACAAACTTTAAAAAATGTTTAAAATACATAAAAATTGCAAAAAATATTTGGAAAACTTTTTAAAAAAGTTTGCTCCTTTATTTCTTTTAAAAAATGTTTTGTATATATTTATTGCATTTGCATGTGTATTTTTCAAAATGATATTGACACTTAAACTAGCCGAGAATAAAGTTGAAGTATGGAGCTTGGTTTAACCTTAATACACTTAATTTTAGAGAAACCTTATAGGAATTGGAATAGAGATTCTTCTGGTCTATAGAGTTAATTCTTTGGGAGCCAGTAGACTTAGTTTAGTGTTGTCTTGACTGTATAAGTATAGTACTTCAGAGCGCACGCAAAATTCTTATCGATAATTGAAGAATATGGTATAATCCTTAGGTGCATCACAGAAGCATGTGCGTCATATCGAATACGATGAGGAACGACTAGTCGTACTAGTTGTTCTATGCAGCGGAAATTAAAAAAAAATTCATGCGACAAAACCACATGATCCGAGAACACTTCTCGAATCATTTCATCTAAACCACAAACAAGTAATAAGATTACCTCTTGAAGCGTGGTTGTGATCGAGTCTCTAAACGATGATACCTCCTATCTCAAGTCTGATCCGACGAAGGAGATGCTTGCGAGCGCGGGGATGAATCGCGTGCTTCTCGCAATCCATGTTGATGATCCAAGCGATGGATGTCCTGATCTCGACACACGAGATCCGACGTCTTCTTCACGAGCGAGACACACCGAAGGAGACGGAGATCCACGAGCAGACGATCGGACAGCATAACAACGACGCTGCGACGATGGAGACTCCCTCTAGGGCATCTATGGTGGACGACCATATGAGAGTAAGAGAGAGTAGGCGTGTAGAGAGAAAGAGAGAGAGAGAGAGAGAGAGAGAGAGAGAGAGAGAGATGTGCTTCAATAGCATAGCATTTGAGAGCATGGTATGCCTCTCTATTTATAGGGTTTTGGGATCCATGGATCTCAATCCATGGGATATATAAAATCAGTCGATTAGATTGATTTATGTCTAATCCAATGGTCAAGATTGTTGTTGGTAAAAATCAACAACTAATAATCTAATTTAAATAAAATATATTTGACACATCAAATATAATTCAATCCTAAATTAGATCAAGCAATTAAGGAGAGAGTAGCATGGAGATCACTTCCCAATAAGGAAAGGGGGGACGGCTACCACATTCCTTGTGGGAATGTGTAGCCGTCCACCATTTCCTCATGGTGGAGGCAATCTCATGCAATCTCATGAGATTGCATATCTCCATGAATTTCTCCCATAATTTCCAACAACTTTTGTTGCGATTTATTCCTAAAAAAGAATTCATAATTAATTTTGAGAATATAGCAATCTTGCCATTGGAAAATTGTGAATGACATTCACAACCCAAAACAAAATATAATTTACATTTTTCAATTAATTACACAATGTGTATCCAATACACATCAATAATTAATTAACAAATGTAAATTATAATTTGCTCTCTCTAATACATTATAAATCACATTTATAATATATTATGAATAATATTGATAGTGCTATCCATATTATTCATATCCATGATAATTAAATCACATTTAATCATCTTGGATCTCTTTTCCTCTTGTACCCAAATAATATGAATCACATTCACATTATTTACATCTTTGATAATAAAATCACATTTATTTATCTAAGATAACTCTCCTTATAATATGAATCAAATTCATATTATTCATGATAATTAAATCATATTTAATTATCCATTTTCTCAATTCTCGGATACTTATATCAACATTGAAATTATCCTGAACTCTTTCAAGGATAATGTGCTTTCCCCGTGAATACTTAGAGATAAGGACATGACGATTATATTGTTCCACATATAGTGACTTGGATATTGAGATTACATCTCAAATACAGATCTCGGGCCTCCCATAGATGCTTTATTAAATCAAGACTGCAAATCTAATATTCTCATTGCATCTGAATCACATTCAGATCAATGTCCAACATTTGGATCAAGATCAGATTACTTCTCTACTGAAAGGAGTCACTAAAATCCAAACCCGTTTCATCACTCCCTAGGAATTGAAGCGTCATGGTTATACCATCATTTATGATCACATCACCCTCAGATATTCCCAATACCTGTACATCTTGCATACTGGAAGACTCATAATAAATCTGAAGTATTAGATTAACTTTATAGTGTCTACTTTAGGGTTTTATCATTAAGTTTCTCATTTTGATCATTGGGAGTTGGTATCGATCATATACTTTTCGAAAGCATATATCATACTTAGGTCTTGATCATATACTTTCCAAAAGTATATATCAAACCTACAAATTAAGTCAAGCTTCCAAAGCGAGATGACTGTGTGCACGGAATTTGATTCTTCCCAATATCTCATGAGTGAGCTCATGTCTTTCGGTTCAGTACTAAACCTGTATGATTCCTTTAAGAGATCATATTACTCATATGCCCTTATATGCACACCAGCGCGCCGGTGTAAAGACCTTGGTTAGGTCATCAACCTATTGGTCTTATTAATGTACATACTCAGACATATAGTAACACATTTGTCTCCGGTCGACAGCATACGATATAGGACTTTGGTTAGCTCGATCTCGTTAAATCAACTCTCTGACCTAACTAATCTGACAACTCTGAATCTCTATTCCTATGCAGAGGACCTGCATCAAGAGGTTGGTCAGATATCAGCCTAACTGAGAAGAGGATTGCCATCACCTACTCAAGTTGGAGATCATCTCTTAATAATCATTTGACGGTAAGCACCTGCCGCTATGATTCAATAATTGAATCAACAGCTGTAAGATTATTAAGATGGCCATGGTACAAAACCCTAATTGTACTAAGGGACCTATTATGCAAATTATGTATTCTTCATTTCAGATTAGGGAATGATATTTACAATAACATTTATTGCATAATGGCTCACTGTGGGCTTGCATGCCCAATAATCTCCTAGGAGCCCAAAGAGCCATTAATGGGCTAATCATTTAAACCCACACTCATGTGACAATCATAGGCTATTTAGAAAATAGCTAGGTACGCTGATCAGTCACTCTGTTCTCAAGGGACTATGCCAAGTCCTTTTACGACACTTGCATATCCTCTAGTAACAGTGCTTGCATCCAATGCGAATGTTGCATCTTATGCAACCAATACTCAATTTTGTTATAGTATCCTTGACACTTTATCTCGATAAATATTATAACCAGTATGTCCATAATCCTTATCAGAATGCCTTTATTAATGGAGATCTCTATCTCCTAAGGTATCTACAGTTAAGATCTTTACAGTTCACTATCTACAAGGTCTTATACTTTTGAAGATAAAACTTTGAGATCACTATCTCTAAGTTTCATCATCATTGAAGATATTGTTATTACTGCAATCAAGTGTTTTATCTCCATAGTAGGATTAGTAACAGTTTACTACTCCCACTGCATGGTAGACATCTGGCCCTTGTACACATCATACACACAGCTTCTCGTAACTGATGCACAAGGGCAAACATTTTGCATTCACATCCTCAATTCTTTCAGGTGTTATCCCTTTGGATAGGTCAGTACCATATCTTAAGGGAAGGAAGCCTTTCTTGGAATTTTCCAGAAAATGGAATAAGTCCAAGGTGTACTACTAATGTGACGATCCCAATATTCTCTTTTGCTTCTAAACGACTTCAGAACTATGATCTAAGAGGTATCCATGAGATAATATCTCATGGTTTGGAACAACCAAATTATAAAACACTTATTATTATCCTTATATCATTCCAAATGATTAGAATAATATCTACATTTAGAACGATGAAAACAATGGCACTCCCACTAAGCTTCACATGGTTCATCAAGATTTTTATCTGAAATCATAACATTTATAATTTCATCAAATCTTATGTTCCAACTACAAGAAGCTTATTTGAGTCTAAAGATGGAGTTCTTTAGCTTGCACACCTTGCTTTCCTCAACCATGAACCCATGGGGCTACTTCATAAGAATATCTTCAAAGAGGTATTCATAGAGGAGTGCAATCTTGACTCACATCATGAAGATGTCATAGTCATGTTGTGTAGCTATAGTTAGCAATAGTCTGATGGGTTAAAGCAAGGTCACTAGAGAGCAAGTCTCATCGCAAGCAATGTCTTCTCTTCGGTGTGTAGCTCATGGCTACTAATCGTGCTTTGAAGGTCTCTACCTTCTCATCAGGTTCCATCTTTCTCTTGAAGATCCATTTACACCATAATGGGTATTACCCATATAGTTGGATCCTCAAGGTTCTACATACAACATTTGTATATGAAGTCTGCTTTAGACTTTATTGCTAACATCCATCTTTTCATGATATGATCTTCAGAAGCATCATAACATGAAGTCAGATCATTGTCAGATTCAACTGACACATAGAATCCATCCTCAAACTTATTTGAAGAGGTATTAATGTTTCATCTTTAATTGTCTATTTAGTTTCCGATTTTAGGAGGCTCATTATCTTCTCATAATTAAATGAGTCCCATTACTTCATTTTCATCTTGATTCTGAAAAGAGTCATCCTCTAAGAATCACATTCTCAGAGATGAGATCCTTTAAGAATCTCAAGGTCATAAAGTAGGTATCCAATACCATCCTTTATTTTCTTAATGAAGTAGGACTCTCCACTGCATGATTCTAGCTTAATTACATGGAACCTTATTAAGGATATATAATGTTGTCTCTACCACATATATATACCTGGAAACTAATAGATAATTATGCTACGATTAATCATTGATCAAATCATGTCACACATGATCAATTGTATCTCCCTACAACTCTATTGAGTTAAGGTTCATTAGGAGGATTGAGATATGAATGATATTCATATCTCTATAATGTATTCTATGAATTCTTCAAATTGGTACAAGCTACCTAGGTTAGATCAAATTCATTTCATCTTCCTTCAGACTTCGGTTCAAAACCAAAATTGTGAAATCTTTGAAAATTTCAAAGCATTCTAAGTGAAGAGAAGAAATCTCATATCACAAATAATCATTAATAGATATCACATATCCATAATGTTTATTCTTATATAGATGATTCACATACATCAATATGTATGAGATCTTGAATACCTTACCATCTTACAACAATCCAAAAGAAAGGTGTATTGGACATTTTTACTTTGAATACAATATTCATAAGTATGCAAGTTTTGAAATTTTAGACATTCTAAAGTTTAATCTCTTACTTGTCCACTGATCTTATCAACAAACATATGTCCAAAACATGATGCCAGATCATTGTCAAATGATCTTTATACTTCTTTAAAGGTTTAATTTTCAGTATTATAAATCTTAATGAACCATTCATTAATTTTCTAATTTAGCAGATGATGAATACCCATTCATCACTCTTTATTCTTATATTTTAGCTACAAAAACCTATGCAAATGCATTTAGATACTTGTAAATAGGAATAATTAGCAAAAGCATGCATTTTGTAAATATCTATAATTAGCATGTTTTTGTGCAAAAATAAAAGAATAAAGATTAAAAAGAAAAAGAGGGAAATATTTAGAATAAATATTGAGCAACCTAACCCAAGGGAGGGCTCAGCATGGGCCTGACCGCATAAAAGCCAAGTAGAGGGAGATAGGGGCTCATGTGTATATATTTTTGTAAATAAATAAAATTATATTTTCCTCACCCAAAAATATGTTTGTAAATATTTGTACATATTTATAAAGTATAAAAACAAAACAAAAAGCTAAAAACCAAAAAAGACCAAAAATATCCTTTCACCATGTACATAGACCATGCCTCCTTATTTATTTAACCTTATAAATAAATAAAATTATTTTCTAAACTTTTTGTAAATATTCTATGTTATATAGTGTATATAAATAAAATAAAAAGAAGCAAAACAAAAGTCAAAGAAAAATTACAAAATTAAAATATAAAAATACATTGTATATATACCATGTATATAAATGTATATATCTATTTATTTCACCTATGTATATAAATAATTAAAACAAAATAAAAATACCCTTTTATTCCTCATTTTATTCTATAAATAAATAAAATATAAAATAGGAATAAAATTGTACAAAAATAATCATTAAAAATCAAAAATAAAAAACCAACATATTGTACATATACCTATATATAGCTATATATTGTAAATACTTTATTTTTATTCCCAAAAATTAATTAAAAATCACCAAAAAATAGAAAAAATTAAAACAAAAATATTTCATGTTTTGAGTTTTAATTAAATCGTCCTTTTGTTATTTTTAATTCAATTTCTAAATCTTTTATGACGTGGCTGATTCCCTTTGGTCCACGGGGGTTGTTGACCGCCCGGTCAACTACCCCCTGTGGACCACTTCCCACGGGTCTGGTTCGCGGACCCGACTTCTCCCATTTATTCCCGCCAGACCCGATCACTGTTTAGCCTAACCCAGGGTCCTAATCACTCCCCAAGTATCCGGGAATCTCGCCCGACATTGATCCTAGGGATCCGTGCTCAACCTAGCCGGACCCGAGCCCTTCTTCCCGGACCTGCACCCATATATAGTCTGAGCTCCACCCCCGTTTTCATGCATCTTTGGATCTCCATTCTCTGTCCCGTGACCTCCACAGCAGCCCCTGAGGTGACAGCTCTCGGTTGCCCGTGTCGCAGCGAGGAGAGGTTGGCCGGACCACTGATCCGGCGACTTAGCGCCGCCGTGCTCCGCCCAACGCAGGAGCTCGAGCCTCGGGCCGAGACAACCCTTGAGGCCACGACCAGGAGCTACCTCAGCTCCAGCATAGTCTCATCGACCGCCCAGGTAATCCCTTAGCTTCTTTATTTTGCCTAATTTCCGTTTTGCCCCAATTTGCACCGCCGCCGTGTTTCGTTGATTCCGACCACCTCGCGCATCATTTCGATCATCGGAACCCATATTCACCTTCGCCGTCCCTCCGCGCACCTTCTCCATACACCCATCCAACCCAGCTCGCACAGGAGCTGGGGTTCGAGCTCTACCGTCCGTCGCTCGCCGGAGCTCGCTCATCCCGACGCATAGACCACCTTCACACCGTCTAACCGGGTCGAGGAACATTGCCCTCGACCCGCGAAGCTTCTGACCCATTTTGCAGGACCAGAGGAGGCTATCTGAGGCCTCCCGACATTCGGCCAGGAACTCTCCTCCGCCGACCTCGCCGGAGCCCCTCCAGGGCTCAGCTGGGCCATCGGAGACCACCAACAGCTGCGGGGCTTCATCACGAACCTTCTCCGATCTTCAGAGGCAGCAGAGGAGGACCACCGCGCTCGCACGAGGCCGGCGAAAGTCGCCGGCGACCTGTTCTTCCTGGATCCTCCCAGACCGTCGATCGTGTCTCCTCGCTCCAGGTGTGATCGGAGCCGTCCATCTGAGGAGCTGTTTCGAGCGTCAGATCTGAGGAGACGCCATCTGGAGCGCCCACCAGCCAGACCCGTCAGATCAGCCACGTGGAGCGCATCCGACGGCCCGCTTAATAAAGGGTAAATTACCCTTTGGCCCAGCTTTTGTTTTTATTTCGTTTTAGTCCTGTAATTACTTTCGTCAGTTGTTTAGTTTTAGGGTATTTTGCACACTGGACCTCATGCTTTAGCTTATTTGCTTATATGCCCCTGTTTGTGTGAGCCACGTGCGTCGTCACGTGTATGTTTGGATCATTTGCAACTTTAGTCCTGTAGTTCTGGATGTTCGTTAATGAATGAAATATTTTTAGTAATTGCATATATGCCCCTGTGAGTGTTTTAATTGCACATGTGCGTCTATTAGTGGGTTATTTGCAATACAGCCCCTGGACTTTTTGGTACGAGTTACCAAAAGTTCCTCGGACTTGTTTTTCTTACCAAAAGGTCCCTGAGTGCCCCAGGCACGCGCCGCGTGCGTGCGTTGCTGGGTTAATTACACCTGGACCCCCAGAACTTCGGGTATTTGCACTTTAGTCCCTGTGCACAGTGCCCTCTTTTGATTTTTGAATAAAATATCAAATCACCTCCAAATTCGATGAAAATTTGACACATGGCTCCTGCCATGTTGTAGGATTTTTGAGAATTTTTGAGGACATTTTTGAGTTTATTTGTTATTTTTAAAAATTTAAAAACCTTTATTTCAGCCACTGTCTAGTTTTAAAAATCCCAAAAAAATATAAAAACCCCCTCAAAAATTCCATAAAAATTAGGTACTGTTTCTTTTGTGCTCTGTTAATTTCTAGCCAATTTTGGCTATTTTTCACTGAGTAAAAACCCTAAAAATTCAAAAACACCTAAAAACTCATAAAAATTATAATAAATAATTTAAAAACCCAAAAACAATAATTTTGGTACTCACATTTTCCTTGTTTTCTCTAGTATACAGGAAAAATACCTTCAGGCCCTCTTGAGATCCTTAGATATTTTATTTAGGGATTTTGGTCCTGGCAGGACAGTACCTTGCTTTTCTATCACTGTTTGATTTTTAGAAAAAAAATATACATCAGAAAATTATCAAAAATTAACCAAAAACACTAAAAAACCTAAAAAACATAAAAACATTTTTGTTTGAATTTTTGCTTGGTTTTTGACACATTAAATAATTAGCCAAAGTGTGATTGATTTTGTGTTTCTTTTATTTTCTTCACATTTAAAAATCCAAAAAATATATAAAAATCATTAAAAACCACTAAAAAATACTTGTCTTTTATTCTATTCCATTTTTACTACTTCGTAGGCCTGTGGCCAACCCGTGCTCCTTGAGTTCGACCCTGGGTGCTATACCAGGTTAATCTCATAGCTGGACCGCTATTTGAGTGTTTGATTGATTTTATTTCTATTAGTGGTCTGATAATTTTTCTTGATTGACCTATCCTCTGAGATCCGGGTCGCAACGACCCTTGTCTTATTACCTTTACCCGGGTCTTTGGGAATTTTAGGTCATCAGAATGGCGCCGTTGCCGGGGAGCACGGCTTAGTAGTTCTTTTCGTTTTATTTTCGTTTTGTTTTCGCGGCTTTTCGCAGCTCTTCGGAGCTCACGGCTTTTCGCGGTTTTTGTATCTATTTTCTTTTTGTTTTATTTTGATTTTCTTTTATTTTTATTTTTGTTTTATTTTGTGTGTTTATTTCATTTTCCATTTCTGCATATATACGCTCACTTTTATTTTCCTATCTTTTCTTTATTATTTGATTATTTTTGCCGGTCTGACCACTCTTCTCTTTGTCTTGCGAGGGCCCGAGGACCGCGGAGGCGACTTTCGAGGAGTCGGTGCAGCCGAGGAACTTGGAGGCGGCTTCCTTCTTTACGAAGCCGCAGGAGAGAGCGAGAGAGAGAGAGTTGAGTGGGTGAGGATAGATTAGGTTTTTATTTCATTTATTATTATTATTGTAATAATACAGGGACCTGGACACTCTTGGACTTCTTGACCGTAGCGGGTCTGTTTCACCGAGCACCGGTGTGCTCGGGGGACCCTTTAGGACCTTCGCGGTTTTTCGCGGCTTTTGCTCGGTTTTATTTTTCTTTTATTTCTGCCTTTTCCGGTTTTTCGCGGTTTTTGCTCGAGCCCCTAGATTTAGGATTTTCTGGTGAATGTGCCGTAACTAGTAGGATCCACACACCTAATTGCATATCTGTTCCTATAGACCGTAATTGGACCTACTTAAAATCAATAATAAAAATAACCGACTCGCTAGCCTCCGTAGCCTACGTGCCGTAGCCCGTCCTGTATAGCGCTTACTCCTACCCCCGATTTGTCGGACAGAGGAGGGACGGGCCAAGACCGGACTCTTTGGCTTGGAGGTCGGTGACCGGTTAGACGGTTCTTCGCTAGAAGTTGCTCGTCTAGAACTCGGCTTTCCCGCTGCATCATTTAGGTTAGTTTTATTTCTGTCTTTACTTTTATGCGCGGATCATATTGCATGTAGAGAGTTGGAGCTCAGACCCGCTCTCCGAGCCCGAATATGATTCCACCCTGTTCCCCCTCGACCCCCTTTCTGATCTTCCTGAGAGACACGAGCCCGAGGAGAGATTGATTCATTTGACCGCACATGAGTTGGGCTCGTTTGGTTTTGCAGACGTCGCCATGGCCGGCAGTTCTGAGGATCGTTCCCGTACTGAGCATGTTGTGATGGATCAGGGAGCGATCAACTCCACCTTGATCGCCTCATTAGATGCAGTTCAACAGCAGTTACGCGATCAGGGAGCATTTATGATTGAGATGAGGAGAGAGTTGGAGAGGCTCAGAGCAGAGCGAGATGAGCAGAGCGAGCCTGAGGACGGACCTGATGCAGAGGCACAAGCCGCAACAGCCACAGCAGCAGCAGCAGCAGCCGCGACCGCAGCCGCAGCAGCCGCGGGAGGAGGAGGACCACCTAGACCGATGCGGGAGTTGCACAACCCCGGATCTACACTGATGCACCATTGGGTGGTGGTACCTGCTATCGTGGGGGACTTCAAGTTCCCCTTGAACACCCTACAGATGCTTCCTCGTTTCCACGGACTCGCCACTGAGGAGCCCCACCTTCACCTCCAGGAGTTTCTGATGATTTGCAGCACTGTCCACGACCGGCATGTGGACCAGGACACGATCCGGATGATAGCCTTCCCGTTTTCACTGGCAGATAGAGCAGCCACCTGGCTGAAGCACCTTGGGAGGTTTGTTTATACCTGGGAGCAGCTCCGCACCGAGTACTTGAACAAGTACTATCCACTCGGGCGGACGAATGCAGCGAGGGCCCTGATCAGCAACTTCTCCATGTTCCCCAACGAGCAGTTCCACGAGGCTTGGGAGAGGTTTCGAGAGCTCCTGGACCGATGCCCGCACCACGACATCACGAAGCCGAACCTTGTGCAGAGCTTCTTTACCGGGTTGACACCAAAGCTACAGGGCCTGGTGAATGCTTCTTGCGGCGGGTCCTACTTCGCCAAGGACCCCGACCAGGTCTGGGCCATCTTCGAGGAGATGGCTGAGAACTACATGGTGATGTCTCAGACCAGGTTGTATACTCAGAAGACCCAGCCACATCAGCCAGGACCCGTGCAGTACCAGCGGATAGCACGGGTAGATGCAGGTCCATCCAGTTCGTCCGCAGCCGCAGCAGCACAGGCAGAGTCATCAGCTGCGGACATGGGCATTATCAGCGAGAAGCTGGACCACATGGAGCTGATAGAGAAGAAGCAGTGCCAGGGTATCACGCAGATGGAGCAGATGGCACAGGTTCTGAGCGACATGAAGACACAGCTCATGTGTCTCTAGGAGGCACAGACGGCTTCTCAGCCCCGTCTTCAGTCGCGAGGCGACGCCGGCAGCAGCAGCAGCTCGTCCCAGCACTCCAGCACCCACGTGCAACCTAGACAGGTCCATCATGTACAGGCGGAGCCGTACCAGCAGCCGCAGCCCACCTACCAGTCCCCACCATCTCCAGAGATGCAGATGGTGGTCTACCAGCCGGACCAGCCTCTGGCAGTACTCCCGCCAGCCCCCTACGATGCAGAGCGGTTGATTGATGTCAATGGGATTTGGTATGACCGCCCCCAGCCAGGGATCCGACGAGACCATCCCGGATGCAGGTGGGGGAGTGGTGGTACCCAGCCCCAGCAGCAGCCGTCAGGACAGGGAGGGCAGTACTCCCAGCAGAGAGACCAGCACCAGCCGCAGCAGCAGCCCCCAGCATATCAGCAGCACCAGTCATCCTTCGGTCCGCGTCCCTATCAGCAGCAGGGACAGTCGTGGAGACGTGAGCAGCAGGCTCACCCGGGATACCAGCAGCAGCACCCTCCATCATACCCCTCTTACCAGCACCAGCAGCAGCAGTTCCAGTAGCCTCACCCACAGAGAGGCCACCCGTCGGGCTCCCACGAGAGCCCCGCTTTGGATGACATCGCCCGCCTCCTCACGGACCAGCAGGCCACATTCCGACGGGAGATGGACGAGTTCCGCCAGGAGATGCGGGACCTGGTGAGAGGGAAGGCCGCCATACCAACCCAGATAGAGCCGAATCTGAACAACCTCTAGAGGAAATCTGAGCAGGTAGTACATACTGAGTTAGCCACTCCTAGTGACCCATTTGATGATACATCTTCGGATCTATTTGATGCTGATTTTGTCACACTTAGGAGCGGTAGGACCCCAGCAGGCGGCGACGCCTCATCTGAGCTTCACCACGAGGACATCCCAGAGGCGCCACAGGAGGAGGAGAGCGGTACTGAGGCCGCTCCAGACGATGACGGTGGCACTGAGGCCACCAAGGATGCTGATCCCACCGATGGTATTGAGGCCGCCGCTTCACTAGATCTAGGAGGTGGTACTGATGCCACCCGTTCAGCTGAGCCAGCCCGCGGTACTGATGCTGCACGACGTCTACCAGCAGCAGCAGCAGAGTCAGCCCATGGTGGTACTGAGGCCACCGGTGTTTGTACAGATAGAGATGATGTTTTTCCTCGTATTCCTGTATCTCGGAACTCTGTTATGAATAAAGGAAAAGGTTTACTTTCTTCTGGTCCCACTGTGGTGCATGATGTATGTGTGGATCCGGTCCTTGAACCGCTTAGACCTTTTCCTAGTCCTTCATCTGAGAAGGACCCAGTGATCCCCTTCCCTAGAGCCCTTCAGATGGGGAAGGGGAAGAAAAATGATCCAAAAAAGAGAGAGCTTGAGGAGTTCAGCCAGAGCATGATTGATCGATTCCACATCTAGCTGACCCTCCAGGAGGCTTTGCAGCACATCCCCCTTCTCCAGCGATCTTTGAGAGAGTGGACTACAGTCAGGAGGAGGAGGAGGAACCACACTTCCGAGATCCATGTGCTGACCAAAGCCACGTGTTTTGCGATCCAGAACCGCCTGCCAGCCAAGTGGCCAGATTCA
Organism: Ottelia alismoides; assembly: GCA_037367405.1. Lineage (NCBI taxonomy): Eukaryota > Viridiplantae > Streptophyta > Magnoliopsida > Alismatales > Hydrocharitaceae > Ottelia > Ottelia alismoides. Next base: position 25,405 of record JAZKJV010007865.1, read on the forward strand.
GGGGCCCCGTATGTCAGATGCCAGATTAGTGAGCAGAGGTTCGACCGTACTCTTCTAGATAGCGGATCATCGATCAACCTTCTTCCGGCAGCCCTTCTCGACCGCTTCGAGTTGGGCACTCTTCGACAGAGCAGGACAGTCCTTCAGTTCGCTGATCGATCTGTCAAGAGGCCGAAAGGGTTATTACGAGACGTTATCGTCACGATTCAGGGCCTGAAATTCCCCATGGACTTCGTAGTGTTGGACATGGAGATCCCTGAGTCAGTGGCCGATACCCCCATCATCCTTGGTCGTCCGTTCTTGGCCACAGCCAAGGCGGTGACTGATCATGATAGCGGGAAGGTGTACTTTCGCGTCCAGGGCGAGAGTATACAAATAGAGACGGTCGAGGACTACAGAGCTAGATTAAGAGCCCGCTCAGATGCGAGTACAGATTCAGAGCAGCTGACAGACGCAGAGCCAGACATCCACCAGGACTGTGATTTTGTGATCACAGATGATGAGGCAGTTTGGGCAGATCTTGAGACACAGACCACCCTCTCACTTTCAGATTCAGCTGATGCAGAGACGACAACAGAGGAGAGTCTGGAGAGCACAGACCTGGTTCAGGATACCATTGAGGCAGCAGAGCCGGTCCTTGATCGCAGCACGATGTTTAGTGATGGTGGTGCTGAGGCCACCTTGTTTTCCGGTGGTACTGATGCCACCACGGTTGATACAGATCCCTCAGATTCAGAGTCTGATTGGGCCGATTGTGCTGATCAGATGCCAGACCTGATTCCACCTGAGCCTACAGATGAGGAGGAGGTAGAGGCAGAGCAGACCAGAGACAGTACAGTTGAGCCGCCTTCTCCCGATCCAGTTTGCGAGAGTACGCTTTCACTTTCCCAGGCAGATTTGGCCGACCTCGCAGCTTTCACTCAGTTTCTTCCGCAGCCAGATTTGCCGGCACCCAGCATTCTAGAGCTGAAGCCGCTCCCTACTTCGCTGAAGTATCGATTCCTTGCGGGCGAGCCTGAGATGTACCCAGTCATCATCTCCGCCGAGTTGACTGGAGAGCAGGAATCTCGTTTGATGGGGGTTCTTGAAATGAACCGCAAGGCAATCGGATGGAGCGTAGCAGATCTCCATGGGATTAGTCCATCAGTGTGCTCCCACCATATCTATCTCGAGGATGGGCCGAAGCCGTCGCGTGAGTTCCAGCGGCGTCTGAACCCCAACCTGAGAGAGGTTGTGATGAAGGAAATATCAAAATGGTGGGGTGCAGGTTTTATTTATCCCATTTCCGATTCCAAGTGGGTTAGCCCCTTGCATGTGGTGCCCAAGAAGACGGGCATCACGATTATGATCAGTGAGTCAGGAGAGGAGATCGCTACACGAGTACCCACCTCTTGGAGGGTTTGTGTTGACTACAGGAGACTCAACCAAGCCACCAAGAAGGACCATTTCCCCCTGCCTTTTATTGACCAGATCATTGAGAGACTGGCAGGGAAGAGCCATTATTGCTTCCTGGATGGGTACTCGGGCTACAACCAAGTGGCCATCGCTCCTGAGGACCAGGAGAAGACCACCTTTACCTGTCCCTTCGGCACATATGCTTTTCGACGCATGCCATTTGGGCTATGCAATGCCCCTGCGACTTTTCAGAGGTGCATGATGTCGATCTTTTCGGACATGGTAGGGGAGTGCTTGGAGGTCTTCATGGATGATTTCTCGATCTACGGCGATGGATTTGATTCTTGTCTTGACTGCCTTGATCGAGTACTCCAGCGATGTATTGAGTATCATTTGGTGCTATCTTGGGAGAAGAGTCACTTCATGGTGACTCAAGGGACGGTGCTTGGCCACATCATCTCCAACAGGGGCATGGAGGTTGATCCGGCCAAGGTTGATGTCATTAGGAAACTCACACCGCCGTCCAATCTGAGGTAGCTACGGTCATTTCTGGGGCACGTTGGATTTTATAGGCGATTTATTCATGATTTCAGCAAGATTGCCCGGCCGTTGACTGACCTCTTGACGAAAGACACCGAGTTCCTTGTCGATGACAAGTGTCTTTCGTCGTTTGCTACTCTCCAGCAGTGTGTTATTGAGGCTCCTGTCCTCCAGCCGCCAGATTGGTCTCTCCCATTCGAGATCATGACGGACGCCTCCGATTTTGCCGTAGGGGCAGTGCTGGGACAGAGGAGGGATGGAGTGCCATTTGCCATACACTATGCTAGCCGCACATTGGATTCCGCCCAGCGGAATTATACAGTCACAAAGAAGGAGATGCTAGCCGTAGTGTTTGCCCTGGATAAGTTCAGATCATATATCATTGGATCTAGAGTGACTTTGTTTACAGATCACACCGCCATCAGGTATCTCATGGCAAAGAAGGATGCCAAGGCCAGACTGACTAGATGGATCTTTCTACTCCAGGAGTTCGATATTGAGATCAAGGATAAGCCTGGAGTCAAGAATGTGGTGGCGGATCATCTCTCCCGACTAGAGCAGCCTGAGGATTCTGAGCAGATTGACCCTATTAGAGATACCTTCCCAGATGAGGTGATCCTTGCTATCGCCTCACTTCCATGGTACGCCGATATTGTGAACTTTCTCGTTGTTGGGAAAGTCCCACAAGATTGGCCCAGGCAGAGACTTGAGACCTTCCTTGCGAAGGCCAAGTCCTACCATTGGGAGGATCCCATCCTTTACCACGAAGGAGGGGATAGCGTCTGGCGTCGGTGTATTCCTCAGGAGGAACACCATAGCGTCCTCACCTACTGCCACAAGCTTGAGGCAGGAGGACATCATTCTGGGAGGAGAACGGCACAGAAAGTGCTCCAATCCGGCTTGTGGTGGCCTACCCTCTTCAAGGACTCAGATGAGTTCGTGAAGAGGTGTACTGACTGTCAGAGGATGGGTACTTGTGGACAGCGTGATATGATGCCGATGCAGCCCATTCACTTCTGTGAGGTTTTTGACGCATGGGGCATCGATTTCATGGGTCCATTCCTTAAGAGTCAGGGATTTGAGTACATTCTGTTGGCCGTTGACTATGTGAGTCGTTGGGTGGAGGCTATCCCCGCCCGAGCCGCTGATGCGAGGACCGTTTGCAGATTTTTGAGGAAGCATATCATCACGCGGTTCGGGGTTCCACGAGTTCTGATTTCTGATGGGGGATCTCACTTCATCAACGACCAGGTGAAGGCACTTGCTAGCGAATTCGGCATAGACCATCGTGTTGCTACACCTTACCATCTACAGACGAATGGTCTAGCCGAGATGTCGAATAGGGAGATCAAGACTATATTGCAGAAAGTCGTCCGCCCTGACCGAAAGGATTGGTCACAGCTTTTGGACTCGATCTTGTAGGCATATAGGACGTCTTTCAAGACACCTTTGGGCACATCTCCCTTTCGCCTCGTGTATGGCAAGCCATGCCATTTACCTGTTGAGCTGAGGCACAAGTCACTTTGGGCAGTTACAGATATTTTGATGGATCCAGATGGTATGGGAGACCAGAGGAGGGCAGAGCTAGCTGCCCTAGAGGAGCTTAGAGATGCAGCTTTCTCAAGCAGCCTACATTATAAGGAGAAAGTCAAGGAGTGGCATGATTCTCATATCGGCCACAAACATTTTGAGATTGGACAGAGAGTATGGCTGTTTGATGCGAGGCTTAGATTATTTCCAGGGAAGCTACAGAGCAAGTGGAAAGGACCTTATCTGGTTAGGAAGGTACACGACAACGGTAGCATCGACATATCCGAGTTGTCTTCTGAGAGTACCTTCCGAGTGAACGGCCAGCGGCTCAAGCCATTTCTAGATCATGAGCCGCGGGTCGTTGATCTTGCCCCTATTCATTTTGCGTGAGATGTGGTCTTTGACTCACATCTAATGCATCTCACGCCTGAGTTTCACTGATCTTCCGCTGTATATAGATCCAGTTGTCCATATCATCACATTCTTTAGTCCCACATCCCTTTCTTCATCTTGTGATTATGCTATACTTAGGGTGCACTTTACCCTAAGTATAGGGGGGATGTGAGACCTTTTGGGTATTTCTTTTGTTTCTGTCTACCCCTGTTTTGCTGCCTATACTTAGGGATATTTCACCCTAAGTATAGGGGGGGTCGACCCTGTACATCCTGCACTCAGGTTTTCCCTTAGTATACAGCCTGCTATACTTAGGATTACTTGATCCTAAGTATAGGGGGAAGACCCGAGAACCTCTTGACTTTTCATTCTTCTTTTGTATAGCCTTTTCTTTTCACTTCCCTATACCTAGCACGAGTTATGTCTTCTTCATCGCTCTTGACTCTAAGGACATCGTTTGAGCTAAGTATAGGGGGGTGTGTATATATTTCATATATACCTTAGCCATAACTCGTACTTTGTGTGAGTGTGTTAATAAATAAAAATGCTAAAAATCACAAAAATTAAAAATTTTCATGTACATAATCTTCTTTTATTTGCACATACATAGCTAGTGTACAAATTATTTTCGTAAAAATGATTTCAAAAATCTTTTGTGTAAAGCTTGTGTAAATATTTTCGTATCAAAATTATGTATATAGTACAAAATTTTTCCAAAATGTTTTGAAAATCAAAAGTTTGCAAAAATCTTGTGTAAACGTGTGTAAATATCTTTTTGCAAAACTTGCACTTCATGCATCATCATTCATGATTTCAAAACATTTTTCAAAAATTTTGCATGATTGTAAAATAGTGTGTAAATAAGCATCTTTTTGTACATATGTATATAGTTTTTCTGGATGATAGTTGACATTTAAACTAGCCTGGAATCAAATTGAGAAATGGAGCTTGATTAAGATCTTAATCCACCTAAATTCTAAGAGGAACCTTATAGGGCTTAGGTTTAAGGATTTTCAGGTCCATGGTGACTTAATTCTTTGAGTCCACTAGGCTATGATCACATGTCATCTCAATGAGCCTAAGTAGAGCACTTAACAACAACACATGACTCATATAGATTATGGCTTTACTTGGACAACCGCACTATGCACCGAGCTCTCTACGGATGAGGCGGTGAGGAGGCAGTCTTCCTTGACTTGGGGTAGCATATGAGGGTAGTACTTCTAGGCGGAACCTCTCTTCTTCTTGTAGTGAAGGAAGTGCGTCTCAACTTGGTCTGGTTGCCATGAGGTCTAACGACGGGAGTTGTGGGTTGCAATAAAGCTTCAATAGAGGGATAGTCTACTGGCTCAAGAGTAAAAACTCCTTGTATATATGCTGCACATGTATATGTTGTATAGATGCACTCAAAAAAAAATGTGCAAAAAGAAAAGAACTCCAAAAAAGTGGTGGGTCTGAGAGAAAATGATAATCCCACCGGAGTATGTATATAAGTGCAATAAGCAAAGCTTGGTTTCATGATCCACCTGTTGTAGCTTTCAGCAGGGAGACTTGGCTACACTGGTCAAGCTCCCAAGGGTACTTGGCTACACTGGCCTTGACCCATTCTCTTCTTCCCTCTCTTCTTGAGCCAGTTGTACTTGAACTTAGAAGGGAATATCCCGCTCCTCGAGGAAAGAGTGGCCAGATTGAGGTCATAGAGTTACCTTGTCGAGGAGGGTTGTCAAGTTGCCATTTCTGAGGTGGAGAGCTTAGACTTCACATCCACAGGACAAGAAAAGATTCATGGTCTTCAGGGTTTGTGATTGATGACTTGTTCTGATCTGGAGCATTGAGGAGTCTTTGTTATAGATTGGAGGAACTTAGAGGCTGTTAGGTTTTAAGCTTAAGTCTAAATAAGGTTCTGACACATTAATAATCCAAAGATCTGATTGAGCTCCATACCTCAATTTAATGAAGGCAAGTTTAATAATCAACCTTGATCCATGTACATCCTCTTTTTCTTTTTCTTTCTTTCTTTTTCACTTCTTTTTCAAATAAGTGTTTGCTAAGGGACTAGCAAAGTATAGTATAGGGGGGTGATGAATACCCATTCATCACTCTTTATTCTTATATTTTAGCTACAAAAACCTATGCAAATGCATTTAGATACTTGTAAATAGGAATAATTAGCAAAAGCATGCATTTTGTAAATATCTATAATTAGCATGTTTTTGTGAAAAAATAAAAGAATAAAGATTAAAAAGAAAACGAGGGAAATATTTAGAATAAATATTGAGCAACCTAACCCAAGGGAGGGCTCAGCATGGGCCTGACCGCATAAAAGCCAAGTAGAGGGAGATAGGGGCTCATGTGTATATATTTTTGTAAATAAATAAAATTATATTTTCCTCACCCAAAAATATGTTTGTAAATATTTGTACATATTTATTAAGTATAAAAACAAAACAAAAAGCTAAAAACCAAAAAAGACCAAAAATATCCTTTCACCATGTACATAGACCATGCCTCCTTATTTATTTAACCTTATAAATAAATAAAATTATTTTCTAAACTTTCTGTAAATATTCTATGTTATATAGTGTAAATAAATAAAATAAAAAGAAGCAAAACAAAAATCAAAGAAAAATTACAAAATTAAAATATAAAAATACATTGTATATATACCACGTATATAAATGTATATATCTATTTATTTCACCTATGTATATAAATAATTAAAACAAAATAAAAATACCCTTTTATTCCTCATTTTATTCTATAAATAAATAAAATATAAAATAGGAATAAAATTGTACAAAAATAATCATTAAAAATCAAAAATCAAAAACCAACATATTGTACATATACCTATATATAGCTATATATTGTAAATACTTTATTTTTATTTCCAAAAATTAATTAAAAATCACCAAAAAATAGAAAAAATTAAAACAAAAATATTTCATGTTTTGAGTTTTAATTAAATCGGCCATTTGTTATTTTTAATTCAATTTCTAAATCTTTTATGACATGGTTGATTCCCATTGGTCCACGGGGGTTGTTGACCGCCCGGTCAACTCCCCCCTGTGGACCACTTTCCACGGGTCTGGTTCGCGGACCCGACTTCTCCCATTTATTCCCGCCAGACCCGATCACCATTTAGCCTAACCCAGGGTCCTAATCACTCCCCAAGTATCCGGGAATCTCGCCCGACATTGATCCTAGGGATCCGTGCTCAACCTAGCCGGACCCGAGCCCTTCTTCCCGGACCTGCACCCATATATACTCTGAGCTCCGCCCCTGTTTTCATGCATCTTTGGTTCTCCATTCTCTGTCCCGTGACCTCCACAGCAGCCCCTGAGGTGACAGCTCTCGGTTGCCCGTGTCGCAGCGAGGAGAGGGTGGCCGGACCACTGATCCGGCGACTTAGCGCCGCCATGCTCCGCCCAACGCAGGAGCTCGAGCCTCGGGCCGAGACAACCCTTGAGGCCACGACCAGGAGCTACCTCAGCTCCAGCATAGTCTCATCGACCGCCCAGGTAATCCCTTAGCTTCTTTATTTAGCCTAATTTCCGTTTTGCCCCAATTTGCACCGCCGCCGTGTTTCGTTGATTCCGACCACCTCGCGCATCATTTCGATCATCGGAACCCATATTCACCTTCGCCGTCCCTCCGCGTACCTTCTCCATACACCCATCCAACCCAGCTCGCACAGGAGCTGGGGTTCGAGCTCTACCGTTCGTCGCTCGCCGGAGCTCGCTCATCCCGACGCATAGACCACCTTCACACCGTCTAACCGGGTCGAGGCACTTTGCCCTCGACCCGCGAAGCTTCTGACCCATTTTGCAGGACTAGAGGAGGCTATCTGAGGCCTCCCGACATTCGGCCAGGAGCTCTCCTCCGCCGACCTCGCCGGAGCCCCTCCAGGGCTCGGCTGGGCCATCGGAGACCACCAACAGCTGCGGGGCTTCATCACGAACCTTCTCCGATCTTCAGAGGCAGCAGAGGAGGACCACCGCGCTCGCACGAGGCCGGCGAAAGTCGCCGGCGACCTGTTCTTCCTGGATCCTCCCAGACCGTCGATCGTGTCTCCTCGCTCCAGGTGTGATCGGAGCCGTCCATCTGAGGAGCTATTTCGAGCGTCAGATCTGAGGAGACGCCATCTGGAGCGCCCACCAGCCAGACCCGTCAGATCAGCCACGTGGAGCGCATCCGACGGCCCGCTTAATAAATGGTAAATTACCCTTAGGCCCAGCTTTTGTTTTTATTTCGTTTTAGTCCTGTAATTACTTTCGTCAGTTGTTTAGTTTTAGGGTATTTTGCACACTGGACCTCATGCTTTAGCTTATTTGCTTATATGCCCCTGTTTGTGTGAGCCACGTGCATCGTCACGTGTATGTTTGGGTCATTTGCAACTTTAGTCCTGTAGTTCTGGATGTTCGTTAATGAATGAAATATTTTTAGTAATTGCATATATGCCCCTGTGAGTGTTTTAATTGCACATGTGCGTCTATTAGTGGGTTATTTGCAATACAGCCCCTGGACTTTTTGGTACGAGTTACCAAAAGGTCCTCGGACTTGTTTTTCTTACCAAAAGGTCCCTGAGTGCCCCAGGCACGCGCCGCGCGCGTGCGTTGCTGGGTTAATTGCACCTGGACCCCCAGAACTTCGGGTATTTGCACTTTAGTCCCTGTGCACAGTGCCCTCTTTTGATTTTTGAATAAAATATCAAATCACCTCCAAATTCGATGAAAATTTGACACATGGCTCCTGCCATGTTGTAGGATTTTTGAGAATTTTTGAGGACATTTTTGAGTTTATTTGTTATTTTTAAAAATTCAAAAACCTTTATTTCAGCCACTGTCTAGTTTTAAAAATCCCAAAAAAATATAAAAACCCCCTAAAAAATTCCATTAAAATTAGGTACTGTTTCTTTTGTGCTCTTTTAATTTCTAGCAAATTTGGGCTATTTTTCACTGAGTAAAAACCCTAAAAATTCAAAAACACCTAAAAACTCATAAAAATTATAATAAATAATTTAAAAACCCAAAAACAATAATTTTGGTACTCAAATTTTCCTTGTTTTATCTAGTATACAGGAAAAATACCTTCAGGCCCTCTTGAAATCCTTAGATATTTTATTTAGGGATTTTGGTCCTGGCTGGACAGTACCTTGCTTTTCTATCACTGTTTGATTTTTAGAAAATAAAATATACATCAGAAAATTATCAAAAATTAACCAAAAACACTAAAAAACCTAAAAAACATAAAAACATTTTTTTTGAATTTTTGCTTGGTTTTTGACACATTAAATAATTAGCCAAAGTGTGATTGATTTTGTGTTTCTTTTATTTTCTTCACATTTAAAAATCCAAAAAATATAAAAATCATTAAAAACCACTAAAAATACTTGTCTTTTATTCTATTCCATTTTTACTACTTCGTAGGCCTGTGGCCAACCCGTGCTCCTTGAGTTCGACCCTGGGTGCTATACCAGGTTAATCTCATAGCTGGACCGCTATTTGAGTGTTTGATTGATTTTATTTCTATTAGTGGTCTGATAATTTTTCTTGATTGACCTATCCTCTGAGATTCGGGTCGCAACGATCCTTATCTTATTACCTTTACCCGGGTCTTTGGGAATTTTAGGTCATCAGCAGAGTCCACAAGATTTTAGATTACTATTTGAAATATCTCCATCAGAATTCTTTATGATAGGTCTATTATAGAATTCATGTTTATTTCCAACATTTAGAAATAAACAATGAGTGTATTCTATATCTAGGTCGTAGAGACATTCTCTAAGATTAAGGGCTCTCACTGAAAATATGAAGCCTATCAATCCAATAGAGATTGTTGCAACAATTGCATCAATATCCATGTGGATGACTATTAACCCTTAAAATCAAATTTTATAGTCTTCTAATACATATGCAACAAATTGCAAGTGTTATTTTAAGAATGAGATACAATTATTAAACCTTATCTTATTAAATAAGTAAGTTAATTTCAATGATTATATGTAGATCATTCTGATTCCTTCTCTAAGGATTTTAAATTGATTTGATAGTCATACTATCAACTTATTGCAGTATTGGTATTCATCCAACTCTTTGGAAGTCATAGAACTACAGTCAACTCTTTGACTTTCCTTCTTACTTGGGTCCAACCCATGCTTCCACTGCACTCCCTTTATCTATAGCAACTATTGCTCAAGACAAAGGATCTCTTATGCTGAAATCAAAAATTTCAATATAAGAGTATTTATACATGCTTCATACAATATGAATATTCTGAAGCTTCATGAATGACAAGAGTATAGATAGTAGAATGATGACACTCATCGTATCTACATCCATTAAAACTCTTAAAACTTAGGTTCAGGTAGGTACTCAAACAATTTGAATACATCATCTCCTATAGAGCCACCATTCTGCATAATGCAGAGAACCATGTCATTCATGATTTTATGTCGAGAGCACATATGTATGCCATAACATCTTCTTAGATTTTATAAGGATTATTTGATAATTACGATCATTATCAACATGTCACTTGAATAGTACATTTGATGTGATCTAGACATATAGAGACATACAAACCCTAGGGTTTTAGTCCTATTGTCTATTTAATTATCATTCCTCATTGTTATGAGGAAACTTGCACATTGCAACCACATACATTATGTGTCCAACTGCAAGTACAATATCTGGATCATGGGTACAATCCATGATATTCTATTGGTTATTATTGAGTATAACATTGAGTGGGATTAAAGAAGGATTATCTGAAATTTGAAATTTGCATAAACATATATAAATATATAATTTACTTTGATATAGGAATTTATATATCAAAGTTGTCTTGCCATGTCAATAATGAAAGGTCATTCCCTTAATCACTTTCAATGTAAGAGATATACTTACAATTATATCTCATGCAAGATATGGGATCTCCTTCCTTATCTTTGTTACATCCCAATAACATGAGAACATGTAACTCGGATAAAAAGAAGCGGGAACACATTCCTCCTTGCAAGTCCAACTTGCATCTCCCACTTTGGTCTTTAACACACGGGCCCACCATCCCTAAGGTGATGTTGAACTGTCATTAATTGAACCAACCGTCAATAGGAATACAACTCGCTATGCGTAATCCAATATCGCTCCAATAATATGAGGACCCGATATTGGGGTCACTACGCATACGTCCTTACTCTTTCGACAAGTGACGAGCCCGATCCAAATGGCTAGTATGAAGGAGCTGTCACTTTGGACAGGCGTCTCCTACATACAATACCTGGCGACGGAATCCTTTGCCTTGACGGGAGACCATGGATGTCACTTATGTGATCCTCCACCTCATATTAATATTTTAATTAATTATCATGAATCATATTCACATAATTAATTCTTTCAAGGAAAATACACATCTATTCATGATAGAGTCTTTTTAATTAGATATAATTAACTTGATCATATTAAATTAATTATCAATCCAATTCAATCAACAAACTTGATTTTACTTGAATATATGATATTATCTCAAAATACATATTAATTAATATTTTAATAATTAGAAACTACATCATGATCTCTCAGGCATCATTCGTTCCCTAGCCGTTGTCATGGCCAGTACCGGCGGGAGTGGGACGGACTCCATCCGGTGCAACCCGCTACCCTAGCGATCCTCGACTAGACACCATACCCGCCTCGAGAAAAAATAATGCCGAGTCAATCACTTTGTACTTGAGATGATCATCAGTTCTTCAACCAAAATTATACCATATAGTAATAATCAAAAAATTTTATGATTATATGAAAACTTGCTATACAAATTCCCAATCCTATTTAAGCAAGGAGTTTGATTATTGTGTTTCAAATTATGATCTAGATCAAATCTAATCAATTTATTGGTTGAGGCTAAGTCAATTAAGGAAATAATCATCATCCAATATTTCTCAAATATTTTTCATAATTATTTCATGAAATTAACAGTTAATTTTACTAATAGACAATTACATGATTCTTAATTAGGAATGTAATTTCAGCAGTGACCCCTACTTACTAAAATTAGCATATCTCAATCAATTTAAATCCAAATTAAGCAAAGTAAGTTTTCAAAGTTTGCTAATTTGATTTACAATAGAACCTCTATGATTTGCACGCATTTCAAGGCGTTTCTAAATAGTAATTAACTCCTTAATTACGTTAAGATTCGCAGTTCCCGTAACAATGGATACATGTTCATTAAAACAACCGTATCTCGAGCAAATGGAATCCAAATTATGTAAACTCAGATCTTATGGATTCCTTATTTAATGGGGAACTAAATCCAATCATTTTCGTGTTTACGCATTTTAAACAGGGTCGAAAATAATCAGAAAACAGAGATGCGAAAAATAAATGCGATAAAACTTTCGCAACCCTAACGAACCCAAGTCGCCTTCGGTTTTATGGATCGTATACAAAACCTTCGACCTAAGGCTTTGACACCACTTGAAGGATATTGTATAATCCTTAAGCGCATCACGGAAGCGTGAGCGTCATATCGAATACGACGAGGAACGACTAGTCGTACTAGTTCTTCTATGCAGCGGAAATTAAAAAAAAAATTCATGCGACGAAACCACATGATCGAAGAACAAGTCTCGAATCGTTTCGTCTAAACCACAAACAAGTAATAGGATTACCTCTTGAAGCGTGGTTGCGATCGAGTCTCTAAATGAAGAGACCTCCTGTCTCATGTCCGATACGACAGAGGAGACACTTGCGAGCGCAAAGATGAATCACATGCTTCTCGCAATCCATGTTGATGATCCAAGCAGCGGATCTCCTGATCTCGACACACGAGATCTGACATCTTCTTCACAAGAGAGACGCACCGAAGGTGACAGAGATCCACGAGCAGACGATGGGGCAGCATGACGACGATACTGCGGCGATGGAGACTCCCTCCAGGGCATCCATGGTGGACGGCTATATGAAAGTAAGAGAGAGTAGACGTGTAGAGAGAAAGAGAGAGATGTGCATCAATAGCATAGCATTCGAGAGCATGGTATGCCTCTCTATTTATAGGGTTTTGGGATCCATGGATCTCCATCCATGGGACATATAAAATCAATGGATGAGATTGATTTATGTCTAATCCAATGGTCAAGATTGTTGTTGGTAAAAACCAACAACTAATAATCTAATTTAAATCAAATATATTTGATACATCAAATATAATTCAATCCTAAATTAGATCAAGCAATTAAGGAGAGAGTAGCATGGAGATCACTCCCCATAAGGAAAGGGGGGACGGCTACCACATTCCTTGTGGGAATGTGTAGCTGTCCACCATGTCCTCATGGTGGAGGCAATCTCATGCAATCTCATGAGATTGCATGTCTCCATGAATTTCTCCCATAATTTCTAACAACTTTTGTTGTGATTTATTCCTATAAAATTATTCATAATTAATTTTGAGAATATTGCAATCTTGCCATTGGAAAATTGTGAATTACATTCACAACCTAAAACAAAATATAATTTACATTTTTCAATTAATATACAATGTGTATCCAATACACATCAATAATTAATTAACAAATATAAATTATAATTGGCTCTCTCTAATACATTATAAATCACATTTATAATTTATTATGAATAATATGATAGTGCTATCCACATAATTCATGTCCATGATAATTAAATCACATTTAATCATCTTGGATCTCTTTTTCTCTTGTGCCCAAATAATATGAATCACATTCACATTATTCACATCTTCGATAATCAAATCACATTTAATTATCTAAGATAACTCTCCTTATAATTTGAATCAAATTCATATTATTCATGATAATTAAATCACATTTAATTATACATTTTCTCGATGCTCAGATACTTATATCAACAATGAATTAATCATGAACTCTTTCAAGGATAATGCGCTTTCTCTGCGAATACTTGGAGATAAAGACATGGCGATTGTATTGTTCCACGTATAGTGACTTGGATATTGAGATTACATCTCAAATCTAGATCTCGGGCCTCCCATAGATGCTTGATTAAATCAAGATCGTAGATCTAATCTTCTCATAGCATATGAATTACATTCAGATCAATGTCCAACATTTGGATCAAGATCAGATTACTTCTCTACTGAGAGGAGTCACTAAAATCCAGACTCGTTTCATCACTCCCTAGGAATGGAAGCGTCATGGTTATACAATCGTTTATGATCACATCACCCTCATGTATTCCCAATACCTATACATCTTGCATACTGGAAGACTAAGATTAAATCCGACGTATTAGATCAACTTTCTATTGTCTACTTCAGGGTTTTATCAGTAAGTTTCTCATTTTGATCTTTGAGAGTTGGTATCGATCATATACTTTGCAAAAGCATATACCATAGATCATATACTTTCCAAAAGTATATATCAACCCAACAAATTCAGTAAAGTTTCCAAAGCGAGATGACCATGCACACAGAATTTGATTCTTCCCAATATCTCATGAGTGAGCTCATGTCTTCCGGTTCAGTAGTGAACCTGTGTGATTCCTTTGAGAGATCGTATTACTCATATGCCCTTATATGCACACCAGCGCACCGGTGTATAGACCTTGGTTAGGTCATCAATCTATTTGTCTGCCAAATGTACATACTCAGACATATAGTAACACATCTGTCTCCGGTCAGAGGATGCGTGCCTATATCATGACAACATACGATATAGGACTTTATTATCTCGATCTCATTAAATCAACTCTTTGACCTAACAAATCTGACATCTCCGAATTTCTATTCCTATGCAGAAGACCTGCATCAAGAGGTCGGTCAGATATCAGTCTAACTGAGAAAAGGATTGCCATCTCCTACTCAGGCTGGAGATCATCTCTTAATAATCATTTGACGGTGCTTGATGAGTCATCAATCTAACTCATTAGATATTCATCTAAGCACCAGCCTCTATGATTCAATAATTGAATCAACAGTTGTATGATCATTAAGATGGCCATGGTACATAACCCTAATTGTAGTAAGGGACCTATTATGCAAATTATGTATTCTTCATTTCAGGTTAGGGAATGATATTTGCAATAACATTTATTGCATAATTGCTCGCCGTGGGCTCGCATGTACAACAATAATGACCTATCTTGCATGCATGCACTTACATTTTTCTCACCTTAGTTGAAGTAGTAGAGGGATGATTTGCCATCACAAGACACAAGCCAATGGAAACATCGGTAGTCACACATTTGTGGCCATTATACACCAACTCGGTCTAGTAGCAACGAGATCTAATGACGGAATGTTGTGGATTGCAATAAAGCTCAAAAGAGGGAAAGTCTATCCGCTCAAGAGGAAAAACTCCTTATGTACATGTTGCACCATTGTATATAATTAAAAAATATGAAAAAAAGGCACCAAAAAAGTGGACAAGCATGATTAAAAATAAAATGCATGGCGGAGTATGTACATATGCATAGTCAAATAAGTAGACTTGAGCTTCCAAGTCAGATTTTTATGAGCATGTAGCTGAATGACTTGGCTACACTGGTAATGCATCAAATGATAGGTATCTGCACTTGTTACCATCCATTCTTTTCTCCACCTCCTCTTCTTGATATGGTTGCACTTTAACATAGAAGGGAATACCCTACTTCTCGAGGAAAGAGTTATTGGATTGGGGAATTACGGTCACCATGTTGGAGAAGACTGACATTTACCACTTCAACAGAGCAGAGCTACATATCACTTACAATGTATAAGAAAGATTCATAGTTATAAGGATTTGCGTATAAGTTGATTTATTCTGACCTGGCTATTGAAGAGACTTGAGCTGCGTTGTGTAGTTTCTAGAGGTTGTTGAGTGTCAAGTTCGTTTCCACAAAGGTTCTGCCAAAACTAATAATCCAAAGGTCCGACCGAGCTCATACTTTCATTTTATGAAAATAACTTTAATACTCAATATTGTCCTAAGTTCATTATTTTTCCTTTATTCTTTCTCTTTTCCTCGCTTATTCTTCAAATAAGTCTTTGCTAAGGGACTAGCAAAGGTAAAGCAGAGGGGGATGATGAATATGCATTTCATCATCCTTAATCATTTATTTTAGCTTAAAATCCCTTATAAAGTACCTGTAAATATCAATAAATCCATTCTTTTCATAACCTATTTCTTGTGTAAACATTGTATATTTATCTCTATTTTAATCTAAAATAACTAGAGAAAGGATAAATAATGAAAATAAATATTGTATATATGAAATAGATACAGGTTGACTCTGATGCCAAGAGAAGGTCAAGACTTGACCTGATCGACAAGGAATAAAATAGGGGGAGATAAGGACCAAAAGACCTAGAAATTTAAGAAAATCATTTATCACTTGTTATATTCATCATTTATACAATACTGTCTATAATACACATTCATTTATTTAATTTATTCATTACAATTTTTTTTAAATAAAATTGGTTTCTTCTTGAATGTTTTGCATAAAAATCTTTAGTAAATAATAAAAACAATTGCAATAGAATATGTATATATTCTGTAAATAACAACACTCTCAAAAAACCACAAAGCTGAACTTGCATGATCGATATCTTCTTCACCAAAACTCCAAATTTATCAAACTCACTTTCATTGTACTCTAAATTAAATAATCTTTCAAATGGAAATGGTTACATAAAAATCAGAGTAAATGTGTTAAATGTGGTTAAGTGGGGTACTATTTTATATAATATCTATGTATATTATGCATATTTTTAATTTTTTATATTTTCTTGTACACATTTGCAAATATTGCACTTTTTTAATTAAATTGTAAATATAGTATTTAAGTTATATAAATTACAAATAAAAATCAAAAAATAAAAAATCAACAAAAATAAAATCATGTATATATTGTATAGGTATCACTATATATATACTGTGCATGTACCTATTTATTTAAGCTGAAAAATTATTTCCTAAAAATATCATTAAAACCGTAGTAAAATATTGTATATAAAAAATATTAAAATATTATATATATATATATGTATATATAATTAACTAAAAATTAAATACTTGTATATATATATATATATGTAAACATACCTATAAATAACACCTTATATTTATTTTATTCTTTTATTTACATTATTTAATTAAATAAAAATCATAAAAAATAAGTAAATTAAATTAATAACAATTTTCCTTTCTTATTATTTTTTATTTTAAACCCATTTTAAAATTTCTATTTGTTTCTTATTCTTTATCCTATTTTGTCATCTAACCTATTTGGCTTCATCCTCTGCACATTCCTATTGGTCGGCCCGGGTTTGTTGAACTGGGTTAACTACATGGACCTCCCGCAACTCCCTCTAACCTCGCTCCTCCCCATCCTTCATGAAATTTTTCCACGCACTGTAGTCACTAACTCCCTCGTCCGTCATCTCCAAAGTTTTATCCCATTCATTCCTCTTCACTACCAGCACTTAGATCCATAGATCGCGCTTGAATCGCGCACAATTTGAATTCAAAAACCAGCTAGAGTCTTCTTTATATATAGGCATCATTCAACTCCGATGATGGGTTGATCCAATTTTTCTTGCTCTTCTACATCCAAAGTTGGTTCTTGGAATCAAGGTAGTGATAATGCTTCCATCACTACATCTAGGAGTGCACGAGAGGTCTTGAAACTCAAGATCCAACCATGCGTCGGAACCCTCTGCCATGTCTTTGACTCTCAGCCTTCTGTACTGGATCAAGGGCGATCTTTACCTCCATCCCACCCGTAGGTAACAACATGTCAGTTAATTTAAATATTACAATTTTAGTTTTGTCTGTTTAGTTCCGTTCTAACTTAAATCCATCGATCGTCTTTAACCTCGGACACGCTAGATTGGAGGGGTTCGTATAAATTTCATTAAATTCAGACCCTTCGATGACATATCCCCTAATCTTCTCCATCTTTTGTCATATTTGGCTACCCTCAAATCACTCAATATATGAGGCCTGGTTCCTACTCCGACCATCATCGAAGAAACCTCCATCCCCTTTACCATTTCCCAACTTTTACACTTCAATAAAGTTATCAGAGCATCACCTCCGAGCAGACATCTCATTGTAGGGTTTAGGTGCTCGTTTGGGGGCGAGAATCAACACTTGGAGGTTACTTGGAGCTATGCTGCTCTTGACCCCCAGATCATCTTCTACTCGTCTCCGACCAACTTGAAGCCTCATATCAAAAGAGAGGATTTGCATGAAGCTAGAGCACTATTCCAGAGAAGATTTGGGTGAGCAACGAGTGAGATCGCCTCGGTCAAATTTCACTAGAGTCGGCCTTCTTCCCATTTCTTCCAAAAGACTTCAACACCATACAATCAGGAACAACTAATCCAGTCTTCATCACTACCGTCCAATCTTCCCGAAAGTTGAACCGTGTATCGAAGTTCCATATCAAATACTAGCTGCTTGAGTGTGATTCTTCGTCGGCCGTCTAATCAGCCTCTAGACAAATCACGACCGTAGATCAGTCCACATGGATTAGTGGTACAATTTACTCCGAGCCCTTGCATGTTTTCCATTTTGAAAAAAGTCCAATCAATACACGTGTTTGAATGTAACGTATTAAATATTTACACTCCTACCCTTTGCATTTATTTTATTTGCATATTAGTCCACTTTGAACTTCAAAATGTGCCTTGTACGTGATATATTGTGAAATTTATGATAAAAAGCTCGAATGCTTTTACTTATTATTTGGAACCTAGAAGTATTTTATTTTCAAATAGGTCCATTCCAACGAGACGTGCAAGCAGCCACATGCTCTTTTTTTGAAATTCTACACAAAATCCCCTCACCTTTATTTATGTGTTAATACTTAGTCTAAAAACATAAAATATTTGGATCCATACACCTATGAGTCTGCATATTTATTCAGCATGTTAAAAATGAAAAAATAGCAAAACACCGTTAAAAATTCTACAAAAATTATTTTTGTTTTTTTGTTAATTTGATATAGCATATATATGTTTTATTTTGCATCTTCATTGTTTTTATTTTTTATAAAAATTAAAAAATGTAAAAATTTAGTATTTATAATTGAAAATGAATAAAAGGTACAAAACATTTATTAGAAATTGTAAAAATTTCATGCTTCATTTTCATTTCTTTTATGTTCTGTATCATTTTCGTATTTTTATTCTTCACAAAATCTAAAAATGTCATAAAACATTTAAAAACAAAAAAATTTCATAGAAATTTATAGAAAATTTTAAAAAAATATAAAATACCTTTCTGGAAAATACAAAATTTTCTTTATCATTCTATGTATATTTCATCTATTTTTTATTTTTTTGTTATTTTATAAAAACTACATTCCTTTAGTGTTTTATTTGCATTATTCTCTGTTTTTGATTTATTCAAAACCCTTAAAAGTTTTGGAAAAAATACAAAAAAATCAGGAAAACATTAAAAAATTATCATAAACTCAAAAATTATTTTGTTTGTATGTTCTGCTTATTTTATCGTTTCGTAAAAATCCAAAAAGTTGCCTTTCTCTTTCTTTCTTATTGAATTCTTTTATTCATTTTTAATTCCTTTTGTTTTACAAAATTAAAAACTTTTGCAAAATTTAAAATCATTAAAAAAAGAAAAAATCATAAAACCAAATAAAAAAATAAATTAGAATTCCATAAAAAAAATATAAAAAATAAAAAATTGCTAAAACAAAGATTTGTGTTCATAGGTCTCCCTTATTTCTTTTCATTCATTTTATATTGAATTGAATAACCCTTGGGATTTTAGTATCCTTTCTGAGTTCGACCATGTATGCTATATAGGTAAATTAAATAGCAAATTTCTTTGGCTACATTTTCTTCATTTATTTTGGCTTGAGAATTGAATAAATTTTTGTTGTGGGATTTTTAGGGATGCAATGATACTGCATATAAATCTCATTAATTAAAACCTTGATAATTCTTGTTCAACATTCTCGCTAACCCTCTGATGCCCAGATACCCATAAAGCACGTAGCTAATTTTGATAAGTACCCTGAGCTATTCCAGTAGATGTTATTTGGTGAGGATGTTCATTTTCACATGCTACATCTTGTCAGGCCCTCCCATCAACCATACATCCTCCTGATTGATGAGTGTGATCATTTCTTCGAGGATGAGAGTTTAGATGCCAGCATGACCTCACTTTCCCTTGATCGTCTAGAATTATGCCCCAAGGTTTTCTTCGAATGTTTGCAACATTTTTTATGTACACAGTCTCACCCACTATCTGTACAGTCGGTCTATCGACTATAGAGACCGAGTCATCTATTTTTTGTGACTCCTTTGAGTCTGCTCTCCTCTACGACCCTTGTAAGGATGAGCCATGTCTTATGGCATTCGATAATTACTCAGATCTTTTGACCATATGTCCATCGGATGCCCGGTTTCATAGAGAGTCTCCTAATCTTTATTCTTGATATCTTTATGAGATTGTGATTGATGCGGAGGATCCCATCATTGATCCATCCTT
The DNA here is from genome assembly GCA_037367405.1 of Ottelia alismoides. NCBI lineage: Eukaryota > Viridiplantae > Streptophyta > Magnoliopsida > Alismatales > Hydrocharitaceae > Ottelia > Ottelia alismoides. The sequence continues at coordinate 45,761 of JAZKJV010007865.1, forward strand.
CTCCACATTTGATATTGTCAACTTTGATCACTTACTCCATTCTTACAAGCCAATGATTTCCTCTGAAGCACTGGACCCTGACTTAGTTTTCATTTCTCTTCTCTCGGTTCTGTACACCCACTTGATTGCATATATGGGTGTTCTTTTTGACTTCATCATCATTCTCAAAGTTGGTAAGAGAACCACATTCATTTGAGAGATGTCGTCCTGAACCTTGATACAGCTTTATCCTAGCACTCGCACTTGGCTAGGGGTGGAAATGCTCTACAATTCACACCGCTTGTATATACGTGTTTCGTCTTCCGTTCCTTCTCTCCCCCCTTTGTCATACACCCCTGATCTGCCATATTATATTTGTTTCTATACTTAAGATGTAGTTTCTACAAAGTATAGGGGGAGTAGATCGTGTCATTCTTTCTTTGTTCTATTTCATCACTTCTATTGTTGACTATACTCAGGTATCTTTTACCATGAGTATAGAGGAAGCGATGTGAACATTCCCGCAAAGTATTTTTCTCCCTTTTTATCAGTTTATTTGTCCTCTCACCTGTCTCCTCTATTGTTGGTATTCTTGTCTATACTTAGGAATCGTTTACCCTAAATATAGTGGGAGACAATCTGAGTTGTTTATCTATTTATTCCCACCTTGAACCCTCCTTGCTTTATACACAGTCTGCTATACTTTGGATTAATTGATCCTATGTTTGGGGGGGACAGTTGACTTCTCATTCTTTAATTCTTTCGTCGTTGTTATATAGGCTTTTCTATACTCAATATGAACTACGACTTCTTATTTTCATTCTGATCTATGAGGACATAGCTCAAGCTATGTATAGGGGTCATATATACAATGTATATACTTTAGCCATAACTCGTAGTATTGTATTTTTGAGTATTATGGCTAATATATGATTAACTAATAAACCGGTATAAAATTCGTGAAAATTTTGTATATACTGATTAATAACTCAAGTTAGAAATATTTTGCAATATGATTTGAAAAATGATTAGAAACTAGTTGAAAAATCTTTTGAAACCATTCAAAAATGTTTTTTAATAATTTCAAACCATTGTAAAAATATTTTATTTGTCAAATTCTTTTTATTTTGAATAAAAATTTTGAAAATTGATTTGCAATTGATTTCGAAATTGGTTGTAAAATACATTGTGAAATCTATACATACTATTTGAAACATCTTTGTAAAATGATTTTCAAATTTTGTAAATGATTATAAAAATTGTTTGTCAAATTGTTTGCAAAAATAAGTTTTCAAATGGTTTCTAAAACTATTTTCAAACTATTTTGGGAGTCTCTTATATATTTATAGCAAATAAAAATTATTTACAAACCTTGCATATACAAACCTGTAAAAATAACCACTAATAGCTAACTTATAAATTCCCAGGTATAAAATACACACTAATTCTTGTAAATACATACCCGTGTTAATATCTGCACATAGGTTTATTACTAATGCTTTTTATTTTTCAAAAGGACTCCAAAATTCATAAGAAAAACTGTAAAATGTTTTCAAAAATCCCAAGAACATTTCAAAATCCATTAAAAGTTAAAAATCAGAAAATTGCTTTACCAAAAAATTTTCTTCCATTGTACATAGCTTTTGCATTTTTCAGATTGATAATGATGATTGAACTAGTCTAAATAAAATCCAAAGATTAGAGCTTGGTTGGACCTTAATCCACTTAATCACAGGAACCTTTCAGGAACTAGAATTGAGATACTTCAGGTCTGCTAGACTTAATTCTTTAATTATACAAGATTAGGTTCAGTGTCGTCTTGACTGCCTAAGTAGAATATTTCGAAACAAATGTACGACTCTTGTGAACAACGACCTAACTTCCACACCTACACCTTACACTTTGCTCAACTCAGTAGAAGTATTAGCGGGATGGATTTTCCAGCATGAGATATAAGTGAACGGAAACATATGAAGTCATAATCTATGGCCATTGTGCCCCAACCCAATCTAGTAGCGAAGATGTTGAAAGACAAAATGTAGTGGGTTGCAATAATGCTTCAAAAGAGGGATAGTCAACTGGCTCAAGAGAAAAAAGTCCTTATGTAAATGCTGTTGTATATAGTGTTAAAAATTATAAAATCAAAAAACTCCAACAAAAATTATGCGGGCGAGATTCAAAGAAAAATCAATTACCATTTGATTGTATACATATGTAGTCAATAAGCATGCTTAAGCTCCAAAGTCAAAGATTCATGTGAGCCTACAACCGAATCACTTAGCTACACTAGTCAAGCATCTTAAGATAGGTAGCTACACCGGCTATTGTCCATTATCTTATCTACCACCACTTCTTGAGTTGGTTGCACTTGAACTTAGAATGGAGTACCATGCTTATTGTGAAAAGAGTTGCTAGATTGGGGAATTAGTGTCACCACATTGGAGAAGGTTGTATTTTACCACTTCAGATGAGATGAGCTACTTATCACTTACACTATACTAGATAGACTCATAGTCATAAGGGACTTCAAGTGACATCAACTTGTTCAAACCTGGCTTTTGAGCGTACTTGAGCAGAGTTTCGTGGTTCTTAGAGGTTGTTGTGTTTCAAGTCTGATTCCCAATAAGGTTCGAACATAACCTAAATTCCAAAGGTCCGACTGAGCTCCAAACTTTGATTTTGTGAAGACAAGTTTAACAATTAAAATCAAACCATTTTATTTCTTTTTCTTTTCTTTATTTTTCTTTTCCTGCACTTACATGCATATATGTTAGGGAGTACGAAAGGGAAGTATAGCGCAGGTGATGAATCTCTGTTTCATGACCTTTATTCATTCATTTTGACCTTTAATCAATAGTTAAATGCATGTAAAGAGCATTAATTTATATAAAATATCATTCATTATTTATACTATACATATTATATCAAAACTACATTTAAGCGAAAATAAAAGAATTAAGAAAATAAAAGAAAAAGAAAGAAATACCATTGGTATTGAATGACCCTAAACCTCAAGACCAAGGCATCATGATGACGAGTTCAACAAGGAATAAAGTTGGGGAGATAAGGGCCAAAAATGACATAAAAACCCTCATCTTTATTCTTCAATAAATACGTTTTGGGGCCCTTCTATGTTTTCTTTTTTAACCTCAAATAAATAAATTTTCAACATTAAACTTATAGAAAAAATACAAATAAAATTATGAAATTTATTTCACTTAAAAATGATGCATAGTGTGCCCTAGACACTCAAAATAAGAAGTCATAGATAAAACATCACAGACCTCTATCCTCTCCATATGAACTCAAAATTCACCCAACTAACTTTATTGTTATAAAATTTAATTATCGATTTATTGAATTCATTCAGTTTGGAGTTATGATGCAAAAGTTAGGTTTGGGCCCTCATTGTGCAGTATATCTGAATAAAATAATCAATTTATTTACTATTTATATTTTTCACTATTTTATATTTTTATAATAATTGAAATACATGTACATATTTAAAATAAAATAAAACCACTTTAAATACATTAAAATAAGTCAGTATACAATAAGACACATATAAATTATAAATGCATATACCTATAAAATAAATATACGTATTTATCTAAGAGAGAAAATAACTTAAGAAAAATACAATATATGTATATATTAGTTATAAATATATGAAATATGTGTTTAGATAAGAAAATACATAGTGTACTACATGTAGAAAGTAACATACAATAAATAAACTTGTAAAAATAAATAAAAATCACCATAAAATACAACATAAAGTAAGAAATATTATATCATTTTGATTAAAAATTAATTAAATCATTTAATATTTAAAATTTATTTATAAGGGTTTTATACCCTATTTTATCGTCTAGTATGCATAGGTGGACCAATGGGAGAACGGTCCCAGTTGACCTCGGTCAACTCCCCGACCTCCCTAGGTATGCGCTTGTCAGATAATAGACCCTATTTTCCTCAATCATTCCCACTCGATTCTTTCACTATTTTGATTCAATTCCTCCACGACTTCTGATCCTTGATCGTTGCTCTTTCACGGTACCTTGATTCCTCGATCGACGGATCATCGAATAGAGCATTCTTCTCAACCAAAAGCACCTCTATACAAATACACCTCACTGGACTCCATTTTTATTTTGATATGTCTTGGACCACTTTTCGACCCTTGTTTCATGGCTTGAGGCCACATCTCATCGACAAGGAGTTAATCTCCCCATCTTCATGCATGGAGAAGTGGAGTTCGACACTGCATCCCCTTCGTCGGAGCCTTCAGGTAGAATAGCGACCTATTGAGGCATAGAGGTTAAGTTTACACGCATTTTTAACATTATCTTTCATTTCTTACCTTTAGGTTGCATTTTAATTAATACATGTAGCTTAGATTTAGGTTTTTGACGTTCGTCGGGGCTCTTGCTACGGCCACCATTCCACCATTCTTCAATCGTTCTTCGCCCAAACTCTCAACTCCACCTTGTTTCTCTTTCATTTCTTTATGCTTCCAGCCACCTTATTCCTCGTGATCGGCCCTTGACCATGATTTTGTGGACCTCCTCGTCCCCCTCCGACGGACCTCACCATCCTGCCTCATCCTTCCTCCATTCTACCCAATAACGTATCAAAGTAGTTTTCCCTTGATACCTTTTTTGTCCTGTGCAGGTACCTAGAGCTCACAACCCATATGGAGGCGATTTTGAAGCCTAAATAGGTTCCCAGGTCACCTGAGCTACTCTGACCTCCTGGGACACCATCAGTGGTCCTTGGTGCTTTTTGATTCATCCAACAACTACGGATGACCGTGAGGAGCGATCTGAGTATCAAAGCGGCATCGGAGTAGCTCAAAGTAAGTGGGAAATGCAAATCAAATCTCCAACCTGGAATTGTTCTTCCCTAATATTAAGGAAGAGCAGCGACCATCATATCATCCTTCGCTTGTAATTTGGATCTCGACCATTGGATTGAGTCATGCCATTATTGTATGATCCCCTCCTAGGATCTAATATTTGTCGTCGATCAGCTAACCAACATCAACCGTTTGGAGCGTGCCATGTGTATAAGTGAAGTGATCTGAACCTCCACCTACGTACCTTTTGGGGAATTTTTGCAACATATACCCCCGATTTTGGTAATTTCTTTTCAGTCCAAAAATAATTATCTATAGTTATAAAACATTTGTATAATTTGTACTTTGAACCCTAGATTTCTGTTATTTGTACATAGGTTCCTTGGCACATCACCTCACATGCGCATACACGTGAGGGGGAGTGATTTTTGCAAGGTACCCCTCCGAGTTTATGTATTTCAATTTAGTCACTAATTTTCAAATTTATTGTAATGCTTTTTAGATAACTTGCATTTTGGACCTTCTGCTTTTTGATAATTATAAAAATACCCTTGCTCGTGTGTTTTAAATTTAAATATTTGGGGGATTTTTCCTATTTGGCATTATATTTCTCTAGAGGATTAGGAAAACAAGAAAATCTTTTGGTAAATTACAGAAAGGTCTCAACATCACTGTATTTTCTTTTTGTCTATTTTATTTTATTAAATGTCATTTACGCTATAAAAATCTGGAGAAATTAGGTTAGATGACTTAAATTTTGTTCTATAACATATATTTTTTGTTGAGGCATTTTTCTTTATTTTTCTTTTTCTGAAAATTCAAAAATAGAGCCTTTATTCATGTTTGCAATTAAAAATATAAAACATTTGGAAAATTATTTCTAAAAATATGAAAAATATATATTATTAAATATTGTATTTTGTAACTACAAACCAAAAAATCACTAAAAATAACCAAAGAAACACTAAAAAGTAAAAATCTCCAAAATCTTTATATAATTATTTAAAGTATATCAAAAAATCAAAAGATATTATTTCTATTTTTGAAATATATATATATTATACGGTAAAATAGTTATGGAAATTTTTAGGATTTTATCTATTTTTTAAAACCACAAGAATTTGGTCTGTTAACATTAGACACTATTTTTTCACTTTTAATCATTAAAAAATATAAAAAATAAGAAAATATTATATGAAAGTTAACAAAAAAGAAAATATAAGAAGATAAAAATATTTTATTGGATCATTTTTGAGTACTTTTAGCTATATATATAGTTATAAAAGCCTACATCTTTATATGTTGTTATATTTATAGGATTAATAAAATTATTAATATTATTGAAAATACCAAAGAATATTTTAAAACTTTTAAAAAAAGTATTGTACCTTGGGATATTTTCCTAATTTTATCGATATTTTATACATATTTATTATATATAGTACCTATATTATACATATTGTTACGTATACTTATATATATACACCTTTTTTATATATAAAAAAAGGAAAAGAAAAATAAAAATTATAAAAACTAAAATCCATAAAAATTATATACAAATTAAAAACATAAAAACATAATAAGAAGATGATAAAGGAACATTTTGGATTTCATTACCCAATCTATCTTGTGCCCTCCTTGTGCTCAACCCTTATAATACGTGCACCTATACACATGCTTTGTAGAGTTATAATAAATTTTAACTACACATATACATGTCATTTATTTATCTCTATTCATGGGTTACTTGTTATTTGAATTCAATGATTCTTTATCGATTGCCACATAAACGATGTTCTTCCCTTGTGTAGAACATCAGACCGGTAGGATTTCTGGTTCAATACCCATGCTGGGATTTTGGGTCTATTTTCTTAAGGTCGTCCCTCACTCCGTCTGGAGTGTACCTGAAAACAATGTGGGCTTTATGATCCCAATATAAGGGATCTCCATTACGAATTGTATTTTTAGTAAAAGTATTTTTAACAGTCCCCTTGTTTTAATTTTTGAGTTTTCATTTTAGTCAAAGTAATTTTTTAAATTTTTTATTCAAAGAAATGAAAGCTTTTTACAGATACTTACAAAGATTTTTATAAAGGATTGAAAATATTTTACAAAATGTTTTACAGATGGTCTCAAAAAAAAATTCAAGACCTTTTACATTTATTTTCAAAATCATTTTGCAAAATATTTTTTGATTAGTTTACTTATCACATTTATAAAGAATTAATGTATATTTAAATTGTATACTCTTTATTTTTGTAAGCTATATTATTGAAAATATGAAAGTATGAGTTATGGCCAAGGTATATACATTATATATGAGCCCCCTATACTTAGTCTAAACTACGTCCACATAGTGATCAAAGAGAAATAAAGGAAAACATAATTTGTGCTAAGTATAGAAAAGTCTATACTATAACGACTCAAAGAATAAGAAGTCAATCGACTTCCCTATGCTTAGGATCAACTAATACTAAGTATAGAGGTTGTATACAAGGCGGGGATGATCGATGGTTAGAATACACGAAATAAATGACTCGGCTTGCCCCCCATACTTAGGGTAGAATATCACTAAGTCTAGACATATTATCAATGAGTTAGGAGGCAAGCCAGAGAATCAATAAAGAATAGCCTAAATACACTCATTCCTCGTATACTTTGGATGAAATATATCCTAAGTATAACACCGATGAATGGGATGAATGAAATACAGAAGTATGAAATACTTGAAAAAGAATTGAAAATAAGAAAATAAGGTGATTAATCAAAAATATTTTTAGAGGCACTATCTGAATCTTATGATGCTTTTGAGAGATGTTCACAAAATACGACGTGAATATAATCGACAACGACCATGAATGCATCATGCTCTAGATGTGGATTCAGCAATTGAGTGTCGACTACAAATGGTTGTGCATCATATAACAATTATGACATGAGAATGCTTCCAATGTCATGCACAATCTTCAAAAAGAAGGGTCCTATCCATTTACTATTTAATTTTCCAGGAAACATCTTCTACTTCGCATCAAATAACCACTCTTTTTGTCTAGGCTCAAAAGTCTTTCATCTGATGTGTCGATCGTGCCAACATTTGACCTTATACTTGTACATATAGCTCTTATCGTATGCGTAGTCTCGAAATTCCAGGAGCTTGTTCAGATTGATCTTTTTATTCTGACCACCTCATTGTGAGTCGAGATTGCAGATGTTACTACCCAAAGAGATTTGTTAATTATTTCCACCGACCGATGGCATGACTTTTTATAAACAACATGGTAGGGTGACATTCCCAATGAAGACTTGTAGGTGGTCTGATAAGCCCATTCATTTGAACCAAAAGTTGTGAGCAAATCATCCTATTTCTATAATATAGCCTTGATGTCTCTGTTTGATAATTCGACCAAGCCATTGGACTAAGGATGATAAGGAGATGCAACCCAATGATTGATTTCATACTCATTCAAAAGTTTCATTACCTATGTATTGATGAAATGTCTACCCATGTTTGAAAAAAGAATCTTCAGGATCCCGAACTGTGGATTGATGTTATATTTGAGAAACCAACAGACAGTTCTGCTATCAATGGATCTATAAGGTGATGTTTGGTTGGTGGGTTATCCAGGGGTGGATATCCCACTTTTGTGTTTATGTGTTTGGTTGGTGGGTTAAGGGTTGTGAAGGTTTGTGTGATGTGATTGTATTGGAATTTGAAAAAGATGGTAGTTATTATGATATGATTGTATTGAAATGTGAAAAAGTGGGTGGTTGTTGTGATGTGATTGTATTAAAGTTTGGAATAGTGAGTAGAAGTTGAGTATTTTATGATTTTTGGATGATATGATGGTATAATATATAATTTTTTTAATGGGAAGGGAGAGGGCCCCATTAGTGGGTTAAATGTGGGGGTTTTGTGGAGTTACCCACCCAAAGTGGGGGGTAACCCCCCAACCAAACATGCCTAAGGAATAGTTTCTATTAGCGGGGAAGAATTGAGTTAAATTTTCGCTAAATTTAATGATATATGTGCATCTCAATTAATAGTGAAGTGTGGCCTAATTCCTACGAGCACAATCAAAAAATTAAAATGCTCTGAGAGCCGTATGTGCAGGTCTATCCTAATCGCCAATTAAGTCGGGCCCCACCCTTATCGGAGAGTCAAATAGGCCACAACACACCACAAGAATAGTTCAAGGTCTTTTTACACACGCAAGAGTCCAAACGAACACGCTATAAATGAGCAATTAATTATAGAAATTAAAATTGTAGAAAATAAAATCCTAGACTCTACGCTCTCTCACGACTCGAGTCGATCTTAAATTAATTGCAGCTTTTTGGAAGTCGGTGAAGATGCTTTAGTTCCTGAAAAACCGCTCCACGTACGCCAGGTACCTCGTAAGAAAAATAAGAGAGACTTATGTAAGAGCGTGGCTCAAAAATAAATAAGAAAAATAAATGCTGAAAAAATGCAGAAAAAATATATGGGATTTACAATGAAAAAATCGGGGGTCAGACTACTCGAATGCAGAAAACCGAACGAAAATTTCCAAAACAAAAAACTAAGTCATTTGCCTCCCTAGCAATGGCACCATCTAACGGGTCCAGAATCCGCTGTGTTAAAGATGTGTATTTGTTTGTACGTTAAAAGGATTTTGTTGTTTCGTTGTAGGCGGAATCAGAATCGGTCAAGAAAATAACCACAAATTTCTATCTAATTTTTAATCATGTGGTTTTATGTTTTTTTTACTCAGGCAAGTCCCAAGGTCAAACACAAGGAGGCAAAGGAATAACCCAGAATTATGTCTATCAAAATTCGTGCGTGATTTTCGAGGCAGTCTTTTTTTGTAATTTTTAATGCAATAAAGGATGCCAAATGCAATTTTGGCCTATTTTAGGGACTAAAATGTAAATTATGCTCAAATAATATACAAAAAATATGAAATTTGGTCACAATGCAAAATATGACGAAATGAATGCACTATAATTTTTTTGGAATTTTTGGGTGCAAGATACAATTTTAATGAATAATCAAATGCAAACAAAATGAAGTTTAATATTTAAATATAATAAATATTAAACCTAGTTATCTTCAAGGAATAAAATTATTAAGATCAATCACTAAGTAATGGACCTCAGAAAAATCCTAAACCTCAAAAATACAAGATCCAATACCTATTAAAAATTTAACATTGAAATATGAAAAATGATTTTTACATAGCAAATTATGCAAGCAAATGCAATTATTTTTGGGCACCATGTTAAACACAATTAATTCTACAATCTACGATTTTTCGGGAAATTTTAGAGAAACGGTTAATCAATGGCAAATTTAAGAGTATGAAATGGGCAACATTTACAATTTTTCACAAAACAATTAATTATTAATTAACCAATGATCACAAAATTTTCCACAATATGTCAAAATGTAGAGAACTAAATGAGGAACAAAATGCAAATTTTTGATAAATAAAATTATGCAATTTAAAGGTCCAAAATAGAGGGGGAATGTAGGGGGTTCTCTACAATATTTAAATAATTATAAATAAAGTTGAAATGCAGAGGGAGGGCTTTTCTGTAATTAACGATACTATAGGGGTTTTCTTGCAAAATTTACAGAGGGGCACCTACGCAGAACGTGCCCTCTAGTCCTTGGACTGGATGTCGAATAGAGGGACCTTCGGGCGAGCTGATGGCATTATACCCAGGAGGTCACGTGCGATGCACGTGACCCCTTAGTGAAGGGTTGCTGCGTAGTTAGCTGGGCGTCCTATGGCCTCTTATTCAATTCTTCCACCGAAGGCACGCAGCTCACGTGCTGGGGTGGTCTTCCACGGTGGCGACGTGTGGCGGGGCCTCTGGTCCTTCCCCAGTGGTGGCGGCTGGCATTCTACCCAGACGCACGTGCCCCGCACGTGCATAGGGAGACTCAGGCTACCCGCCGGACGGTGCTGAACCAGAGAGGCAGGGTTCTAGAGCCGGCCGATGCGAGGCGAGGTGCAGTTGATGCGATCGTGGAGGAGGAACTGTGTCGATGAAGATGCAGCCGCGAAGTGACTGGTGAGTGCGGCAAACGCTGGAGCTCAGGAGGAGGACCTCCTTCATGCGGTGTATGAGGGGTCCAGTTGGCGGTGAAGTATCGTTGCGCGGAGAGGGGATGATGAACATCAGAGTTGAAGAGTAGTCGTTTGTTGGAGAAGATGAATTCATAGGGTTGTTGTAGGTGATTGTCGGAAGTGAATATCGTTGGCTCGATAGCCAAGGAGGGCTGGAGGTGAAGCAGCGATGACAAGGAGGTGTCGTGTCTGCAACAAGGGTAGGGGGGCTAGGATCTCTTCGACGGCAAGGCCTTGGTGCTGTCACCACCGGGCCTTGCCCGAAGGAATCGGCGGATGAAGGGACCTCTAGTGGTAGAAGGTTGCATTTATAGGATCGAGGGATGGCCGGTGATGGAGGGGGAATTGATGATGAGATGATGATGGTGGCGTGAGATTCGAGGAGATCTGAGATTGAAGGAGGCCGGCGACGTTTTTGCCAGGGATTGATCATGGCAGTGGCGACAAGATTTGTGGGATTGTGGGCCGGAGGAGTGAGATACGTGGGAATCGTGGTGGAGACTTCAAGGCAGGTGGTGCAGATTGGGAACGAATGGGGGAAGACAATGGTGTTGGGCCGTCCGATTGGCCGAGATCGGACGGCCCAGAAGGGGCCACGTGGCGCTCAAAGAGGAGAGGGCAACACACGTGCTTGGCACGTGCCTAGGCGGCACGTGCCTTGTATGTGTAGGCCTTTTTAATTTTTTTTAAAATGAATTAAAATTAATGCCAAAAATAGCTGACACGTGGCGGCTCTAAGAGCGCCACGTGTCAGCAACACAAAATTCTGAGAATAAATAGAAAGAAAAATAGGAAAGAAATAGTAAATGACCTCGGATTGAAAAAGTTTATAACAAAAATTGCTCGTCTCGATGAGATCTACAACTTTCATGAAGACATCAAAACCAAAATCGATCAAATGCACAAAGTAATTTTTTTGGGGTATCCCATGTACATAGAATATCTTGATTTTTGGGTTTTATGATTTTTTGTCATTTTTAAATCAGATAAAAATTTGGAAAAATTGTAAAAACAGAAATAAATATTTACACATTAATCTAATTTTTTTGAATTTTTTAATTAAAAAGAAAGAAGAAATAAAATAAAATATGAAAAAAAACCATCTTTATACAGTTGGTTAGTGAAGACTCGGATTCAATTTGTTTCTTTGATTTCAATCTCAGTTTGGATTTGGATTTTTGTGCATTTTAATAAAACTTTTATCAATGAAGACAAATGAAAAAGAAATGAACTAAAATAATAGGTCAAAATCAGCTAAAATACAAAATGGACAAAAAAGGCCCAAAACCCAACTTTCACATATGAGCTCCGATTCACTTGAACTTGGTTTTGTTTTGAAGGTAATTGAATGTATATTAGTTCTAAAGTGAGTAGGATTAAAATGGACACTGGATGAGGAAGATATGAGAGTTTTAGTCTAAAAATCGTAGAACTAGGATTTGGGTTTTTGGTCCACTTATCTGGGTTAGTGATTTTTTTTTGTATTTTTCATTTATTCTTGTTAATGATATGTATACAGTGGAGGTGATTTTTAGTTATTTGGAGTTCACATGAATTAGTTAAAAATCAGGGAAGTTAGGCTATTTACAGGTCATATTTGGATTGGATTTTTGGCTTCTTATTTTGTGCAGAAATTCGTGATAAAATGTAATTCTTATGAAAACATGCATGAATGCTAATTATGCAGAATAGATGCAGAAACGTTGTTGATTTTGAGGGATTTGAGATTAATTAATGAGATTTAGAGTGATGAATCTGAGATTCATCACGCGGCTCCTAGAGCTTCCTCAGATTATATCTTTTGTGCTTGATCCGTAATATAGGTCACACTAACATGATCCGATGAGATTCACTATCTTTGAAGATTCATGAGATGCACATAATCTACGTTCAACCTAGCCAAAATAATTTGATTCTTATCCCTCTAATAGAATGCATGATTAAATGTGGTTTTTCACTAACTTGCATGCGTATTTTAATATGTATATATTCATTCCTGCACATGTATGTCGAGAGCTGGCGTAGCTCTATGTTTTTCTCCTAAGCATACTTCGTGAGTTTTACATTTGCATGGCTTTTCTTGTCTCCTCACCTCATGTTTTATCACTCATGATTAAAGCGAAATGGGATTGGACGGTAGTTGATGCTTTATGTGCTCACATTTATTAAATTTAGCGATGACCTAATTTCTAAAATTTGACTGTTAATGCATGTTGACCTAATTAAAATAGAGCAAAAATCAACATTGTGTTGGGAGAGCAAACAACTAATTATTGGTAGGATTATTTTGCATATTGAGAGATGAGGACGCATCCATATGATATTGCTCAAATCCTACTTAAACCAACTCGTAATGGATTTGAATTTTGGATTATCACCAATAAAAGAGATAAGATGTTTACACCACATTTTTTTCTTCATTGTGTTTGCTGGTGAAATTATTGTGTTTGTTTGATCTTGTTTGACTCTATTAAAAACCTCCTGAAAAACTTAGGCTCCATTTTTCATCCCCTCGGAATCATTCATCTTGAGATTCAGATACACATGGTCCCTCCATTCCTTAGCTTTCCATTCTTCATGCTTATGCTTATTTTTAGACTAAGTATAGAGGGGGCTCTCATTCCATTCTGATTGTTCACCTCAAGTCACCAAGTTTCTTCATATATTCACTTAAGTTATTTCTCAGCTTAAGTATAGGGGGACCCAAGTCCCTGTCTTATTCTAACTAATTATTTTTACTCATCATCCCTCTATTCCTATGGATTCAGTTCTTGTTTATCTCTTTGAGCTATGGTTTCATATCACTTTGAGGTATGATGACATAGCAAAAGCTAAGTATAGTGGTGTTTACCGTATATAGTACATATATACTTTATCCATAGCTCATAATTTTTAATTTTTTCAAACTTTTTGAGGCTACAAGTATAATATTACATTCTTGGAACTGGTTTTTGTAAAAATCTTTTGAAAATGATTTTGAAAATAATATACATATTTGACATGGTTTTCAAATGTTTTACGTGGTTTGTGAAAATACAGATTGACATGTTTTGGATAATCATTTGTAAAATATTTTGAAAAATATATGTGATATTGTTTTGAAAAATATTTTATTAAGGTTAGAAAAAATGGGGTTTTACTTGCTTTGAAAATCTTTGTAAAATGCTTGGAAATCTTCTATACATATGTGACAATGTTTATAAAAAGTTTACAAAAATCTTTTCAAAGGGTTTAATTGAGTATAAGTAGTTTCCTAGCTCCCGAACTTTGTTTAAAAAAAATGAGAAATATAATAATCACAAAAAAATTGACTTATTGGTGTTCTTCCCTGACACTTTCACAATGCACTCAAGGCTTGAGGTGTCTTTAACACTTTGTTTAAGAAGTCCAGAGATTTAAAGTTAACTTATCTTAATCATTAGAGTCTTGAAATTAAAAATTCACACTATCCTATTTAGAAGATTTATATGCTATATTGCGTGCTTAATGTCCCTTAAAAGAATTTGACCATCACTTACATGCACGACTGCATTCATGATTGAGATGAGCTGAGGTATCACCGAGGAAACTAGGATCCGAGGCTTGAATTTGGACTTGATTTCTATGATGCTCGTAGATGGGATAAAATTAATGATGGCTTCATGAAACCTGAGTGTCAACATCTTAGCCAATATGGGACATGGTTCTCATACTATATTTTGAATTTGACGTAAAGTGTAAGGTGTGATGACATAAAATTAATAAGTTTAATAGTATGCACCAATCTTTGGTAAAAGCAGTGGAGCTAGCCAAAAAGAAACGAAGTTCCCTCATACAAAAAATGATGACGAATATAATGAAAAGGTCATTACATTACAACGATACATCATATGAGCTTAAATTCAAAGCAAGCGCTCCCAACCTTCTAAGTGTCCATTTGCACCAAATCATTAAGCTTTTATGAGGTGGGCTCGTATATCAAAAAGGGCTCTGCATCGTTAACGCTACAAGTATGGGTGCAAGTTTATTAGATACTTTAAAAAGACGTACATTAGTGTATTCCCATGAAAGCATGTACCAACTGCTCCATCAATTTTGACGGACACACTAATTGATATAAAAAAATATGAATGTGTTGAGTATTGGCAGTTGAGAGAACCATGTTCCAATGAGAGGAAGTGAGAATAAGTACACAATACTATATCCTCCATAATCTGGCCTTCCTTCTACACCTTTTAAGTCTAACAAATTAAAGAGACGGTGGATTGAAGCAAGACTAGATTTATTCCCTAGCGTTGAGGGTTGGGTCCTAAGGAGAGCTTCTTAGATTGGATTGTTTTGGTGATATCGAGAATCTACTCTCATGAGTGCAGTCAACACTAAGTCATACCTCTTATATTCATGTACATCGGGAGTCTGACAATTAGAGGAGTCAAATTCCTTTTGAGTAACACATGGATAAACTTAGAGTCTTAGGATTTCTAAAACCTAGTGTTCTAGGTTAAAGCGAGCCTTGTATACTCACATGCACATGTCAGGTTTCTCACTAATTAAGCTATATCTCCAACTAATATGTTCATTAGCTTGAGGATGAGCTTTGCTTAAGTATAGAGGATGAAAAATCCCAGATTAATCAACATTATTTTATAATATTAATCTTAGATTTATCTATATTATTTTATAATATTATCTCTCTAACTTGAGCTATTCACCAAGATTCGTGACTATTAACACTAATAAATAATCCGTGTGTTGTAAATAACTGACCGTAATTAATATATATTATATAAACCTATTATTATGTTAATATTTTATGTATTTATTTCTAAATAAAAAGCAACAAAATTTGTATAATATTGTATACAAATAATTTAAAAGAAAACCTAATTCAAAAATATAAAAAAATAAAAGAAAAAAAAAGAAATTTGTTTTTACTATTTCAATGTGTATTTAATTTTTATCTATGTATAGCCTCTTCTCTCATTGTCTTTTACATGAAAGTTGTAGATCTTGGGATCTACAACTTTCATATTGAACGTATTTTTTTTAATTCTCATTCTAAATATTTTTTTACTCATTTTCTATTGAAATTTAAAATTCTGATTTATCATATTAGGCCACGTGGCACCTTCATATTCGCCCATGTGTCCCTTCTTGTCATGCCACCCGTAACGTTTTCTCCTCGTTCGATCATGTCTGATTGCTCGATCAGAGTCGTTGTGAGGTGCTTTGTGCTTTGTACTCCATAATCAGTTGTTAGATCTCTCAATCCAAGGGCTCATGGTTATCGTCAACCTCCAGACACATTCTCCGAGCGATGCGAGCTACCCGAACCAGTTGACTTCTCCCTCTTTCTACAACCATCTCCGATCACCTTCCATACAACAACCACTTACATTCGTTTCTACAGATTACCCTCATCTTCACCAACCATCCAAATCCTCTTAATCTTAACTTACTTATCTAGTGGTGGTGGTTGAAACCACCACATGGGACTATAACTTCCGCCATTCCTCCGCCTTCAAATACTCCAACGCCGTAATGAGTGGCGGTCGTCCACCCTTGCATGAGACACGATCACGTGCCTCTGGACCTTTCTTTGTCAGAGAAAGGTTGGATCGACAATACGACAATGACCTAATTTCTCTGGTGAGACCCTTGGTCGGAATGGACAAGCTACAACATCCCAAGGACGACTGTTCAAGTTTCCAGGTACGACTGACCTGCTGAAGGGATGACCTGAGGACTATCGAGCATTAGCCCAAGCCAATTCCTACAACCATGACGACCTTCTTTAATGTATAAGTTAGGTTTCTTAGATTTTCTTCTTCATTTCTTCAATTATTCCAACTATGTTATTAGATTTACTTTACATTTAAGATATTTCTAGTCTTCATCATGGATCTGTGATCCATGCGGAAGGATCCATCCTCTATCTTCCTTGTTCCTTCGTCGCTTTACCTTCGATCCATCTTCCTTCGTTCATGGTGGTGGAAACCGAACAGGGCTCCCTCTTCTACACCTCAATCTAACCCTTTATTCAGCTCACGCTCGTATAAACTCACGTGTAGTTGCTTCGACTATGTGTTTCCCTAACTCCTGAAGGTGTAGAAGCCATGCAATGTCTGGAAATGGAGGGGTTTCGATCTAGAGTTTCTTCTCCAATGTCCCTTCATCGTCTCCATCTTCTAAAAGAAATAACGCCTCCTCCATCTGTTCATAATCCTTATGAGACAACCATGGTCCAGTTCCGACCTTCCTTTGATAGCTAAAACGATGAAGGAGTTATGGGGCTCTCACCGGAGCTGCACCTTATTGTCGTCGCTAAATGTAGAGGAGACGAACAAGGACTTATAGTTGTCACCAAATCAAGCCAAATTGGATGTGATCTTATGGCTAAAAAATGGGCCACGACATCTCGCCTGCAGTCTCGTCTCCTCCAGACCACCCACCGAAGCACTGCCTTATGCTACATGGCCTGAGCGACATTCAGTTATGCTAAACAAGACGTCACGTGCTTTACATAAGTGAGGTTGGGTTATTTACAACATCGCCCCACCAACTTCCCAGTATTACAGAAATGCTCCCGTGTAGAGGGATTTTCTAATGACATGGTTTTTATAGGTACATTATAGCCCCACCAAGGTCCTGTTCGTAATGTTTGTGCCATTTATTTCTTAAGTTTTTATTATGTTTAGGCTCCTCGAATCAAACTCAAATAACTTGAGTATCTTTTGTCCAAATAAAGTAATTGCAGTGGCATTTTTATACTCGTTTAATTGTCTTATATATGGCGATTTATTTCCTGATTAGACAAAAAAGAAGGATTATTTTGTTAGAGTCTATATAAATTCTTCCATGCTTATTAGAAGAAACTTGACTCTAATTTAAATCACATTATTAAACTTGAATTTAATCTATACACTTGCTTTAGTTTAATGAATCGTTTTAGGGCATAAATGTGTGTATGTTTGCATATGCTAATATTTTATCATTCCATTCATTTTTTCGTTATTTTTGACTTGAGTTAAAATGTTGTAAACTACATTTGATGTCATCCATGCATGTAATGTATTGTGCATTATTGTTTTGACCTTAATAATTTATTGATCACTTAAACTTTGATATATAACATCTAAATAGTCATATTATGGCTCGTCTTCCTTTGTTTCACCCTAGAATTCTTAGGTTTATAAATTCAAGCTGAGAACCTCATCACTGAGATTCTTCTCAGTTTTGTATGGATATATATTAGTTCATACATTTAACAAGTTATCAGTAATCCACCCTGGAGTTAGGATAAAATAATCCATAGTATAGAACACTATACACGTGGGTAAAACTGAGGAAAAGAATGTATAAATTCTACGACTCGGCTTGTCCCCCACTATACTTAGGGTAAAAGATTTGTAAGTATAGAAAAGAATACCAATAAGTTGAAGTAATAGAAAGAGAACAAAAGAAAATAAAATGAAAATAAAGAAGATGAAATGAACGACATCACTCCCCTTACATAGGGTAATGGATCCCTACGTATAAGTAACGAAAGTAGTGGTGAAACATAATGAAAATAAAACAACTCAAGTCATTCACCTCCCCTATACTTAGGAACAAGTCCTCATAAGTATATCACACACACACACAAGGAAAAGAGGTGAATGATAAAAATGGAAGAATGAAAGAATAAAACGAAAGGAACATATACAAGGCAAAAATCAACTCATGTAAAAGATGCAGAAGAAGTCAAAGAATCATCATCTGATACCGCATGAATGGAATCCACAATAGATAGGAATGTATCATGATCTAGATATGGCTTCAACAATTGTCCATTGACCACAAATGGTTGTGCATCAAATGACAACCCAGAAATGACAATGCTATCGTTGTCACACACAACTCTAACTATAAATGGTCCTGACAATTTGTTCTTGAGTTTTCCTATGAATAACCTCAAGTTTGAATAAAACAACTGCACATTCTGATTAGGCTCGAATGTATTTCTCCTAATGTGTTTGCCATGCCACATCTTGACTTACTCCTTATTCAAAAGGTTGTTGTCATAAGTAAAGTTTCTGAATTCTAACAATCTATTCAGATCTACTTTCCCACTTTATCATGCTCTCTGATAATCCAAAATGCATACACAAATTGCTCATAAAGATTTATGAATGAATTCAACCAATAAGTGGCAAGACTTTCCATATACCAAGCAATAGGAAGACATACCCATATGAGACTTCTAAGTCATACAGCAGGCCCATAGAACCTAGTCATGCATCTGTGACCAGTTCTTCCTATCTGGATGAACAACTTTCTAAAGAAAAGCCTTTATCTCCCTATTTGAGTCTCAGCCAAGTCCTTAGTCCATGGGTGGTAAGGGGCCACAACACGATGCACAATGTCATACTCCTTAACTAACTTCCCTACTTCATTGCTGATAAAAGTAGCTTCCCCCATCAGAAATATGAATCTTGGGAATCTCAAACCATGAGATAGTGTTGTCCTTGAGGAAGTCACAAATAGTATAACCATCGGTTGCTCGGGTGGGGATAACCTCCACCTAATGACTAACATAATCTACGGTAAGCAGGATGTACCCAAATCCCTAAGTATTAGGGAATGAGCCCATGAAGTCAATACCCCAAGTATCAAAAACATCTAAAATATGGATATACTTGAGGGGTGTTGTATCATTGGAACCAATGGTTCCTCCCATTTTCTGATAATCAGTAAAACCCTTCACATAAGTAGTAGCATCCTTAAATAGAGTTGGCTACCAGAGGCCACATTGTAGAACCTTAGCTATCGTGCGCTTTCCGAATGGTATCCACCTGCTTCTAATCTATGACAATGGGCTAGGACACCGGTGTATTCCTCTTGAGGAATGCACCTTCTCTGGATACAATGTCACTCTCACAAAATAGGTATGGATCCTCCCACTGGTAAAAATGAATCTCTGATAAGAACCTATCGACCTTAATCTTGGGACAATCTAGTGACACTTTCTTATAGACAAGATAGTTCATAATATTAGCATACCGTGGGAGTGAGGCAACATAGAAGGTCGCCTCATCCAGAAAAGTCTCTGTGCTAGGAAGTAGTAACTTCTTAGGAGTATATGCATCTGTAATCTAGAAATGGTGATATGTCACTACATTCTTAACTCTAAGTTTATCACAAATCGCCAAATCAAACTCCCTGAGTAGAAGGATCCATCTTAGTAGATGTGTCTTGTCATCCTTCTTACATTGTAAATACCTAATGGCAGAATGATCCATGTATACAATTGCTTTGGAACATAGTAGGTGTGATGTAAACTTCTCCAAGGCAAAAACAATTGCCGGCATCTCCTTCTCTGTCTCCTTGCATAGAAGCGCAGTTAAAGGTCAGACGATCTTGTGGAGTCCTTTATGAATCGCCTATAGAAGCCCACTTGCCCAAGAAATAACATTAACTACTTTAGTGTCATTAGCAGCTCTAGCTTGGAAATCTCTTCTACCTTGGACAGGTCAACCTCCATACCATGTTTGAAGATGACATGACCCAATGTAATCCCATTAGTCACCATAAAAGTGTCTCTTCTCCCATGAGTGCACTAAATTCACCTCACAACAACATCGAAATACTTGATCTAAATAAGCTAAACGCCAGTCAAAGCTATCCCTACGGACCAATAAATCGTCTGTGAAGATCTCAAGAAAACTACCTACCATGTTGGCAAAAACATCCAACATACACCATTGGAATGTAGAAAAAGCGTTCCATAATACAAAGGGAATCCATCTAAAGGTGTAGGTGCCAAACATACAATTAAAAGTAGTTTTCACTTGATTCTCAAGAGCGATTGCTACATGATTGTACCCAAAATACCAATCCAAGAAACAAAAGAACTACTTCCCTACTAGTCTTTCGATGATCTAGTCTATAGAGGGCAGTGGAAAGTGATCTTTCTTTATCGTTGAGTTCATGCACCGGTAATCTACACATACATGCCATGAAGTGGGTACTCGGGTCGGAATCTCCTCACCAAAGTCATTCATCATGACAATAATACCAGAATTCATCAGGACCACATGTAACAGGCTAACATGTTTGCAAACGGGAAAGGGATAAATAAATATAGCTTCTCACCACTTCCTGATCTCTTGCGTGACAACATCCCGGAGATTAGGATTCATGTGACGTTGAAACACACTAAACGACTTGTTGTCATCTTCTAAGTAGATATGATGCTAGCACAATGCTGGATTAGTCCAACAAAGATCTGAAATCTTCCATCCTATGGCCTTGGATTTTCTCTCGAGAACCTATAGAAAGAAAAATTCTTAGTCGTCGGTCACTTCTGAACTAATGATGACTGAAAATGTTTGGGGCTCACCCACAAGGAAGGCATACTTCAGTGTTGATGGTAATATTTTAAGCTCAGGTGCGATCTGAAATGCTCTGTCATGACCTCAGAAACTGTACTATTGTTAGGTAAATAATCTGGCAACTATGAACTGTCCACCATGCTACAATTGGCTCAAAATGTAATGTGTCAAAAAGTTCTGCAATAAACTCTCTTTGTTCATCTAGGGATGGATCATCATCAAACAACTCGGAATACTCGTTAGCATACAACTTGTCATCAACAATAGTGCAAATGTGAACTTTGCTTTCCAGGCCTTCCTTTCGGGAAAGGAAATCCCAGAGTACAATCAAAGTCTTGAACAAATATCTGTCATTAGATAAGAGATGCTCCCTTGTCTTTCTCTTTTGGAGGGAGGATGCTGATGGCCTGAACAATGGCTATGGTTAATATATGCTTCTTTGTCCTCTTGCGCTTATTTTGCTTAGGTTGACGCTTCGTAGTATATGCTCCTTTTAATCCTCTTTTCAAAAAGGCTTGTACTCCATGGCTTTCAGGAGTGACATCTCAAGAACGAAGTTATAGAGTATACCTACCACTCCATGATCAGATAGTGTTGTTTGTAATTTTCGAATATTTTTATTTATTCAATGCATTAGGAAAACGAATAGAAGTAAAAATCATCTTTATTTATTCACATCGGAATCATCATGTACATTTGGACAACGAGACTCAGAATATTCAATGTCATCCATAATAGGTTAAGGAAAAGAAAACTATCTCAGGATGCACTATCTGTTGAAGAAGAAGGGGAATCTGTAATAGGTGTGTTCTCTTCCATGGTCGATTCGGCTCTACATCTCCCATTATTACATTTTTGGGCATTTTACTTTTCTTCATTTTTGTTATTTTGGTTTGGATGATGGTGCTCCTCTATCTACTTCTATGCTCGATCTTTGCTAACTTGATGAAGAAGGTGAGGAGGAAGATGATTCTCAATCAGCAGCTTTGTTGGATGTGGCAATCTCCTACCACTCATGATAGTGACAATATTAGATAAACATGAAAAATAAGAAATCATGTGACTCAGGAGTGGTTGGATCATGATGTGCCACACTCGCCTTATTACGACAGAACATGTTGGGATTGGCTACAATCTGGGATGGTATGATAGTCTTCATGGATGACAGGTCATCAAGCCTTTAGTTTATATCACTCATGATCTTCATCAACTGCGCAAGGTAATCGAGTGTGGTATTCACGAAAGATGCCTTTGGCTTTTCAACAATTGATGATTACTGAGTCTATAGATGTGGAGGATGTTGTTGGTACCTAGAATAGGCAGAATATGTTGAATACTGATACTAAGGTGGAGGAATATGTTAGTATTGTGTAGGCTGCTGGTGATGTGGATGATATGAGTATGCATGATGCGTCTCTACAAATTTGTGTCTCCATGTCTGAAAGTGAGGTGGAGACTGAAATGAGGCCGAGCTAGGTGCTGGCACTTTCTACCTCAATGAAACAGAGTGAGGCTGAGGCTCATCATGGTATTGTCTACCTCCCTGAAACTGGTGAGCTGGCCTTCGGTTGGCCTGAGAAACTAACTGAGACGGTTCTAACAGACGTGTCTACCTATGCTCTAGACCATTACAAATGCCATTCACCTCCTGTATGTGAGGTGGAGGTCGAAATCGCGGCTCTTAAAATTATGAGTCGTCTGCTAGTGTGGCACCATATATGCTGGAGTCTGCTGCAGAATCAGATATTGAGTCTGCACATAGTAAACGTGATGAACGGTAAAAGGTGCTCCTGAACTCTGCTGAATGGTAGTGGAAGAAGTAGATTCAGGTGCAAATGTATCAGATGCGGTACTATAACTATGGCATGAACAAAATATATTAAAAAGTAAATCCAGATGCTTTGTAATCTCATCCAGCATGTCCATCTGCTTCTTCCTCTATTCTATCACATTATGTTTTTTGAGTTCTTGTGATCACTTTTTCTATTATATCAAGTTTCTATAGGTGGTTTCCAATTATGGTCAGATATGAATTGTCCACCCTATCCACATCATGAGATGTCGTCGGTATTATGAGGCATGTATGGTAAAGGATGCTTCTGGAAAGCATGTGAAGAAGAAAGAGTTGTTGAACTCTTTTCCATTTAATCAAAGATCGACTATAATATATCCTCATCCTTGTTTAAATGCGAACCCAACAAGTGGTATCTAGGAGCCTCAGGTTCTCTAAAATCAAAACCCCAAATTAATTCTGCACAAGGCACGTCATTAGAATGTCATGATGAAGGCACTTCTCCATCAAGTCATTGGAGTGTTCCCACGCCTCGTGAATATACTCATGGTACATTTGGGATAAGTTGGCTATTAATGACCACATATGATTCAATCATCCTATGGGATAATATTTGCTCAAGAAAGCTGATCTCATGTCTTCCCAGGACGTCACCACCCTTCCTAATTGGTTAATCTAATATAATGCCTTATTCATAAGGATGAAGGGGAAAGTTGTCATCTTCACTACCTCTAACTGGATGTTAGGGTAGTGCATAATGCTACATATGTGGTCAAACTACTGTAGGTGTATGTAAGGTTCCTCATTGATATGTCCATGGAATATGGGAAGAAGTAGAAGTAGTTGGGGCTTCAACTCGAAATGCCCATGAACTTTAGCAATCATAACTAAAGTGATTGTTTGTCCTACTCCTGGGTTATAGGAATATCTAAGGGTGATCCTGACCTCAACTCGGTTCTGCTCTACTAATGGTTCTGCTCTATTCTACTCATTCTCTCCCCCATTCCCACCTCCTTTCTATTCATCCTCCTTTCTCCTCTCTCCTCTCTCCTCTCTCTATTGTTCCCCATCTCTTAGATCATATCCCTCAGTACTGCCTATATGTTGGTCTGCTCTGTCAACTAAGTCTAGATGGACTGAATGGCTGCTAACATAGTACAATTGATCTCAGATTTGTATGTCTAGGATGCCTTCCCTTTCAGTGCCATCGTGTCCTCTAGATCAGTCTCTAGAAATGTGCAATGAGTATGATCAGTCCCTAGAGATGTTAGAGAATCAAATGAAACTTCAAGTCTGGAATCCTTCTCGAACAAGAGATTGATTAGAAAAAGAAATGGAGTAAAAGAAAAAAGAAGATAACTCAAGAAGAGAGTCATCCTAAATAGGTGAAGACAACCGAACTGGGTTTGGTTTGTGAAGTCCAAACAAAATGTATTCCAATCTGACATCTTCGATGCAAGTGGAAGATGCGTGAACGTTATGGTCAAACAAGAAGAAGAAATTGAAGAAAAGGCATGAAGTATGCGGAAAGATCTTTATTCTTACACGCAAACACAAACCAAACCCTCAATTCACCAACTCAACACAACTGGAGACCGTAAGAGTTCAATCTTTTATATTTTCAATTTCAGAGTTTAGTGAGTCACATAGTCACTTAACTTAAACACAAGTGGAGTCACCTATCGCCCAATGTACGTCCTTACACCTCCCCAAACAGTGGAATCATATGGCAATTTGTCTTGTTATATTAGGCCAAAAGGGAAATGCAAGGCAGAGCATGCCAAAATGATTTTCTAAAGTCAGAGGTAAGTGCTTACAACTGCGACCGTGTAGTGAAGAGCGATACACATGTGCTTAGGGCACAAGTTCAGGGATTTTTTGGCTCTATCCTTAGGACTGCGTCCTCTCCCGCTCTGTTTGGAGGAAAGTACCTGTGAGCAATGAGGGGGTTACTCTCCCCAATACAAAATTAGTCAATTCATTTCATTTAGGGTCGATTGAAATTAGTGTTCTTAGATTTTATTAGGATACTACTTTTTTTTTATATTTCTCGAATAAAATCATCTCATGATTTTGCAATATCCTTTTTATCCTAAGTCTAGAAAAATAGGGAAAGAAGTCGAAAAAGCTGTTGCATGTGAAAATCAATGATGCACGCAAGATTAGAAATGTGTAACTTTTCCTAGCAGTCTACATGCAAAATGATTCGCACATGTAAAAATAAATCTAACTTATATGAAATGCAAAAGCATGAACCATTCTAGTAGAAATTTCTATTATTGGAAAGAACTGGATTTATTTTCTAAGTCCGAATCGAAGTACCTATAGGTACAAGAAGATATTATGTGTGTGGACCTATTATTTACCAAGCTCATCCAAGATAATAAAAACCTAAAATAAAGGCTCAAGCATAAAAAATAAATAAAATAGAGTCGAAAATCTCAAATCACTTGAAGCAAATAGAAAAAATAGGAAAATATGGAGGAATAAAAAGAAGGAATTGAAAAAAATAAAACCATGATTGGATCCCTGATGTGCACCAATACTTAGTGAAACAGATCCCTAACAATCACACAGGACTAAAGTTTCTATGAAAAACAGAAAAAGGGTAAGTGCAAAAAATATTACAATTAATTAAAGAATAGTGGAATAAAAGTCTGAAATAAAACTTAAAATAAAAAGACAACAAGTCTTGAGCTCCTTCTGCTCCTCATGAGCTGCTCTCTCCTGCCAATCGATGAAACTCCAGGACTCCACCTTGCTCGAGTACGTCAAATCTCATAGGATCATCACCCTCGTTCTTCAGGCCCTTGCAATAAAAGATAAATAAAAAGTACGTTGTAATAATTTACGAGAAATAATAGAAGAAAATAAAAGACAGAAAATGAAATAAAAAGGAGGGAAAAAGAAAAGGTATTTTTATTCTATCAAAGACAACAATTCCATTTATTTTACCTATATAGAAGGCATGATCGAACTCAGAGAGGATACAATACCCGATGGTTCTTTAATTATGGCTAATTAAAAGGGATTTTTCATTTCTTTTCTTTTTGTCATTTCTTTAATGCTTTTGTAATTTTTATGTATTTTAAATATATTTAAAGTTTAATTTTTTTTAATTTCTGATTTTAAATAATTTTTAAATTTGACAAATTTTATATTTTTAATTTTAAAAGAAAATAATTTATGAGTTTATATATATATATATATAAGAAACAAAGAACCATCTTGTATTTTTTAAAAACAACAAAAATAATCAAATGGTCATAGTAGCTTTGATCCAAGTGGACACTTTTGAAAAGGTGGGGAATACTGCCCATTATTGTACTCATTTTGTTGAATTTTTCCATTTTGATACTTGAGCTTCTCCTTTGAATTTTTGTAATGATTTTGTTCATGATATTTCCACTACTTTAACCAAGTAGTCACACGTTGATCAACAAATTATTAAGTTTCATCACACCTTGGCAAATGGTCAATATCAAAAGATGGCATAACAATTTGTTCTCATACTGGCTAAGGTTTGCTGACACTTAGGTTTCATGACACTTTCATGGACTTTATCCTATCCTCCAGTATCATAAAATCAGGTCCAGACAAAAATCTCGAATATCAAATCCTGGCCCCTCAAGTGAAATATCAACTCATCACATCGTTCATCTAGTTTTGTATGTGATGTTTTAATCATATTCTTTATGGTAGAGATTAAGCATGCAATATAGCAGTAATATCTTTCAAACTTAAAGAAGTGTAGATTATTAAATCTTAAACCTTAATGACTAAGGTCGGTTAACTCTGAATCATGGACCTCATAAATCGAAGTTTCTTTTGTTACTCAAGTCTTGATTGATAGTGAAAGTGTCAGGGATAAAACATTAAAATAGTTTTTTTGTGTTTGTTTGCTATTTTTTAAGGTGACATAATGACTAGCTTGAATTCATATGGCTAGTTGCATCTACTTCCATCTAGTGTGGGTGTAATTACAGACCATATAATGACTACCCATGTTACGTTTGGATGGTGCCTTACACGTTGCCCTTTAAGGACCCAATCTACTAAGGGAGATCACAGTTCCCTTACTGAAAAGTATCTAGTCATTTTTTAATTCAATAGTCAGAATTGCCACTAAAAGAGTTTTAAAAAATGTTATTCCCCTTAATTTTTACAAAATGTTCTCAAAATAGGTATTATATCGACAAAAGAAATTATTTATAGTATACCTAAAATACAAAACTTATACCCATACCCAATTAATGGTTACAAAAAGTTAAAGTATGAGCTATGGGTAAAGTATATATAATATACACACACACCCCTAATCTTAGCTTGCTCTATGTCCTTATGGAACAAAGTGAAATATAGACATAGCTCATACGAAGCATAGTTGCGTGACACGAATGAAAATCAACCGACCCACCTATACCTAGGTTTTTGAGGGCCTACGAAGAACAGAAGAGTAGACTAATTTTTTTCTTTTCAATTTTATGTTGTTATCCGATAATCTTATAGCAAGTCCTTAGAGGCTAACCTATATGAGAGTAAGTTCTGCTGGCAGAGTATCTTGTACTTTACACTTCCTTTGTAACAAATAGCCTATACTTTTTAAGAGAATTCTTGCTATTGGGTCTGGATCTACTATCAGCCAAAAGATAGAGGAGGAAGCCAATAGGCGAAACCAATACTTCCTCATGGCGGGGTACCCGAACGTGAAAGGATGAGATAGATACCCCCATGAAGGGATGGCCTAAGCTCAATAGTTCAGACTAAGTCTGTAAGCATGTGAATCCCTACTCACCCACATAACAAAGAAGCGTCAATACGTCGCGAATCCAATCAACAACAAGGCAGTACTGTTGAATCTCCATTTCATCACCTTTATTCTTTCATTTTGGCAATTAGTTGCTAGTTAAATGCATGAAGAGAACACTAACTTGTATAAAATAATATTCATTATTTATACCGTAAATATTGTATAAATATTGTATTTAAAGCTAAAATAAAAGAATAAAGAAAACAAAAAGAAAAAGAAATGAAATACCATTGATATTGAGTGACCCTAAACCTAGAGACCTATGCATCATGATGACTAGGTCGACAAGGAATAAAGTAGGGGGATATAAGGGCCAAAAATAACATAAACCCTAATGTTTATTCATCAATAAATAAGTTTTGGGACCCTTTTTATTTTCTTATTTTATACCCCATATCAATAAACTTTGAACATGAAACTTGTAGGTAAAAATACAAACAAAAATATAAAATTTATTTCACATATTAATAATTCACAGTATGCCCTAGACACTCAAAATAAAAAGACATAGAGAAAACTTCACAAACCTGTGTCTTCCATATGAACTCAAAATTCACCAAAGTCACCTTTATTTTTCATAAAAGTTAATTATCTATTTAATGAATTCATTCACTTTGGAATTAAGATGTAAAAGTTAGGTTTAGAGGCCTCATTGTGTAATATATCTGAATAAAATAATCAATTTATCTACTATTTATATTTTCACTTTTTTATATTTTTATAATTTAGTAGATAAAATTTATAATACATGTACATAATTAAAATACAATAAACCATTAGAAATATATTACCACAAACCAGTATACTATATGACATAGATAAATTATATATATACCTATATAATAAGGGTTATATGGGCTGCCCCTTGGAGCCAACATGGTTGGCCCTGCACCCATTTGTTTTACATTTTTTTGAAATATATCACCATGTATATTCATCTATATATCGCTCCAATATGACATTAAAATTTTATCCGAAATGGGGACTCTTATGCCCTCCATCAAGATCAGGTCTATTACAACAATGTTTTGATCGTTAAAATTACCAGTTCTAGGTGGAGGGCATAGGAGTCTCTATTTCTGACGAAATTTGAACGGCATATTAGAGGTATATATAGATGAATATATATGGTGATATTTTTCAAAAAGTAAAAAAATGCAGAAAAATGGGGCAGGGGCAACCACGTTGGCTACTCCCAAGGGGCAACCCAATTTTATCCATATAATAAATATACATATTTATTTAAGTAAACAAAAAACTTCGGAAAAATACAATTTATACATATATATGTATGTGTTTGTGTGTGTGTTTAAATAAGTTCTAAATATATAAAATTAGTGTTGAAAAAAATTAAATTTAAAATACAAGAAAAAAAATAAAATACATTGTATAAGGTAAATATACATATTACATGTAAAAAGTAACGTTCAATAATAAATATGTAAAAGTAAATAAAAATCACTGTAAAATACTACATAAAATAACTAATATTTTTTATGTCTGGATTAAAAATTAAAAAAATCATTTAATATTTTAATTTGAATTAGCAAGGTATTCATATCATGTTTTGTCGTCAAGTATGCATACATGGACTAATGGGAGACCAGTTATAGTTGCCCTCTGTCAACTCCCCATCCTCCTTAGATCTATGTGTGTCAGATGTTATACCCCTATTTTCCTCAATTTTCCCACTCGATTCTTTCATTATTTTGATTCCATTCCTTCATGACTTTTGAACCTCGATCATTGCTATTTCATGCCACCTTGATTCCTTGATCGACGAATCATCGAATCAAGCGTTCTTACCAACCAAAGATCCTCTTTACAAATGCACCTTGTTGGACTGCATTTTGATTTTGATATGCCTGGGACCACTTTTCCACCCTTGTTTCATGGCTTGAGGTCGCAACATGGTGACATGGAGTTAATCTCACCATCTTCAGGCATGGAGGAGCGCACATCCCCTTCGCTGGACCTTATCTCTAGCGTCGGAGCCTTGGGGTTGAATAACGACCTGTTGAGGCAAAGTTGTTATTCTTTCTTGCATTTTTAACCTTAGCTATCATTTCCAACCTTTATTTTGCATTTTAGTTAATAGTTGTAGCTTAGATTTAGGTGTTTGAAGTTCGTCGAAGATCCTCCTCTGGCCACTGTTTCACCATTCTTCAGCTATCCTCTGCCACGACTTTCACCTCCACCTAATTTCTCTTTCATTTCTTTATACTCCCCTCCACTTCATTCCTTGTGATTGGACCTTGTTGAGGAATTCGAGATCCTCCTCTACCACTTCCGCCAGACCTCGCTTCCCCACCTCATTCCGCCCAATAATGGATCCAGGCAGTTTGCCATCGACCCTTTTTCTTCTTGTGCAGGCACCTAGAGCTCACAACCCATCCAGAGGTGATTTTGAAACTAGAGTAGGTTTCCAGGTCACTTGAGCTACTCCGACCTCCTAGGACACCATTTGTGGTATGTGGAACTCTTTGACGTGTCGAGCAGTTGCAGACGACAGTGAGGAGCGATCTGAGCATCGGAACTGCGCCAAAGGAGCTCGAAGGAAGAAGGAAACACAGATTGAAGCTCTGACCTAATGTTGTCCTTCCCTCTTTTTCTGGAAGAGCGACAACCAGAGGATCATGCTTCGCCTCCAGTTTGGATCTCGATTGTCGGATCGAGCTGCGCCACCTGCATCTGATCCCCTCTTGGGATCTAATCTCTACCGTCGATTTGCGAACCAACATCAGCTACATGGAGCGCGTCATGTGTATAAGTGATGTGATCTGAACCGTCTGCCCGCATGCCTAAGGGGGTAATTTTGCAATATATACCCTCCATTTTTGTAATTTCTTTTCAGTTTAAAAACACTTATCTATAGTTATAAAACTTTTATATAACTTATAGTTTGAACCCAAGGTTTCTGTTATTTGCACATAGGTCTCTCGCCACATCACCTCACATGTGCATACAGTTAAGGGGGGCTTGCTTTTTACATGTCTCCCCTCCCAGTTTATGTATTTTAGTTTAGTCCAGTAGTTTTCAATTCAAGTGTAACACATTTTTGGATAATTTACTTTTTGGACCATATATTTTTTGATAATTGCAAAAATACCATACTAGTGTTTTTATATTTAAATATTCAGGGCATTTTTCTTGTTTTTCCCTAATTTCTTTAGAGTGTTCAGAATTTAGAAATTTTCTTAGGAAATTAAAAAAAAGGTCCCTATCAACGTTGTTTTTCTTTTTCTTGAATTATATTTTTATTAAATGTCAATTATGCTCTAAAAATACTAGAAAATTTATGTTAGATGTCTCAAATTTTATTCCATAACACACACACATATATATATATTGAGGCATTTTTCTTCATTTTTATATTTATTAAAAAAAATAGAAGATTTCTTCCTTGTTTAAAATTTAAAATATAACATAATATATATATATATATATATTAAAAACCCACAAAAATAAAATAAAAAGACAAGAAAAGAACATTTTGGCTTTCATTGCCTAATATATTTTATGTGCTCCCTTTGTTCAACCTCTACAATACTTGCACTTGTAGAGTAATAATAAATTTTAACTCCACATTTACATTGCACTTCTTTATCTACGTTCACGATTTTAATTGTTGTTTTAATTTAGTGGTTCTTTAATGGTCACCACAACGATTGTATTCTTGCCTTGCGCAGAACTCAGACCGGTAGGATTTCTTATTCAGCAAATGGCACCATTGATGGGGAGCAACAACGCATAGAATGCTTTTTGTCCATCTTGTCTCTTTTAATTTATTTATTTCTCATTTTTCTGATTTCATTTGTTATTGTTCTAACCATCTCTTTATTTGACCTTGTTGTGAGGGACCGCGGATCAAGGGAGGAATACTTAGGAGTCCTACGCATCCACATGAAGCGAAGTCAGCTTTTCAACACTAGCTGACAGGAGAAGACTTCGGAAAATTTTGAAGACAATACCTTTTTTAATTTTTTTATTTTTATTTGTAATATAAGTGAGAGAGACACACATAGAATTTGTAATAATTTAGACTCTATAGGACAATACAACACTATGAGGTCCAGTGCTCAAGTGATTGTTAACTAGGGGGCCTCATCTGAATTTTCATGACTTTTTCACATATCTTTTCTTGGTTTCCTAAACATTGAGCTTTTCACATTTCTTTTTATTTATTTTGTGTGATTAAGCCCTTTCCTAGGATTCACATTTTGATACATTAAATCCACAAACCTAATTATTGCAAGTACCTATATACTCTTTGACTGGACTTAGTCAAATTAATTGTTGAATACGTAGATTTGGAATAAAGCACGAATGGAGACTATATATAGTGCTAGCAGGATCGTCGTTGTAGATACCGAAGACTCTCCCAGACCTGGCATTTGGGTTCCTAGTCTGAGTATTTAGCATCCATTATCCATGTTAATAGCAACTCCTGGACTAGGGTGATTTCATCAGATTGCATTTGCATATAGTGTAGGTTTCAATTCCGGTATAGCGTCCTACATGAAGAGAGTTGGAATCAAGATGAGCATCTTCTGACTGAGAACACATCATTGATTGTCGCTTGTATTGCTTTTCCGATCTTTTCCTCTGATTTTGATCACCACGGGAGTCTAAAGGAACTATAATCTCATTGGGCATCATGCATGAATAATATCTAGAAAAGCTGATAATCAAAATAAAGTCGGGACAGTTAATGATATTTGACATTAAAATCAAATGTAATTGGATTCATTATTTTGGGAATAACATGTTATATTCTGACTGAGTGAGAGTCAGACTTGTGCACTTAAGGACTATATCCCCCATCCCTTAAGGACTAGATCCCATGTATATTCATCTAGATCCCCATACCTAGACTTGTGCCCTAAGTGCTTTGGTCAGCTCTTGGGCCCTATCACTTGTTGCAAGCACTTGCCTCAGATGATAGACGAAGTGGTCCTGATCATCTAGTAGGCATGCTACACCGATTGGAACACAATTATTCTGGGGGACAACACGTGTGAGTTTGTATAACTGCTTGAAATTCACCTAACTCTAAAACTAAAAAGATAAATGACCAATCTCTCAAGGTTTTCACTATGCCAAGTTGGTGAATTGGAGTTTTCGTTGGGTTTGATTTCCAACTATGGATCCAACAGGGTTTGTCTTTAGTTCAAGTTATCAATCATCAAGTCCATTTCTTCTTTTCATTTCTTGAGTCCTCTTTCTTGTTCATCATCATATGCATCGTGATCATGGGTTACCCTTATCCCTTGCTAGATCTTGCAGCTTCTTTTTACCCATAACACTATAAGCCTGTATTCATGGTCCGGCTCAAGACGACTCTCTCCTTGAGACAAAATTTTTCCTCGTCCGGTTCGACCTCAATCCTCATGCAGTTAGAGTACTATCTTGAATTTTGTCTCGTATGTCTTTGATGAATCTACATTTCATTATCTTTATTCAATTTTTTGGCATAAAATCCATTATAAAACACCTATAAATATTAGTAAATCCATCTTTTACTAAATCTAATACTTGTGTAAATATTGTATATTTATACCTATTTTAACCTAAAATAAATAAAAAAGAAATAAAGGAAAATTAAAGCAAATAAAGACTATATATATGCAATATATACATGCTTACTCTGACCTAGGAGAAGGTTAATACTTGACCTGATCGATAGGGAATAAAGTAGGGGGAGACAAGGCCCAAATTACCCAAAAATTCCAGAAAACCATTTATCATTTATTTATATTCATCATCTGTATAATATTATCTATAGTACATAATCTTTAATTAATTTATTCATTACCAAATTCTTTTTAAGTAAAATTGTTTTCTTATTGAAATTTGTGCACAAAAAATTATAAATAATAAAAATAATTGCAGCAAAAATCTGTGTATATTGTGTAAATAACTATACTCTCAAAAAGCCACGAAGCACAACTTGAAAGATCAATATCTTCTTCACAACAACTCCAAATTCATCAAACTCACTTTCATTGTACTCCAAATTAATAATCATCCAAATGGAGGTGGTTTCATAAAAATCAGAATTAATATGTGAAATGTGGCTAATTGGGGGACTATTATATATAATACCAATGTATACTATGCACATTATTTAATTATTTACTTACATGTATATATTTGTAAATATTATTTTTAATCAAATTGTAAATATTGTATTTGGATTATATAAAATATAATTTAAAATCAACAAAAATAAAATCAGGTATATATTGTATATATATCAATATATATACTATACATATACCTATTTATTTGACCTAATAAATTAATTCCTAAAAATCTATTAAAAGTTTAATTAAAACCTTTGTAAATATTATAAATTCATAAAATATTAAATTATGTATATATATTTATACCAATAATTAATTAAAAATTAAGTCATTGTATATATAGGTATACATACCTATAAATAACATCTTATATATTTATTTTAACCTATTTACATACATTATATAATTAATTATAATCACCAGAAAATAGGTAAATCAAAATACTAACATTGTTTTATTTTTTGTTTTTTATTCTAAACACATTTTTTATTTTTTCGATTTATTCCATATTTTTTTATCTTAGTTTGTCGCCTAGATTATTTTGGCTTTTTCCTCCACACATTTTTATTGGTCGGCCCGCATTTGTTAACCTGGATCAACAGCCTAGACCACCCTCAACTCCCTATAACCTCTCTCTTCCCCCTTCCTTCAAGGAATTTTCCCATGTTCTACACTTACTAACTCCCCCTGGGTTCTTCGCCAAATTTTAGGTCATTCATTCCTCCTCATCGCTAGTAGCTTGGATCCATAGATCGTTCCTTGAATCGCAAGTATTTCGAATTCAAAACCCCACCGGAGTTTGCTCTATATAAAGGCACCCTTCAATTCCGATGATGGGTTGATCCACTTTTTCTTGGTCTTTTACATCCAAAGTTGGTTCCCGGAGTCGAGGTAGTGACAGTGCTTCCATCTTCACAGCTGGGAGTATGTGAGAGGGCTTGAAGCTCGAGATCCAATCACTACCATGTCTCCGACTCTCTGTGTTCTGCAGTGGATCGAGGACAACCTTTACCTCCAGTCCACCCGCAGGTAACAATTGGTCGTTTAATTTCGATTTTACTATTTTAGTTTTGTCTGTTTAATTATGTTCTAGATTAAATCCACTAATCATCTTCAACCACCAATCTGCAATATCGGAGGGGTTTCAAACAATATCATCAAATTCGAACCCTTTGACTTATGTTCCCCATGACCTTCTCCATTTTCTATCATATATGTCCACCCTCAAATCACTCAAGATATGATGCTCGGTTCCAATTTCAACAACCATTAACCGAACCTCCATCCCCTTAACCATCAACGCAGCGTTCTGGAGGTCGTTTAGGGGATAGAATCAACACTTGGAGGTTCGCATGGAGCTGTGCTGCTCTTGACCCCCTAATCATCTTCCAGCCATCGTCGACCTCTTGAAGCCCTCAGATCGAAAGAGGGGATGTGCAGGAAGCTAAAGCACCATTCTGGAGCAGATTTGGGTGAGCAATGAGTGAGATGTCCTCGCTCGAAATTCATCGTAGTCGCTCTTCTTTCCAGTTTTTCCAGAAGCCTTCAACACCAGACGATCAAGGATAGCTGCTCCAGACTTCATGATAGTTGTCCAATCTGCCCCCAAAGTTGAACTGTGGATTGAAGTTACAGATCATATCCAAGCCGCTCGAGCATGCTTCTTTGACAACCATCTGATCAACCACTAGACGAATACGGTCATAGATCAATATACTTGGATTAGTGGTACAATTTCCTTTGAACCCTTGCATGTTTTCCATTTTCCAAATAAGTCCTATCAGGCACGTGTTTGAATGTAAGGCACTGAATATTTACATGCATGCCCTTTGCATTTATTTTATTTGCATATAAGTCCACTTTGAACTGTGGAACCTCGTATGTCATGTATTATCAAATTTGCAATAAAAAGTTCTATTGTTTTGAGTTATTATTTAAACCCAACAAGTATTTTATTTACAAATAGGTCCATTCCAAAGAGGCGCAAATGCAACCGCATGCTCCTTTTTGGAAATTTTGCATAAAATCCCCTATTCTTTATTTATGTGTTGTTATTTAGTCTAAAACTTTATATATTTGCATCCATACCCCTGTGAGTCTACATATTTATTATGCATGTTAAAAATAAAATAAAAATATCAAAACAACTTTAAAAATTCCACAAAAATTATTTTAGCTTTTTGTTAAATAGATATTGCATAAATAATTTTTATTTTTTGTATTATCGTTGTTTTTATTATTTATAAAAATTCAATAATAGCATAAAAATTTCCAATTTATAATTGAGAATGAATAAAAAATACAAAACTTTTTTCCAAAAATTCTAAAAAAATCCTGGTTGTTCATTTTCATTTTGTTTTATTTCACTTTCATTCTATGTATATTTAATCTATTTTTTATTTATTTGACATTTAAAAAATCCAAAAACTTTCATTTTGTTTTCTTATTGCTATATTCTCTCATTTTTTATTTATTTACAAACTTAAAATTTTTGAAAATTCTAGAAAAATCATTAAACATTAAAAAATTATCAGGAACTCAAAAATAATTTTATTTGAATTTTCTATATATTTATCACTTTGTAAAAATCCAAAAAGTTATCTTTCTATTTCTTTCTCATTGAATTTTTTATTCCTTTTTATTTCCCTTTGTTTATAAAATTTAAAAATTTTGTAAAATTAAAAGTCATAAAAAAAATCAGAAAACTAAATAAAAAATATAAAATTTGACTTTCTTAAAATAATATAAAAATAAAAACAATAAAACCAAGACTAGTGTTCATAGATTTCCCATGTTTCTTTTCATTGATTTTTCATTGAATTACATAATCATCGGGATTTTTGTACCCTCCCTGAGTTCGACCCTGTACGCTATATAGGAAATTAAATCGCAAATTTCTCTTGCTACATTTCTAGTTCTCCGAAACGCATCTCAAATCACTAAATCAGGTTCCCTTAGATTTGATCTCAAGTTTTCAAAATTTAGAACAAGGATCCGATCCATAAGAAATAATACGACAACAATAGCTACCATAAGACATAATACTAAACTTTAGCCGTCTTTCTAAGAAATAGTTTCAAAGTAGGGTGCATCAAATCCACTTTACGATCTCAAACCACAACGTCGACCCGGACAGAAAGCCCGGTGAGAGATTATTTTGGTAACTATATAGTTGCATCAGAGCTGACAAGGCATGCTACTAATTAAAACACTGATAATTATTGTTCAACAAATGGTGCAATGTCGGGGACGTACGACGAAGGTATTTAGTTTTTTCTCTTGACATGCTATTCTTGGTTGTTTATACTTAGTTTCTTTCTCTTATTTTCTTTACGTTTTTCTGATATTCATTTCGTTGTGCATATTTCCATCACATGTTCTTAGTTTTTATTTTTTAGTTAGTTTATTTTTTTTATTTTTTTCTATACTTTTGATATCCATCACATTATTCTTTGTCTATATTTCGTGTATTTATTTTCATATTCTTTTTATTCATATTTTCATAACTAAGTTTCTTACATTATCTTGTACTTCTTTTTTTGCGAGGACCCGACAAGCAATAATTTCTTTCTTAGGAGAGTCAGTGCACCCAACCAAAGCATGGGCAGCTCATTTCTTCACTAAGTTGTCGGAAAGCATAGGAGGACCAGAAGATTTGGAGGAGTCCTGTCTTTGGAGCAATTTTGCACATACAAATTTTTTGTTTTATTTTAGTTATTTTATTCATTTATTACTCTTGTAATAATTTGTAATTAATTATTTGGCGCTTGCCACTTTCACTATTTTCTAAAAGGTCGCTATATACATGGTGTATGCAAGGTCTATTTCACCAAGAGTCGATGCACTTGGGGACCTCGTCAATTTTGTCTTCATCGCCTTCTTTTACTTTATTTTCTAACGATCTTGTGTGCTTGAGCCCTTAGAAATAGGTTTTATTATCTTGCATGAGCCAGGTAAATGATTAGGTCCAAAGCCCCTAAAAAGGAATTTCTGTAGCTATAGTAAAATGAGTAGCTTGGACTTAGTCAAAGTAACTTGTTCTTGTCCGTTAATAGATGTTACTGCTAGTACGGTTCTTGTGCATCAGTTTGGTTAGTTTAATTTCTGTCTTTTATTTTATGCATGGATCACACAGCATGTAGATTGTTGGCGATACGGTATGCATCCTCTATATCTTGTATACATCATTGAAGTTTCTCGTGCATTGGTTTTTCCGATTTCCTTCATTGTTTTCACTCTCTTAACATCAAAAGGAAATTGGAAATTTTGATAGCCAATTTCTTGAAAAAATCCAAAAAAAAGTGACAAATGTATAAAATCAGGATTGCTAAAGAAAACTCGGCCCTATAACTAAAGTTAAGGACAAAATCATTGTTTTGGGGAGAGTATCCCCCTCATTGTTTGTAGGTAGAGTGGGTGAGGACGTAATCGTAAGGATAGATCCCAAATCCTTGGACTTGTGCCTTAAGTATCGGTACATCACTTTTCAGTGTATGACTTTAAGCACTTTCCTCCGACCGTAGAAAATCATTTTTGTGTGCTAATCCTCTTATCTCCCTTTGGGCCTGATATTGAACCCAACAACACTGGAAGATGGTACCACTGTTTGGGGAGGTCTGAGTATGCACGTTGGGTGATAGTGGTGACTCACGTTATGTGTTTGGTAGTAAGCAACTTCTTGCAGATTTACTAAACTTACAATTGAAAAGACGAAAAAACCAAACTCTTACGGTCTCCACTTGTGTCTAGTTGGTGAATCAGGCATTTGTATAGTATTTGTTTGGTAGTGTAAATATTCTTCTGCACCATTCACATCTTTTCCTCATTCTCTTCTTGTGTTGACCATTGTGTTCTCGCATCATTCCTCTTGATATCAAAGATCACATATTGGAGCATTTCTCATTTGGAGTTTGTGATGAATCTACGATACGCCATCTTTATTCATTTATTTTAGCTTAAAATCACTTATAAAATACATGTATATAACACTAACTCCATATTCTTACTAACTTGCATCTATGTATAAATATTTTATATTTGTATATTATTTTAACCTAAAATAAATAATTAAAGAAAGAAAGGAAAAATAAAGAAAAGGAAATAAAAAAAGGAAGACTGTATATATGTAATAGATACAGGCTGACCCGAACACTGATAGAAGGTCAAGACTTGACCTGATCGACCAAGAATAAAGTAGCGGGATATAGGGTCCTTAATTAGAAAATCTGAAATAAATGTGTGCTGTGTATATTTGTATGCCACACTATTTTATTTGTACATTAATTGACCTCAAATCAAATAACTTTCAAAACCAAAGTTGTAAATAAAATTGTGTTTTAATTAATAAAAATAATTACACAATTAAATCATGTACAGAATAAAAGCAACCACACTTGGAAAAAACCACTAAGCAACAATTGAAAGACCAATTCTGGCTCCATATGAACTCAAATTGAACCGATGTCACTTCCATTGGATTCTAAATTAAATTATCTTTAAAATGGTTGTATTTTCATTATTTTTGGAGTAACGAGTAAAAAGTTGATTTTCTGGAGTGTTTTGTGCAATTTTCCCATGTATTTTGTACACATTGTATTTATATATATTTGTAAATATTTTTACTAATTATTTAAAAATAAAAATTTAAAAATTTAAAAAAATAATTGCCCGTTTACCCAAGTATATAATGTCATATATGTATATAGTATATGTATATAGTTGCTTTTCTTAACTAACTTCCATAAAAAATTAACTTTTAATTTTCCAATAAATAAAGTGACGAAAATTCAAAAAAATAGTTAATTTTGTAAATAGTTTTTATCTCTCTTTATCTTTATCTCATTTCAATTTTCATCTCTCTTATCTCATCAACCAAAAATTCAAAAATTCAAATTTCATTCTCCATCATTTCTATTTATATGGCTCCTTCTCCATCATTCTAGCTAGATCAATCTTTAGTGAGAGGAGCCTGATCTCTGAGAGTTTTCTTGTCATAGAAGGGTACCTAGCCTCTGAGCCGTCCGGTGACAACGCGTCGGCCTTCGTCGAGGTGATCACGGTATTTATCCGCTCCTAAAGTGATATCCGTCATTTTCTTCTTATTTTTATCGTAGATTAATCATAGTTTTATCTCTTGCATTTTTATTTCATTGTCATTTTTTTATCTAGATCATTAAATCCATCGCACATGTCCGATCCAACACCGATTTTCCATGCCACATCTCGATCTCTCCACGTTCTCTTCTACCTCGGACAACCTCCCACCTCCGAACACACACGGTGGTCAGAGTCGCGGATCTCTCTTCCATATCGCAAGATCCGAACCATTCACACATCCTCTTTTATTCATATATAAAATGAATAAATAAAAAAACACATATATTGTTTTGCTCTCTAACCTTTGTTTTGCAGGTCTAAATAAATAATTGTTAAAAAAAAATAGTTCCTATTCATAGTTTACTATTCCAATAAAAAATTATGTTTTGCAGGTTCATCTAAAGAAATAAAAAATTAAATAAAAATTAGTTAAAAAAAAATTTTAGTTCCTATTCACAGTTTACTATTCCAAAAAAATTAAAAAAAATCTTTCCTTATCAGTTCTGATTATGTAAAATGAATAAATAAAATAAAATAAGGGGCAACAGGTAGCGCCAAGCCCGTCCCTCGCCGCACGAAGTTGTGTCCTTCCACTTGGAACTTCCTGCCGCTCGCTTGCCCTCCTCTCGACCTCGCGAATAATGTGCCAATAAAATGGCACCATTGCTGGGGATATAAAACAAAAAAATCGAAAGCCCCGAAATTTCCGTCTCAAGAAAATGGTGCCGTTGCGGGGGAGGCACGGCGGGGGTAGTTAGGTTTCTCTTTTGACATGCTACTCTTGGTTGTATATATCTGTTTACATTCTTCCACATTCACTCCATTGTTCATATTCATTGTTTCATTTAATTTGTTTTCTTTCTAATATTTGATAATTGTGTTTCTTACATATTATGTTTTCTTTTCTTGCGAGGGCCCGTAAAGCGAAGGAGGCAATCTTAGGAGAGCCGAAGCACCCAAGCGACACAGAGGCAGCTTGATTCTTCACCAAGCCGTAGGATAGCATGAGAGGAGGAGAAGAAGAATTGAAGGAGACAAAAAGAGAGAGAGAGAGGGAGATTTTTTTCTTCTTGCACTTGAACTCTTGTAAACGGACACTCATTTGTTGAAGGGTCTGTTTCTCCAAGTGTTGGTGCACTTGGGGGACCTCACCGGTTTTGTTTTCATTGACTTTATTTTTCTTAACTTCATGCGGATTTCGTGAGCTACATATTGATTTCTTTAAATTAATCTGCTTGAGCCAAGTAATTATTTAGGTCCAAACATCCTAAACAACAATTTTTGTACCTATAGAATATAGCTTAATTTGGACTTAGTCCAATTAACTTATTCTTGCCCGTTAATAGAAGCTATCATCTAGGACGGTTCACTTGCATCATATAGAATAGTTTAATTTTTTGTATTTCAATTCTGCGCAGATCATTTGCATGTAGAGTGCTGGCGACATGGTATACATCTCTAGCCCCTGCAAGCATCATTGTTTTTAATCATGCATTGGCATTTCCGATCTCCTTCCTGGTTTTCACTCACATAAGTTAAAAAAGGAAATTGGACACTCGGTAGGAAATTCTTTGAAAGTATTTTAACCAAGTGACAACTAAAAATACGAGACTGCTAAAGAAAACTCGATCCAAAAATAAACATAAGGAAAAATGATTGTTTTGAGGACAGTAACCCCTTATTGTTTGGTTTATATGTAGCGAGAGAGCGATCCACACTATAGGCTAGAGCCACGCCCGAACTCTTTTCAGACTACTATCTTGGGTTAGTCGTTCTCCAGTAAGGATCTCTCTGATAGCCAGTAAAGCAGCCCGCGCCATCCTTAACACATTGAATTGATCAGGTAGCCTGTAAACGGTCTGCAATTCATTTTGGATGGGAAAGATCTAACTTTTGGATTAGGCCAGTCTTTTGAGAGCATTAGGTTCCTAACAGCTCGCTTTAACCGCTCTAATAGATTGTATTCTCACCAAACTATAAAATTGACAAGGTAATTGAACGAACCTTCACGGTCTTCACATTGAGTTGAGTTGGTGAACTGGGGGTTTTTATTGTGTTTGATTGCTTGTATGAATACTCGATCCTTCTATGCATTTGCGCCCTTTTCTCCATATCTTTTGACTTGACCCTCGTGCTCTCCCCATCCCGTCTTTTGTTTCGAAGATGGCTGATTGGAGTTATTTTAATCCGATCTTCGCGGACTTCTCACACTCTCCAGACGATCCACCTTCCTTTTCTAGGAGGACTTTCCTCCTGATTTTTGTGAATATCTGCCTAACCCATTATTTCAGGAATCGGACGATGATTTTCACCCACCCTCATTCAACCCACCCGATCCTGGGATTTTGGAGTCACCTTTCATGATTTC
Organism: Ottelia alismoides; assembly: GCA_037367405.1. Classification (NCBI taxonomy): domain Eukaryota; kingdom Viridiplantae; phylum Streptophyta; class Magnoliopsida; order Alismatales; family Hydrocharitaceae; genus Ottelia; species Ottelia alismoides. The sequence continues at coordinate 88,215 of JAZKJV010007865.1, forward strand.
CACACTTGAGACACTGAACCGGATAATGGAGCATATGAATTCTAGGATTAACAATCTATTTAACACAAATACAAGACATATTGCTGCTCCACTATTTGAGGATATGGATTCACTTAAGTATAATCATGAGAGCTTGCAATCGCCCAAAATACAAAAAAAGAGAAAATTTTAAAAATCCAAAAAGAGTCTGGGAGACACATTATTGATTCATTTTGTGAGGAGAAGGCACCCATGCCAAACCAATTTCCCACACAGTCATCCACCATCCCAACTTTGACCCTGAGGATTCCATTATACAAACTGCTCTTGGAAATCCTCTTGTATATGTTGATTCTGATCTCCTCCCTTGTATGGAGGAGGTCCAAAAATTCAAAAAAATGTTACTAAACCTAAAGTGGTAGCCACCCTTCATGAGATCATTAATGACCCACTTCAATAGGCCATAATAGATTTATCTACTCCTCAACCTAAGAAGAGAAAGCGAAGGAGAATATTTCAATGGCCACTACCTACGCCATTTCTAACTGTCCGCATTTTAAGAAAGAGAACACTATCATACCTCTTATGAGCTGCTCCATCTATGAACATTCTTGTGATAACACTCTCCTTCACGGTGGTTCGTCAATCAATATAATACCCTTATGTATGGTTCAGTCTCTTCATCTTGGGCCTCTCAATAAAACTAGGATTATAGTTCAATTTGTTGATGGATTTATCAAGAGGCCGAAGGGTATTCTAGAAAATGCTGTCATTCTTATTCAGGTCCTGAATTTCACTTCGGATTTTGTTGTATTGCCCATGGAGACCTCCACCCCTGTGGATCAACCTTTCCTCCCCTCTGCAGGAGCCATTATTGATTATGGTTCAGGAGAGATTTTCTCCCGTTTTGATGCATGGATAGATGTGTTGATCACAACACACACTACTGACCAGAGACCTACATCCCATGAGAGCCCACCCGTGTTAGCCAACCCCATGGAATTTGACTCGAGGATAATATCTGAGATTCTTGTTATATGTTCGATGATAAGGAAACCCAAGAATTCCTCTTGAAGGAGGAAGACTTTGAAAGCATAGACCTTAGGGTTCCCCCATCTGGTATGTGGAGATGCATTGATGGCATCTGCAGAATTTACACGATAGACACCCTAGAGCGGAAGGCGTACTCTGAGACTAGACATGACAGACATGATTCAACTACTTTCACTGATGAGTCCATTCCTATTCACCTCAGATCAGATGAGACTGATCAAGCCAAATTTGATTTGATTGCTTTTATAAAGGAATTTGGGCCTTTTGATAAAGATGATGATCCAGTAGAGGCTTGCAAGTATGAAATTGATCCTACTTTTCAGATAATGAGTTCGAGCCTTTTTACTTTGATATTTGAGACTTCCCAGGCAGGACATGACCATACTGCTTCCACTGATCGGTTTAGGCCTGCACAATCTAAAACCATTGAGGATACATTCTTGGTCGATCCTACTCAGTTTATATCTAATGATAACCCTAATATCGACCTACACCTTGTCAGATCCATTCCTCAGCGGTCCCGCAAGAAGGTTCGTTTTCGACCTTCTTGACCTTTGTACATCCACTCCATTTGTATATCCTTTCGTTTTGCTCTTTCTTCTTCAGTTTTAACATTCACCCCTTTTTCGTATGTGTATATATGTTGTACTTAGGATGTGCTTTATCCTAAGTATGGGGGGGTGGATGATTTGTATTGTTCATATTCATCCTGTTCATCACTCTTGTTGTTGCCCATACTTAGGGATACTCTACCCTAAGTATAGGGGGGTGATGTTGTTCATATCATCTTTTTATTTTTGAGGTGTGTACATTCTCTTCATCGATTTTCCTCTTTTGTACAGTCTACTATACTTAGGATTACTTGATCCTAAGTATAGGGGTGGATTACTAATGACACGCCTCGCAACTCGGGTTAACTATGTAAATAAACAATGACCCTTGTGATCCAAATCACTAAGCGCGGTCAATCGAGAAAAATAATTTTAAACCACTTAAGATAATCTCAATCAATCACAACAAATGTAAGCAGGTTTCCCTATTCTTTTTACTTGGTATAGCAACCAGGGTCGAACATAAGGAGCACGATGGAAAAACTATGTAGTCAATTTTCAGAAATGATTTTTAGTGGTTTTTGAATTTCGATTTTTTTTATTTTTAAATCAAGAACATTATGCTCAAGGAATAAAAACACACAAACACACTCTTTTTGTATTTTTCAGAATAGTAAAAAATGTATAGAAAAGTCCTGAAAAAATCTTTTTATGTTTTATATTTTTTAAAATGTTTTTGGCAATTTTTTCAAAATTTTCTGATGTTTTTGTGATTTTCTAAAAGTCAAACAATGAAAAATAAGGGATACAATGCACAACCAAGAGTATTTTGCAACAAAAAAATACTTTGACTGCCTAATACTCCTGGAAATTATTTTTAATATAAACTATAGATAAATATCTACAACATGAAACTGAAATCACAATTTTTTAATTTTTCTAGAATTTTCTACATTTTTTTTAAATTTTGTTTTTCGTAGTTTTTTTTGTTTTTATAAATAATTAATGCACAAAAGTTGGTCAAAAATTAAAAGACAACAAAACATTCCTACAGTATTTGTTTTTGGAATTTGTAGGCGAATTCTGATTTTTTATGAATTTTCTAATTTCGGAAAAGTAAAAAGTCACTATTTCTTTTAAATACTATCAAATAAATACAAAATGCTATGAAAGTTTTATACAAAGATGACAACTTTCACAGGAACATCCACAAATTTTCTCAGAATTTTTCGAATAATAAAAACATTTATTCCATTAAAAAGATCAAGAAAATTAAAGTCTTGAAATGTAGGGACCAAATTGCAAACATTTATTGTTTCTGCACCAAAAGATAACGAAAAAGCAAAGGCAGGGAAAAAGCTGTAAATTACACAAATATCACATGTTTAGCATGTGCAGTTCTAGAGAGGGGGGCAATTCTACAAATTCTGAAACATCGGAAGGTTGTAATGTAATTTAGCCAAATTTCGTTATTTTAAAACCATAGGGTTTTTGTTCCTACTTCATTTCTTCTTCAACACTAACAAGGAGGGCCGACCGCCACCCGCTGACGGGTCGAATTTGAGGGGCCACGCGGCTATGGTCGCCTGACCACGCGTCAAGCGGGGAAAGGTGTAGGTGCCACGCGGTGGAGGTGGCACGATCGGGTTGTGCCTGGCGAGGAAAGATGGTGTCAGGCGGTGTGGAGGAGGAGAATGCCTGGGCAGCACACGGACGACCGTAAGGGAGAGGAGGAGCCCACGATGCGTGGGGATGCCGGGGTCGGGAGCAGCGCGGGCCGTGCTTGGAGTGGAGGGGGCGGCACCGGCGGATCTGGGCACAGCCCTGCGGGGCCGACGGTAAACGTCGGAGTGCGGGCCCGTGGCCTGCGGCTGGGGCAGAGGACGGTGCTACGGGAAGGGCACTGGCGCGCCGACCACCGCTATATTGGGGGGCGGGCGACCGTGACCTACTTGCTTCTCTTTTTTATTTTTTTTTGTAAAATCAGCTATAATAAAAAGAAATTTTTTCGTTTTTTTTGTAATAAAATTTAAACAGAAATAGAAGAAGATATTATTATTTTTTTTTAATTTTTTTTTTAAATTTTCCTACAACAAAAGATGTTGGAGATAAAAACAACAACTATATATTTTTATTTTTTTATTTATAAACAAAAGAGATTCGTAAATGGATGTGGATCTTGGCGTGGTGAAAGAAGAGATATGTAACTCAAGCCACCGTACGTGGCTGGAGGTGTGTGGTTGCATGAGATAGACGTGAAATGGATGGGTAGAGAAAGTGGTATGGAAAATCGATGTCGGATCGAAAAGTGGGTGTTGGAAATTTCTATGGTCTTAGGCTCTAAATTCTAATAACAACAAGTACTAAAAAAATTAAAACAATGGTTTATCTCGGCAAAAAGAGGAAAATTAAAATTGGATCTCACCTCGGGATTGGACATGCCATGATGGCCTCGACGAAGACCGAATCGCTGTCACCGACAGGATCGCAGGTTGGGCACCCTTCTATGACGAGAAGCTCTCAGAGATCGGGCTTCTCTCCACCAAAGATCGATCCAATGTGAATGAAGGGGAGGAGCCCATTGAAAACAGAAGAAAAATAAAAAAAAGGAAGGCATGTATAAATAAGGAAAGTAATTAGTGGTTATTTAAATAAATAAAATAATTAATTAAATTATCTGATTTAATTAAAAATGAAATTCGGATTTAATTAAAATAAAATAAATAATTTATTTACAAAAATTAATTAGCCACCTTAATGTTGGCTAATTAAGGCATAAAATCTAATCTTTACATAAAAGGTAAGTTTTCAATTCAAATAAAAGAATAAATTAAATAATTATATCTAAATTTCATGAATAAATTAAATCAATTAATTAATATGAGATATTTTAATTTTTGGTGATTTTTATAAAAGGAAGATAGTTGTATATAAATATTATGTACATATAATACAATTTACACATTTACAAATATGGAAATAATTTTTCTATCCCTTTTTTAATTTTTTACTTATATTTTTTTGTTATTGTTAGTGAAAATACTATTTACAATTATGTACATAAAAAATAAATATTAATAAATATGTATAACAAATATTGGTTAAATTGCACAAAACAACCTAGAAAAATGACTTTTTAACCGTAACTCAAAAAATTATTAAACCACGACCATTTGAAAGATAATTTAATTTAGAGTATAATGGAAGTGATTTTGATTCAATTTGAGCTCGTATGGAGATGGAATTGGTGTTTCAATTATCTCCTTAAGGCTTTTTCTAGGTGTGATTATTGGTAGTATGTACATTATTTTATTTTACACATTTTTTTATTATTTACAACACATTTTTATTAACAACTTTTGTTTACAAAAATAATTAATTTGAGCTCAAACTATGTACAAATAAAATAGTACACGTTTTATACAAATGTACAAGGAATTTATGTACAAATTATTTTTGGATTTTTGACAGAAAATCCTATCTCCCCCTACTTATTCCTGGTCGATCAGGTCAAGTCTTGACCTTCTCTCGGGGTTCAGGTCAGTCTGTATTTATTGCATAAACACATCCTTTCCTTTCTTTTCTTTTTCTTTTCTTCTTTATTCTTTTATTTATGTACAAAAAGTGTTAAAATGCATATTTAACAAATGCATGCAATTTTATGCAATTAATGGGTATTTATAGGTGTTTGACAAAGGAAATGAGGCTAAAATAAAAGAATAAAGGCGATGAATCGTTGATTCATCAATCACCAACTTCTCTTTTTATATTTTCTTTGAGTCGTTGTAGCATAGGAGTCTTTTCACTTTTCTATACTTAGCACGAGATATGTCTTCCTTTGTCACTCTCTGATCACTATGAGGACATAGTTCGAGCTAAGTATAGGGGGTGTTGTATATATTGTATATATACTTTAGACATAACTTGTACTTTTAATATGTTTATTTGGGGGGTTATATATATAATTTTTTAAAATTCACGTGTGTTGAAATAAACCAACCAAAAAATACAAACAAAAGAAATAAAAACAAAAAAATCAAAAGAGAGAGAGAGAGAACAAAAAAATCTTGTATATACTTGTATATATTTTACTAACCCATTTTCCTTTTTGAAAAAAAACTACAAAATAAAAAATCGATAAAAACTTGAATAATTCAAAAAAAAACTTTCTTTTACATCTGCATTTTTCTCAAAGAAATCCATAAAAAGTTCAAAATTAGATATTTGTTTTACAAAAATGCTCTTTTCACATGTGCATCATTTTAAAAAAAAAATGCTTTCCTTGAATTGTACATATTTTCTTACATTTGCATGTGCAATTTTTCATGATAGTATTGACATTTTAATTAATTCTGGAATAAAATTGAAGAATGGAGCTTAGTTGGTCCTTAATCCACTTAATTCCAGAGGAACCTTATAAGAAATGGAGTTAATACTTTTCAGGTCCTAGTGACTTAATTCTTTGAGTCCGTAAGACTATGTTCACATGTCATCTTGATTAGTCTAAGTAGAACATTTAACAACACACACATGATTCTTTCAGACCGTGGCCTATATTGGACAAGCACTCTACATGTAGCTCTTCATGGTTGAGGTAGTGAGGAGGCAGAATCTTTTGGATTGAGGTAGCGTACGTGGGTAGTACATCTAGGTGGAACCTCATGTCTTCCTCTAGGGAAGGAAGTGTGTCTCAACCTGGTCTAGCGATGTTGAGGTCTAAAGAAAGGATGCTATGGGGTTGCAATAATGCTTCGAACGAGGGATAGTCTACTGGCGCAAGAGGAAAAACTCCTTATGTACATGTTGCACCTTGTATATGCTTTTAAAAAAAGAAGTATGGAAAAATGCAGAATCTTTAAAAGTAGACATGCCTGATTGAAAAGTAAAATGCATGTAGAAGTGTATATACAAGGCTAAAAAATACAATAAGAGCTTTAAAGACAATTTTTTGTAAGTTTGCAGCGGATGACTTGGCTACACTTGCCATGCATCCAAGGATAGGTAGCTACACTGGTTACCGTCCATTCTTTTCTCCATCCCCTCTTCTTGAGCTGGTTGTACTTGAACTTAAAAGGGAATATCTCCGCTCCTCGAGGAAAGAGTTGCATGACCGGGGAACTAGAGTTACCTTGTTCTGTGAGGCTGTTTATTTGCTACTTCAGGAGCTATACCTCACTTACACCGTACAAGTAAAGATTCATAGTCATAAGAATTGGTGTATGTAGACTTGTTCTGACCTTACTGTTGAGGAGACCTGAATAGGAGTCCTGTGTAACTTAGAGGATATTAGGTTTTAAATCCATTTCCCATTAATGTTCTGACACATTAATAATCCAAAGGTCCGACAGAGCTCCAAACTACAATTTTATGATGATAAGTTTAATACCCAATATTGTCCTACTTTCTTTATTTTCCCTTTCTTTTTCTCTTTCTTCACTTATTCTTTCAAATAAGTGTTTGCTAAGGGACTAGCAATGGTAAAGCATAGTGGGATGATGAATCTATGATTCATCATCTTTATTCATTTATTTTACCTTAAAATCCCTTATAAAACACATGTATATAACACTAACTCCATATTCTTACTAACTTGCATCTGTGTATAAATATTTCATATTTTTATATTATTTTAACCTAAAATAAATAAAGTAAGAAAGAAAGGAAAAATAAAGAAAATAAAATAAAAAAGGAAGACTGTATATATGTAATAGATATAGGCTAAACCGAACCCCGAGAGAAGGTCAAGACTTGACCTGATCGACTAGGAATAAAGTAGGGGGAGATAGGGTCCTTAATTAGAAAATCTGAAAAAAATTGTGTGATGTGTATATTTGTATACTACACTATTTTATTTGTACATTAATTGACCTCAAATCAAATAACTTTCAAAACCAAAGTTGTAAATGAAAATGTGTTCTAATTAATTAAAATAATTGCATAATTAAATCATGTACAGAATAAAAGCAACCACACTTGGAAAAAACCACTAAGACCTAATTGAAAGACCAATTCCAGCTCCATATGAACTCAAATTAAACCAATCTCACTTACATTGGATTCTAAATTAAATAATATTTAAAATAGTTGTATTTTCATTATTTTTGGAGTTACGAGTAAAAAGTTGGTTTTCTAGGGTGGTTTGTACAATTTCCCCATGTATTTTGTAGATATTGTATTTGTATATATTTGTAAATATTTTTAATATTATAAAAAAAATAATAAAATAATAAAAATTTTTTAAAAAAAATAATTTCCTCATTTACCCATGTATATAGTGTCATATATGTATATAATATATGTATATAGTTGTTTTTCTAAACTAACTTTCACAAAAAATAACTTTTAATTTTCAAATAAATATAGTGACGAAAATAAAAAAAAGCTAATTTTGTAAATAGTTTTATCTCTCTTTATCTTTATCTCATTTCAATTTTCATCTCTCTTATCTCTTCAACCAAAAATTCAAAAATTCATATTTCATTCTCCATCTTTTCTATTTATATGTCACCTCCATCATTCCAACCGGATCAATCTTTGGTGAGAGGAGCCTGATCTCCGAAAGTCTTCTTCTCGTACTCAGGGTGCCTAGCCTCTGAGTCGTCTGGTGACAGCGCGTCGGCCTTCGTCGAGGTGATCAGTATTTATCTGCTCCTAAAGTGAGATCTGTCATTTTCTTCTTATTTTTATCATAGATTAATCGTAGTATTATTACTCGCATTTTTATTTCGTTGTCATTTTTTATCTTAGATTATAAAATACATCGCACTTGTCCGATCCAACACCAATTTTCCATGCCACATCTCGATCTCTCCACATTCTTTTCTACCTCGCACAACCTCTCACCTCCGACCATGCACGGTGGTCGGAGTCACGGATCTCTCTTCCATATCGCTAGATTTGAACTGTTCACGCATCCTATTTTGTTCATAAATAAATTGAATAAATAAAAAAACACATATATTGTTTTGCTCTCTAACCTTTGTTTTACAGGTTCATCTAAATAAATAAAAGAATATATAAAAAAATATTAAAAAAATGAAATTTTAGTTCATGTTCACAATTTACTATTCCAAAAAAAATTTAAAAAAATTCTATCATTATCAGTTCTGATTACATAAAAAATAAATAAAATAAATAAGGGGCAGCAGGTAGCGTCAGGCCCGTCCTTGCTGCACAATGCGGAGCGCCACCGACCTTCCTACTTCTAGCAACTATCCCGCGACACCCCAGCTCCTCTTGCCTTCACCCCAGACCGTACCGCTTGAGCCTCCCTCCACCCCCGCAAGACTGGAGCAGCAAGCCCCCTGGTCTGCGAGGCCCTTCGCTCACCGACGACCCCCTCCGCAGTCGTGCAAGTATACACGTGCGCCTTCAGCCTCCGAGTCGTCCGTGCGATGGCCCGCACCTCCCGTTCTTCCACTGATCTCTTCCATAACGGCGGGTTGTAGTCTTGTTCTTGATGAAAGAAATGAAGAATTCCAAAACCCTAGCTTTAAAATAAGAATTTCTATTTGGCTGAATTACAGATCCACCTCTGAAAGTTCCTAAATTTGCTAAAACATCCCTGCCTTAAGGAACAAGCACGCGCAACGCACATGCTATCTGGGTAAATTATACATTTCCCACTCTATTTTATTTTTTTATTCATTTAATACAAAAACAAGAACTATTTACACTTTAGTCCCTATGTGTCCAAACTATTTGTTTCATCTTTTTCTTTTTGAAATATATATTTTCTTGCTCAATAAATTGTGCAAAAATCATGTCATTCTCCTGTTTAGTTCCTTTTCATTGTATAAAGTTTTCATTTCATTTTGTCATCATTTATTATTATTTAAAAATAAAAAACAATGTCTTTTTATCTTTCAGAAATAAAAAAAATTCATAAAAATTGAATATTGCTCCGAAAATTCCAAAAAATTGAGTAATTTTATTTCATTGTCTTTTAGTTTCTATCCAAATTTTGTGCATTAACTATTTATGAAATCCAAAAAAAATTGGAAAAAACTAAAAATCTTATAGAAATCTTAAAAATTTTTACAAAAATCTGAAAATAGTGATTTCAGTCTCTATTTGTAGATAATTTCCTTATTTTATCATAAATATAATTGACAGTAGTTTTGGGCTTTGAAAAATTTTTATGTTGCAAATTACTCCAGGTTGTGCATTGTTTCTCATTTTTTTCCATTGTTTGATTATAAGAAAAATACAAAAACATATGAAAATTCTATAAAAAATCCCAAAAATATTTCAAAATCTTTAAAATAGAAAAATATTTTCTCTGGATTTTTCTGTGCATTTTTGATATAATTAAAAATTACAAAAATAGTTGGTGTGCGTATTTCTTTTCTTATGATTATTACTCCTTATTTTTGAAAGAAAATGAAAAATTAAAATCACTAAAAAATTAAAAATCAGAAAAAATAGAAATAAAAAAATAAAAAAAAGAAAAACTCCATAAAAACCAAGGATAGTTTGTCTTTGAGATTCTTGCTTTTATTTTAATTGATTTTTTTGTCGATTAATTGAATAACCCTCGGAAATTGTAGCCTCCATGAGTTCGATCATGTCCATTACACATGTAACTATGTAGCAAAAAAATGTTTGTTTATCGCGGGATTTTTGGGGATAGCAATGACTTTACTATCATTAATTATCGATCCTCGAAGGCCTATGGCATAACAGTTTGCGAACTCATTTCAAGCTCCAAACCGATCTTCTTCTATTTGCGAAGACTCAATTCGTGAGTATTCCTCTTTATACACTTCATTATTCACCTGATTGAACAATCCTTTATTCAAGATTGACTCTAATCTTGAACTATAATTTGAGACTCCATCATTCTTGATGACTAATCTAGTGTCATGTATACTTACAAAAATCGAGACAACGCACGTGATGCCTCATAAGGGAAAAGGTTCCATAGCTAAGCAGAGCGAGATCAATAGTACAGTGTTAGCCTCCATACAGGACATTCAGTCAAAGTTAACTGAACAGGCTGACTTCCAAGCCGGATTGAGAGATATGATGATCGAGCTAAGGAATGATAGACAAGATAGGAGAGAAGAGGATATAAATGCTGGAGGTGGGAATGGGAGAAATGATCTACTACTTGAGCCAGTGTCTATGTTTACATTGAAGGATGCCTATAATCCAGGGGCATGACAAACTAATTCATGGATTAGAATCCATGTGATTCATGGGCATTTTGAGCTTAAGCCGGCTATCTTACCACTTCTCTCAATATTCCACGGACACATAAATAAAGAACTATATACCATTAGAGGTAGTGTATAGTGCCACAAGTTGGACCGTCTACAGTTCAGCATGTTTACTACGTACAGACCTCTGACCAAGTCCATCAACAACCACACCAAATAGTATCGTACCTACAGGAGATTCCATACATTCCTGAGCAGCAGTCTCCACCTCCTCCGCTCATTTAGGAGGTGAATGGCATTTGGTTCGACAAAGAGCGAAACCAACCCGTCCGTTAGGGCAAGGTCAGTTGGGTTCCTACTAGAGTTAGAGGCCCTCTCACCACTTTCAGGGAGGGAGACCCCAACAACAACACCAACAGTTCTAGCCTCACTTTCAGTCTCCACATAACTTTCAGAACTGGAGACATGGACAGCAATATATGCAGTCTGCATATTTTCCACAGCCTTACTATCAGCAACAGTCTGCATCGTATGGGCAGTATTTGAACCCTCCTCCTCCTCATTATCAGCCACATTATGGATACCTGCAACCTCCTCACTGTCTCAACAATAAGCAGTCACTGATCATCCCGAGGCTCCTTTGGTGAATCCCACACTCGATCAGCTAGCACTATTGATGAAGAATATGAATGATCTGACTCAGAGGATCGATGAACTGACCACCACCAAAATATTGATTCCAAAATAGGTTGAATCTAATCCTAACAACTTAAGATGCAAGGAGTATGTAACCCATGATCCATCCACACCTGAGATAGGTATGGTCCTTGACTTTAGTTGTTTATCTGATGCCATTCATCTCTGGTGCGATAGGAGATTGCAATCGCCTACACACCAGTTAGTATTGGAGAGAGCCACTGAGAGATCATTACTGACATCATCATCTTCTTTACCAGCTGAGTAGCGTTCCAGCGTAACAGCACCAGATCCTTCAGTTTCACCTTCTTCTTCTTAACCACTACTACCGTCTTAACCTTCTTCATTCAGAAAATGCCAAAAAGAAAATAAAGAGAGACGTAGTTCACAGTCAGTAGAGAAGGAGCACACACATGTCACAGAATCTCCTTCTACACCAGCATGAGCAACCCTTCCCATTTTCAGTTTATTTCTTCTACTCATGTTTTGGATAACATTGTGTCGATTTATTTAGGTTGTCAAAGTGTATATGGTGACTCTATTTTGAATAAGAGAAATGAGAAGTTGAATGTTTCTTCTCATTCTGTGCCATTTCCTTCAACGTTGAATAAAACCAAAAAAATTAAAAACAACACTATCTGATCATGGAGTGGTAGAGATCATACATAACTTCTTTTTAGAGATGCCACTCCTTAAGACCAAGAAGTACATGCCTATAATGAAAAAGTGAATGAAAGAAAGATGTAATCAAAAGTGTCAAAAAAAACAAACGAAAGAAAATAGAGAAGCACATCTTGACAATGGCCACGGTTCATGCAATTAGCAATCTCCCACCCAAAAAGAAAGATAAGGGAGCACCTCACATCTGTTGGCACATCATTGATCAAGAGTTTGATTGTACTCTTCTCGATAGTGAATTCTCCATCAATCTCATGCCATCATCTTTACTCATTGAGTTTAGGTTGGGACCTCTTAGATCTGCCATGATGATCCTTTAGTTTGTTGATAGATCAATCAAGAGGCCGAGAGACATACTAGAAGACGTTATTGTAATGGTGCAAGGAATGAGATTCCCATTTTATTTTGTTGTCATTGATATGGAAACCTCTACACTGTTACTCCATACCCTAACATACTAGGTCGACCATTCCTTCGAACGGTTGAAGCATTAGTTGATTATGGTAGATCATATTTCGCTCCAATAGTGACAAGGTGAAAATTGAGACGATCCTCGATCCCAGACCATCACTGCCACTGGAAGAAATAGATGAGAGAGAGACAGTTACACCAGATCTTGAGAACTGTGATTTTCTTGTCGATTTTCGAGAGACATATATGCCTTTAGACGGATGCCCTTTGGATTGTGTAATGCTCTCGCGACATTCCAAAGGTGTATGTGAGCCATTTTTACTGACATGGTGGATAGCTTTCTATAGATATTCATGGATGATTTATTGGTCTACGAGGATAGTTTTGACACATGTTTTGCACATTTAGATTGTGTACTTCATTGTTGGTGTGCGGTGAACCTAGTTCTCTCAAGGTGGAAGAGTCACTTTATGTTGACTAATGCGATTTGTATTGTACCATGCTATCTCGAAACATGGTATGGGCGTTGACCAGCTATGATTGATGTAATCATCAAACTAGAGCAACCGTATAATTTTAAGAAGTTGAGGCCAGTTGTTGGACATGTTGGATTTTGTAGGCGATTGATTAGGGACTTTAGCAAGATCCAGTACCTTTGACTGTGATTCTAAGCAAGATGAGTGAGTTTATTGTTGATGAGAAAGTCCTCCTTGCATTTCATCAGATGAAAGGCATGGTTACTAGTGCTCCTATCCTACAACCACCTGATTGGTCTCTCCCCTTTTAGATCATGACGGATGCGTCAGATTTCGCAGTTGGATCTATGTTAGGGTATGGGATAGGATACTGCCTGTTAAGTACTATGCTAGCAAGACTCTGGATGAGGCACAATGTAATTACATAGTCATAGTGAAGGATATGTTAGCACTGGTGTTTGCATTAGAGAAGTTCTGATGTTACCTCATTGGTTCACATGTAATTGTATACACGGATCATACAACCATATGATACCTACAGATAAAGAAGGAAGCCAAACCATGCCTTATGTGATGGATACTTCTTCTCCAGGATTTTGATTTAGAGGTTCAAGATAAACCTGGAGTGAAAAATATTGTGGCAGATCATCTTTACTTTATCATAAATGCAGATACTTCTGAGCATATTATACTTCCTATATCAAAGACCTTTCTAGATGAGTCCATTTTGTCCGTGAACTTACTCCCATGCTATGCCTATATTGTAAACTTTCTTGTCTCTAAGAAAGTTCCACAAGATTGGTCGAAGCACAAGGTAGACAGATTCCTATCAGAGATATATTTTTACTAGTGGGAGGACCTGTACATGTTTCATGAGGGTGTGGGTTAAATCTGATGAAAGTGCATTCCTTAGGAGGAATACACCAGCGTACATGAGCATTGTCATAAATTAGAGTCTAGTGGGCATCATTTGGAGAAGCACATGGCAATAAAGGTTTTACAGAGCGACCTATGGTGGACAACTTTATTTAAGGATAATACAGAGTATGTTCGAGGTTGTACTAACTGTTAGAAGATGGGAGGAACCGTTGGCTCCAATGATACCATGCCTTCAAGATATATACAGATTTCAGATGTTTTTGAATCTTGTGGCATAGACTTCATGGGCCCATTTCCTATCAGTCAGGGATTTCAGTAAATACTTGTTGTTGTGGATTTTGTTAGTCATTGGGTGGAGGCTATCCCCACCCCCGTCACTGATAGTCAAACAGTTTGTTCCATTTTCATAAACCACATTATTGCATAGTTTTGGAAACCCAAGATACTCAATTCAGATGGGGGAAGACATTTCATTAATAAAGAATTCAAGAATATAGTGAAGGATTATGCCATTGAGCATAGAGTCGCGTCTCCTTACCACCCACAGACTAATTGTTTGGCTGAGATTTTAAATATGGAAATAAAGACGATATTGCAAAAACTTGTACGTCCAGATAGGAAGAACTGGTCCCAGATGCTCGACTCAGTTTCATGGGCTTATCGGACGACATATAAATCTCCATTGGGTATGTCTTCCTACAGATTGATGTATGGAAAGCCTTGCCACCTTCCAGTTGAATTAATTCACAAATCATTATGGACACACCATGTATGCAGTTTGGATTATGAGAAGGCAGGACGGAGTAGGAAGTTGGATCTAAACAAATTGTTGGAATTCCGAAATTTTGCACACGACAACTCTCTCATATATAAGAAGAAAGTCAAGCATTAACCTGATAGACACATTAGAAGGAAGAATTTATCCCCTGATCCAAAATGGTTGTTTGATGCTAAATTGAAGTTGTTTCTAGGCAAATTAAAAAGCAAATGATCAGGATCTCTCATTGAGAGAGTTGTGCGTGGCAATGGTAGTATTGTCAAATAAGGGTTGTCATCTGAGGCATTGATGTTAGTTGTGAATGGACAATTGTTGTAGCCATATATAGATCATGATACATTCAAGTTCATGGTTGAATCCATATATGTGGTATCAGACGATGATTATTTGACATCCTCTACTGATACATGAGTTGATTTTCTCTTGTATATAACCTTTCATATTACTTTCTTCTTAAGTTTTTATTATTCTCTAGTTTTTCGTGTGTTGTGCTATACTTAGGATGTACTCTATCCTATGTACAAGGGAGGTGAATTATTTGATTTGTTCCATTTTTTGTGTTTCATCACTCTTGTTGTTGCTTATACTTAGGATCCTCTACCCTAAGTATACGGGAATGATGTTGTTCATTTCATTTTTTCATGTTTTTATTCGCTTTTATTTCTTTTGTTCCCCAACTTATCATTCAACATGTTGATATTCTTTTACTATACATAAGGATATTTTACCCTTAGTATAGGGGAGGACGAGTCATCGAGTTTATTCATTCTTTTCCTTGGTCTTCCTTATTTGTACAATCTTCTATACTTAGGATAATTTGATCCTAAGTGTAGGGGGATCATCGAATTCCATTATTTTTGTCTATTCATTGAGTCAGTATTATATAGTATTATTTTCACTTTTCTGTACTTAGCATGAGTTATGTCTTCGTTTGTAGCTCATCGGTCACTATGAGGACATAGTTCGAGCTAAGTATAGGGGGTTGTCATATATAGTGTATATATATACTTTTCCATAACTTGTACTTTTGTTAATAATATGGCTATTATTATTCTTAAAAAATGTTTTAAAAAATGACTTGAAAAAATCTTTTGAAAAATGTTTGCAAAAATCTTTCGAAAAATGATTGCAAAAATTGTTTGTAAAATATTTGCAAAATCCTTTTGTAAAAGTTTTCGTAAAACAGTTTGTAGACATTTTACAAAACTTTTTTTTGTCAAATCTTTGCGAAATTGTTTGCAAAAATATTTTGTTCGTAAAATGTTTGTATCAAAACTAAGTATATTGTACAAAATGTTTGTAAAATTTTTTAAAGCAAAATGTTTACGAAAACATGTTTGTAAAATGATTTGTAAAAATATTTGTAAAACTTTTTAAAAAACCATTGCACAATGTTTTGAAAAATGTTTGAAAATTACGTGTAAAATGTTTTGAAAATGTTTGTAAAGTGCTTGTAAAACTATTTTGTCATGTGAGGTATAAATTATGGGATGTATATATACATATTCGTAAAATCCACTTGTGTATAAAATCCTTAATCACTATCCTCATGTAAATGCAAATCTTTGTTGTATATAAAATTATTTTATAAACTTGTATCTAAAGCTTGTACATTAAATCTTCTTGTAAAATCTTGTATAAAATTTGTATATTTATACACTCAAGAATTATACACTCAAGAATTTTACAAACTTTAAAAAATGTTTAAAATACATAAATATTGCAAAAAATATTTGGAAAACTTTTTTAAAAAGTTTGCTCCTTTATTTCTTTTAAAAAATGTTTTGTATATATTTATTGCATTTGCATGTGCATTTTTCAAAATGATCATGACACTTAAACTAGCCTAGAATAAAGTCGAAGAATGGAGCTTGGTTGAACCTTAATACACTTAATTTTAGAGGAACGTTATAGGAATTGGAATATAGATTCTTCTGGTCTATAGAGTTAATTCTTTTGGAGCCAGAAGACTTAGTTTAGTGTCGTCTTGACTGTATAAGTATAGTACTTCAGAGCGCATGCAAAATTTTTGTCGATAATTTAAGGATATGGTATAATCCTTAAGTGCATAACGGAAGCGTGAGCATCATATCGAATACGACGAGGAACGACTAGTCGTACTAGTTGTTCTATGCAGCGGAAATTAAAAAAAAAATCATGCGACGAAACCACATTATCCGAGAACACTTCTCGAATAAGTTTGTCTAAACCACAAACAAGTAATAGGATTACCTCTTGAAGTGTGGTTGCGATCGAGTCTCTCAACGAAGAGACCTCCTTTCTCAAGTCCGATCCGACGGAGGAGACGCTTGCGAGCGCGGGGATGAATCGCGTGCTTCTCGCAATCCATGTTGATGATCCAAGCGGCGGATGTCCTGATCTCGACACATGAGATCCGATATCTTCTTCATGAGCAAGACACACAGAAGGAGATGGAAATCCACGAGTAGACGATCGGGCAGCATAACGACAATGTTGTGGCGATGGAAACTCCCTCTAGGGCATCCATGGTGGACGACCATATGAGAGTAAGAGAGAGTAGGCATGTAGAGATAAAGAGAGATGTGCTTCAATAGCAGAGCATTTGAGAGCATGGTTTGCCTCTCCATTTATAGGGTTTTGGGATCCATGGATCTCAATCCATGGGACATATAAAATCAATGGATGAGATTGATTTATGTCTAATGCAATGGTCAAGATCGTTGTTGGTAAAAGCCAACAACTAATAATCTAATTTAAATCAAATATATTTGACACATTAAATATAATTCAATCATAAATTAGATCAAGCAATTAAGGAGAGAGTAGCATGGAGATCACTCCCCATAAGGAAGGGGGGGACGGCTACCACATTCCTTGTGGGAATGTGTAGCCGTCCACCATGTCCTCATGGTGGAGGCAATCTCATGCAATCTCATGAAATTTCATATCTCCATGAATTTCTCCCATAATTTCCAACAACTTTTGTTGTGAGTTATTCCTCAAAAATAATTCATAATTAATTTTGAGAATATTGCAATCTTTCCATTGGAAAATTGTGAATCACATTCACAACCCAAAACAAAATATATTTTACATTTTTCAATTAATTACACAATGTGTATCAAATACACATTAATAATTAATTAACAAATATAAATTATAATTAGCTCTCTCTAATACATTATAAATCACATTTATGATATATTATGAATAATATGGATAGTTCTATCCACATTATTCATATCCATGATAATCAAATCACATTTAATCATCTTGGATCTATTTTTCTCTTGTGCCCAAATAATATGAATTACATTCACATTATTCACATCTTTGATAATCAAATCACATTTAATTATCTAAGATAACTCTCCTTATAATATGCATCAAATTCTTTTTATTCATATTATTTAATTATCCATTTTCTCAATGCTCGGATACTTATATCAACAATGAAATTATCCTAAACTCTTTCAAGGATAATGTGCCTTCTCTGCGAATACTTGGAGATAAGGACAGGGCGATTATATTGTTCCACGTATAGAGACTTGGATATTGAGATTTCATCTCAAATCCAGATCTCAGCCTCCCATAGATGCTTTTTTAAATCAAGACCGCAAATCTAATATTCTCATTGCATCTGAATCACATTCAGATCAATGTCCAACATTTGGATCAAGATCAGATTACTTCTCTACTGAGAGGAATCACTAAAATCTAGACCCGTTTCATCACTCCCTAGGAATGGAAGCGTCATGGTTATACAATCGTTCATGATCACATCACCCTCAGGCATTCCCAATACATGTACATCCTGCATACTGGAAGACTCGTAATAAATCCAAAGTATTAGATCAACCTTATACTGTCTACTTCTTGGTTTTATCAGTATGTTTCTCATTTTGATCATTGGGAGTTGGTATCGATCATATACTTTCCAAAAGCATATATCATACCTAGGTCTTGATCATATACTTTCCAAAAGTATATATCAAACCTACAAATTCAGTCAAGCTTCCAAAGCGAGACGACCGTGCGCACGGAATTTGATTCTTCCCAATATCTCATGAGTGAGCTCATGTCTTCCGGTTCAGTGGTGAACCTTTATGATTCCTTTGAGAGATCGTATTACTCATATGCCCTTATATGCACACCAGCGCGCCGGTGTATAGATCTTGGTTAGGTCATCAACCTATTGGTCTGCCAAATGTACATACTTAGACATATAGTAACATATCTGTCTTTGGTCAGAGGATGTGTGCCTATATCATGACAGCATACTATATAGGACTTTGGTTATCTCGATCTCGTTAAATCAACTCTTTGACCTAACTAATATGACACCTCTGAATCTCTATTCCTATGCAGAGGACCTGCATCAAGAGGTCGGTCAGATATCAGCCTAACTGAGAAAAGGATTTCCATCTCGTACTCAGGCTGGAGATCATCTCTTAATAATCATTTGACGGTGCTTGATGTGTCCTCAATCTAACTTATTAGATATTCATCTAAGCACCAACCTCTATGATTCAATAATTGAATCAACAACTGTAAGATCAATAAGATGGCCATGGTATATAACACTAATTGTACTAAGGGACCTATTATGCAAATTATGTATTCTTCATTTCAGATTAGGGAATGATATTTGCAATAACATTTATTGCATAATGGCTCACCGTGGGCTCGCATGTCCAACAATCTCCCACTAGCCCAAAGAGCCATTAATGGGCTAATCATTTAAACCCACACTCATGTGACAATCATAGGCTATTTAGAAAATATCTAGGTAAGCTGATCAGTCACTCTGTTCTCAAGGGACTATGCCAAGTCCTTTTACGGCACTTGCATATACCCTAGTAACAGTGCTTGCATCCAATGCGAATGCTGCATCTTATGCAACCAATACTCAATTTTGTTATAGTGTCCTTGACACTTTAGCTCGATAATTATTATAACCAGAATGTCCATAATCCTTATCAGAATGGCTTTATTAATGGAGATCTCTATCTCCTAAGGTATCTACAGTTAAGATCTTTATAGATCACTATCTACAAGGTCTTATACTTTTGAAGATAAAACTTTGAGATCACTATCTCTGAGTTTCATCATCTTTGAAGATATTGTTATTACTACAATAAAGTGTTTTATCTCCATAGTAGGCTTAGTAACAGTTTACTACTCCCACTACAAGGCAAACATCTGGCCCTTGTACACATCATACACTCAGCTTCTCGTAACTGATGCACAAGGGCAAACAGTTTGCATTCACATCCTCAACTCTTTGAGGTGCTATCCCTTTAGATAGGTCAGTACCATATCTTAAGGGAAGGAAGCCTTTCTTGGAATTTTCTAGAAAATGGAATAAGTCCAAGGTGTACTACTGATGTGACGGTCCCAATATCCTTTTTTGCTTTTGAACAACTTCAGAACTAAGATCTAAGAGGTATCCTTGAGATCATATATCAAGGTATGGAACAACAAAATTATAAAACACTTATTATCCTTATATCATTCCAAATGATTAGAATAATATCTACATTTAGCACGATGAACACAATGTCGCTCCCACTAAGCTTCACATGGTTCATCAAGATTTTTATCTGAAATCATAACATTTATAATTTCATCAAATCTTATGTTCCAACTACAAGAAGCTTATTTAAGTCCAAAGATGGAGTTCTTTAGCTTGCACACCTTGCTTTCCTCAACCATGAAGCCCTGGGGCTACTTCATACGAATATCCTAGGAGAGGTATTCATAGAGGAGTGCAATCTTGACTCACATCATGAAGATGTCATAGTCAAGTTGTGTAGCTATAGTTAGCAATATTCTGATGGGTTAAAGCAAGGTCACTACCATGCTTTGAAGGTCTCTACCTTCTCATCAGGTTCCCTCTTTCTCTTAAAGATCGATTTACACCATAATGGGTATTACCCATATAGTTGGATCCTCAAGGGTCTACATACAACATTTGTATATGAAGTCTGCTTTAGACTTTATTAATAACATCCTTCTTTCCATGATATGATCTTCAGAAGAATCATCACATGAAGTCAGATCATTGTCAGATTCAACTGACACATGGACACCATCCTCAAATTTATTTGAAGAGGTATTAATGTTTCATCTTTAATTGTCTATTTAGTTTCCGATTTTAGAAGGCTCATTATCTTCTCAAGATTAAAACGAGTCCCTTTACTTCATTTTCATCTTGATTCTTAAGAGAGTCATCCTCTAAGAATCACATTCTCAGAGATGAGATCCTTTAAGAATCTCAAGGCCATAAAGTAGGTATCCAATACCATCCTTTATTTTCCTAATGAAGTAGCACTCTCCAGTGCCAGATTCCAGCTTAATTACATGGAACCTTATTAAGGATATATAATGTAGTCTCTACCACATATATATACCTAGAAACTAATAGATAATTATTCTAAGATTAATCATTGATCAAATCATGTCATACATGATCAATTGTAACTCCCTACAACTCTATTGAGTTAAGGTTCATTAGGAGGATTGAGATAGGAATGATATTCATATCTCTATAATGTATTCTATGAATTCATCTAATAGGTACAAGCTACCTAGGTTAGATCAAATTCATTTCATCTTCCTTCAAACTTGGTTCAAAACCAAAATTGTGAAATCTTTGAACATTTCAAAGCTTTCTAAGTGAAGAGAAGAAATCTCATATCACAAATAATCATTAATAGATATCACATATCCATAATGTTTAATTTGATAGAGATGATTCACATACATCAATATGTATGAGATCTTGAATACCTTAGCATCTTACACCATTCCAAAAGAAAGGTGTATTGGACATTTTTACTTTGAATACAATATTCATAAGTATGCAAGTTTTGAAATTTTAGACATTCTAAAGTTTCATCTCTTACTTGTCCATTGATCTCATCAACAAACATATGTCCAAAACATGATGCCAGATCATTGTCAAATGATCTTTATCCTCCTATTGATCTTTAAAGGTTTAATTTTCAGTATTAGAAATCTTAATGAGCCATTCATTAATTTTCTAATTTAGCAGAGTCCACAAGATTTTAGATTACTATTTGAAATATCTCCATAAGAATTCTTTATGATAGGTTTATTACAGAATTCATGTTTATTTCCAACATTTAGAAATAAACAATGAGTGTATTCTAATATCTTGGTCGTAGAGACATTCTCTAAGACTAAGGGCTCTCACTGAAAATATGAATCCTATCAATCCAATAGAGATTGTTGCAACAATTGCATCAATATCCATGTTGATGACTATTAACCCTTAAAATCAAATTTTGTAGTCTTCTAGTACATATGCAACTAATTGCAAGTGTTATTAGAAGAAGGAGATACCATTATTAAACCTTATCTTATCAAATAAAAAATTTAATTTCAATGATTATATGTAGATCATTATGATTCCTTCTCTAAGGATTTTAAATTGATTTGGTAGTCATACTATCAACTTATTGCAGTATTGGCATTCATCCAAATCTTTGGAAGTCACAGAAGTACAATCAACTCTTTGACTTTCCTTCTTACTTGGGTCCAACCCATGCTTCCACTGTGCTCCCTTTATCTATAGCAACTATTGCTCACGACAAAGGATCTCTTATGTTGAAATCAAAAATTTCAATATAAGAGTATTTATACATGCTTCATACAATATGAATAGTCTGAAGCTTCATGAATGGCAAGAGTATAGATAGTAGAATGATGACACTCATCGTATCTACATCCATTAAAACTCTTAAAATTAGGTTCACGTATGTAATCAAACAATTTGAATACATCATCTCCTATAGAGCCACCATTTTGCATAATGCAGAGAACCATGTCATTCATGATTATATGTCGAGAGCACATATGTATGCCAGAACATGTTCTTAGATTTTTAAGGATTATTTGATAATTACGATCATTATCGACATGTCACTTGAAAAGTACATTCGATGAGATCTAGACTTATAGAGACATACAAACCCTAGGGTTTTAGTCCTATTGTCTATTTAATTATCATTCCTCATTATTATGAGGAAACCTAGACATTGCAAACACATACATTATGTGTCCAGTTGCAAGTACAATATCTGGATCATGGGTACAATCCATGATATTCTATTGGTTATTATTGAGTATAACATTGAGTGGGATTAAAGAAGGATTATCCGAAATAAGAAATTTGCATAAACATATATAAATATGTAATTTACATTGATTTAGGAATTTTTATATCAAAGTTGTCTTGCCATGTAAACAATGAAAGTTCATTCCCTTAATAACTTTCATTGTAAGATATATACTTACCATTATAGCTCAAGCAAGATCTGGGATCTCCTTCCTTATCTTTGTTACATCCCAATAATATGAGAACCTGTAACTCGGATAAAAAGAAGCGGGAACACATTCCTCCTTGCAAGTCCAACTTGCATCTCCCAATTCGGTCTTTAACACACAGGCCCACCACCCCTAAGGTGATGTTGACTCGTCATTAATTGAACCAACCGTCAACAGGAATACAACTAGCTATGCACAATCCAATATCACCCCAATAATATGAGGACCCGATATTGGGGTCACTACCCAAATGGATCATATGCAGGAGCTGTCACTTCGGACAGGTGTCTCCAACATACAATATCTGGCGACGGAACCCTTCGCCTTGACGGGAGACCAAGGATGTCACTTATGTGATCCTCCACCTCATATTCAAATTTTAATTAATTATCATGAATCATATTCACATAATTAATTCTTCCAAGGGAAATACACATCTATTCATGATAGATTGTTTTTAATTGGATATAATAAACTTAATCATATTAAATTAATTTTCAATCCAATTCAATCAACAAACTTGATTTTCCATGAATATATGCTACTATCTCAAAATACATATTAATTCGTATTTTAATAATTAGCAAATACATCATGATCTCTCAGGCATCATTCGTTCCCTACCCGTTGTAATGGCCAGTACCGGCGGGAGTGGGACGGACTGCGTCCAGTGCAACCCGCTACCCTAGCGATCCCCGACTAGACACCATATCCGCCTCGGAAAAAATAATGCCGAGTCAATCACTTTGTACTTGAGATGATCATTGGTTCTTCAACCGAAATTATACCATATAGTAATAATCAAAACATTTTTTATTATAAGGAAATTTGCTAGACAAATTCCCAATCCTATTTAAGCAAGGAGTTTGATTATTGTGTTTCTAATTATGATCTAGATCAAATCCAATCAATTTATTGGTTGAGGCCAAGTAAATTAAGGAAATAATCATCATCCAATATTTCTCAAATATTTTCCATAATTATGTCATGAAATTAACAATTAGTTTCACTAATAGACAATCACATGATTCTTGATTAGGAAAGTAATTTCAGCAGTGACCCCTACTTAGTAAAATTAGCATATCTCAATCAATTTAAATCCAAATTAAGCAAAGTAAGTTTCTAAACATTGTTAATTTGATTTACAACAGAACCTAAGTGATTTGAACGCATTTAAAGGCATTAACAGTAATTAACTACTTAATTACGTTACGATTCGCAGTTCCTGTAACAGTGGATACATGTTCACTAAAACAACCATATCTCGAGCAAACGGAATCCAAATTACATAAACTCAGATCCTATGGTTTCCTTATTTAATGGGGAACGAAATCAAATCATTTTTCATGTTTAAACAATTTAAAAAGGGCCGTTAATAATTACAAAACAGAGATGCGGAAAAGAAATGTGATAAAACATTCGCAACCCTAACGAACCCAAGTCGCATTCGGTTTTATGGATCGTATCCAAAACCTTCGACCTAAGGCTTTGATACCACTTGAAGGATATTGTATAATTCTTAAGCGCATCATGGAAGCGTGAGCGTCATATCGAATACGACGAGGAACGACTAATCGTACTAGTTGTTCTATGCAACGGAAATTAAAAAAAATCATGCGACGAAACCACATGATCCAAGAACAATTCTCAAATCGTTTCATCGAAACCACAAACAAGTAATAGAATTACCTCTTGAAGCGTGGTTGCGATCGAGTCTCTAAATGAAGAGACCTACTTTCTCAAGTCCGATCCGACGAAGGAGACGCTTGCGAGCACGGGGATGAATCGCGTGCTTCTCGCAATCCATGTTGATGATCCAAGCAGCGGATCTCCTGATCTCGACACATGAGATCCGACGTCTTCTTCACGAGAGAGACGCATTGAAGGAGACGGAGATCCACGAGCAGACGATCGGGCAGCATGACGACGACGCTGCGGCGATGGAGACTCCCTCTAGGGCATCCATGGTGGACGGGCATATGAGAGTAAGAGAGAGTAGACGTGTAGAGAGAAAGAGAGAGAGATGTGCTTCAATAGCATAGCATTTGAGAGCATGGTATGCCTATCTATTTATAGGGTTTGGGATTCATCGTTCTCCATTCATGGGACATATAAAATCAATGGATGAGATTGATATATGTCTAATCCAATGGTCAAGATTGTTGTTGGTAAAAACCAGCAACTAATAATCTAATTTAAATCAAATATGTTTGACACATCAAATATAATTCAATCCTAAATTAGATCAAGCAATTAAGGAGAGAGTAGCATGGAGATCACTCGCCATAAGGAAAGGGGGGGACGGCTACCACATTCCTTGTGGGAATGTGTAGCCGGCCACCATGTCCACATGGTGGAGGCAATCTCATGCAATCTAATGAGATTGCATATCTCCATGAATTTCTCCCATAATTTCCAGCAACTTTTGTTGTGACTTATTCCTAAAAATTAATTCATAATTAATTTTGAGAATATTGCAATCTTGCCATTGGAAAATTGTGAATCACATTCACAACCCAAAACAAAATATAATTTACATTTTTCAATTAATTACACAATGTGTATCCAATACACATCAATAATTAATTAACAAATATAAATTATAATTAGCTCTCTCTAATACATTATAAATCACATTTATAATATATTACGAATAATATGGATAATGCTATCCACATTATTCATATACA
Source organism: Ottelia alismoides (assembly GCA_037367405.1). NCBI lineage: Eukaryota > Viridiplantae > Streptophyta > Magnoliopsida > Alismatales > Hydrocharitaceae > Ottelia > Ottelia alismoides. Next base: position 113,901 of record JAZKJV010007865.1, read on the forward strand.
TGATAATTAAATCACATTTAATCATCTTGGATATCTTTTTTGCTTGTGCCCAAATAATATGAATCACATTCACATTATTCACATCTTTGATAATAAAATCACATTTAATTATCTAAGATAACTCTCCTAATAATATGAATCAAATTTATATTATTCACGATAATTAAATCACATTTAGTTATCCATTTTCTCAATGCTCGGATACTTATATCAACAATGAAATTATCATGAACTCCTTCAAGGATAATGCGCTTTCTCCGCGAATACTTGGAGATAAGGACAGGGCGATTGTATTGTTCCACGTATAATGACTTGGATATTGTTGATTACATCTCAAATCCAGATCTTGGGCCTCCCATAGATGCTTGATTAAATCAAGATCGCAGATCTGATCTTCTCATTGCATCTGAATCACATTCAGTTCAATGTCCAACATTTGGATCAAGATCAGATTACTTCTTTACTGATTGGAGTCACTAAAATCAAGACCCGTTTCATCACTCCCTTGGAATGGAAGCGTCATGGTTATACAATCGTTTATGATCACATCGCCCTCAGGTATTCCCAAAACCTATACATCCTGCATACTGGAAGACTAAGAAAAAATCTGAAGTATTATATCAACTTTATATCGTCTACTTCAGGGTTTTATCAGTAAGTTTCTGATTTTGATCATTGGGAGTTGGTATCGATCATATACTTTCCAAAGGCATATATCATAGATCATATACTTTCCAAAAGTATATATCAAACCTATAAATTCAGTCAAGCTTCCAAAGCGAGACAACCATGTGCACGGAATTTGATTCTTCCCAATATCTCATGAGTGAGCTCATGTCTTCCGGTTCAGTAGTGAACCTGTATGAGTCCTTTCAGAGATCGTATTACTCATATGCCCTTATATGCACACCAGCGCGCCGGTGTATAGACCTTGGTAAGGTCATCAACCTATTGGTCTGCCAAATGTACATACTCAGACATATACTAACACATCTGTCTCCGGTCAGAGGATGCGTGCCTATATCATGACAGCATACGATATAGGACTTTGGTTATCTCGATCTCGTTAAATCAACTCTTTGACGTAACAAATCTGACACCTCCAAATCTTTATTCCTATGTAGAGGACCTACATCAAGAGGTCAGTCAGATATCAGTCTAACTGAGAAAAGGATTGGCATCTCCTACTTAGGATGGAGATCATCTCTTAATAATCATTTGATGGTTCTTGATGAGTCCTCAATCTAACTCATTAGATATTCATCTAAGCACCAGCCTCTATGATTCAATAATTGAATCAACAACTGTATGATCATTAAGATGGCCATGGTACATAACCCTAATTGTACTAAGGGACCTATTATGAAAATTATGTATTCTTTATTTCAGGTTAGGGAATGATATTTGCAATAACATTTATTGCATAATGGCTCGCCGTGGGCTCGCATGTCCAACAATAATGACCTATTTTGCATGCCTGCACTTACATTTTTCTCACCTTAGTTGAAGTAGTAGAGGGTTGATTTGCCATCACGAGACACAAGCCAATGGAAACATCGGTAGTCACACATTTGTGGCCTTTGTACTCTAACTCGATCCAATAGCAACGAGATCTAACGAAGGAATGTTGTGGGTTGCAATAAAGCTTCAAAAGAGGGAAAGTCTATTGGCTCAAGAGGAAAAACTCCTTATGTACATGTTGCACCATTGTATATAATTAAAAAATTGTGAAAAATAAAAGGCACCAAAAAAGTGGACAAGACTGATTGAAAATAAAATGCATGGCGGAGTATGTACGTATGCATAATCAAATAAGTAGACTTGAGCTTCCAAGTCAGATTTTTATGAGCCTGTAGCTGGATGACTTGGCTACACTGGTAATGCATCAAATGATAGGTATTTGCACTGGTTACCATCCATTCTTCTCTCCACCTCCTCTTCTTGATATGGTTGCACTTGAACATAAAAGGGAATACCCTACTTCTCGAAGAAAGAGTTATTGGATTGGGGAATTACGGTCACCATGTTGGAGAAGACTGACATTTACCGCATCAGCAGAGGAGAGCTACATATCACTTACAATGTATAAGAAAGATTCATAGTTATAAGGATTTGCGTATGAGTTCATTTATTCTGACCTGGCTATTGAAGAGAATTGAGCAGCGTTGTGTAGTTTCTAGAGGTTGTTGAGTGTCAAGTTTGTTTCCACAAAGGTTCTGCCAAAACTAGTTATCCAAAGGTCTGACCAAGCTCCATACTTTCATTTTATGAAAATAACTTTAATATTCAATATTGTCCTAAGTTATTTATTTTTTCCTTTATTCTTTCTCTTTTCCGTGCTTATTCTTCAAGTAAGTATTTGCTAAGGGACTAGCAAAGGTAAAGCATAGGGGGACGATGAATATGCATTTCATCATCCTTAGTCATTTATTTTAGCTTAAAATCCCTTATAAAGCACCTGGAAATATCAATAAATCCATTCTTTTAATAACCTATTTCTTGTGTAAACATTGTATATTTATCTCTATTTTAATCTAAAATAACTAGATAAAGGATAAATAATGAAAATAAATATCGTATATATGAAATAGATACAGGTTGACTCTGATGCCAAGAGAAGGTCAAGACTTGACCTGATCTTCAAGGAATAAAATAGGGGGAGATAAGGACCAAAATACCAAGAAATTTCATAAAATCACTTATCACATGTTATATTCATCATTTGTACAATACTGTCTATAATACACATTCTTTTATTTAATTTATTCATTACAAAATCCTTTTTAAATAAAATTGATTTCTTCTTGAATGTTTTGCATAAAAATCTTTCGTAAATAATAAAAACAATTGCAATAAAAATATGTATGTATTGTGTAAATAACAACACTATCAAAAAGCCACAAAGTTGAACTTGCAAGATCAAAATCTTCTTCACCAAAACTCCAAATTCATCAAACTCACTATCATTGTACTCTAAATTAAATAATCTTTCAAATGGGGATGGTTACATAAAAATCAGAGTAAATGTGTTAAATGTGGTTAAGTGGGGTACTATTTCATATAATATCTATGTATATTATATATATTTTTTATTTTTTATATTTTCTTGTACACATTTGCAAATATTGTACTTTTTTAATTAAATTGTAAATATAGTATTTACGTTATATAAAATACAAATAAAAATCAAAAAATAAAAAATCAACAAAAATAAAATCATGTATATGTTGTATAGGTGTCACTATATATATACTATGCATGTACCTATTTATTTAACCTAAAAATTTATTTCCTAAAGATATCATTAAAACCGTAGTAAAATATTGTAAATAAAAAAATATTAAATCATTATATATCTGTATATATAATTAACTAAAAATTAAATCCTTGTATATATATATATATATATGTAAACATACTTATAAATAACACCTTATATTTATTTTATCCTTTTATATACATTATTTAATTAAATAAAAATCATAAAAAATAAATAAATTAAATTAATAACATTTTCCCTTTCTTATTATTTTTTATTTTAAACCCATTTTCGAATTTTTCTTTGTTTCTTATTCTTTACCCTATTTTGTCATCTAACTTATTTGGCTTCATCCTCCGCACATTCCTATTGGTCGGCCTGTGTTTGTTGACCTAGGTTAACTACCTGGACCTCCTGCAACTCTCTCTAACCTCGCTCCTCCCCTTCCTTCATGAAATTTTTCCACGCATTGTAGTCACTAACTCCCCCATCCTTCTTTTCCAATGTCTTAGCCCATTCATTCATCTTCACTGCCAGCACTTAGATCCATAGATCGCGCTTGAATCACGCACAATTTGAATTCAAAAACCAGCCAGAGTCTTCTTTATATATAGGCATCATTCAACTCCGGTGACGGGTTGATCCTGTTTTTCTTGCTCTTCTACGTCCAAAGTTGGTTCTTGGAATCAAGGTAGTGACAGTGCTTCCATCATTACATCTTGGAGTGCACGAGAGGGCTTGAAACTCAAGATCCAACCATGCGTCGAAACCCTCTGCCATGTCTTTGAATCTCTGACTTCTGTAGTGGATTAAGGGTGATCTTTACCTCCAGCCCACCTGTAGGTAACAACATGTCAGTTAATTTAAATATTACAATTTTTGTTTTGTCTGTTTAGTTCCGTTCTAACTTAAATCCATCGATCATCTTCAACCTCGTATACGCTAGATTGGAGGGGTTCCTATAAATTTCATTAAATTCAGATCCTTCGATGACGTTTCCCATAACCTTCTCCATCTTTTGTCATATTTGGCTACCCTCGAATCACTCAATATATGAGGCCTGGTTCCTACTCTGACCATCATCGAAGAAACCTCCATCCCCTTTACCATTTCCCAACTTTTATACTTCAATAAAGTTATCAGAGCATCACCTCCGATTAGACATCTCATTGTAGGGTTTAGGAGCTCGTATGGGGGCGAGAATCAACACTTGGAGGTTTACTTGGAGCTATGCTGCTCTTGACAACCAGAGCATCTTCTACCCATCTCCGACCAATTTGAATCCCTCAGATCAAAAGAGGGAATGTGCATGAAGCTAGAGCACTATTCTAGAGAAGATTTGGGCGAGCAACGAGTGAGATCTCCTTTGTCAAATTTCACCAGAGTATTCCTTCTTCCCAGTTCTTCTAGAATATTTCAACACCGTACAATCAGGAACAACTAATCCAGTCTTCGTCACAACCGTCCAATCTTCCCCAAATTTGAACCGTGTATCGAAGTTCCATATCAAATACTAGCTGCTTGAGTGTGATTCTTCGTCGGTCGTCCGATCAGCCTCTAGACAAGTCACGACCGTAGATCAGTCCAGATGGATTAGTGGTACAATTTCCTCCGAGCCCTTGTATGTTTTCCATTTTGAAAATAAGTCCAATCAGTACACGTGTTTGAATGTAACGTATTAAATATTTACACTCCTACCCTTTGCATTTATTTTTTTTGCATATCAGTCCACTTTGAACTTCAAAATGTGCCTTGCACGTGATATCTTGTGAAGTTTGTAATAAAAAGTTCGAATGCTTTTACTTATTATTTGGAACCTAGAAGTATTTTATTTTCAAATAGGTCCATTCCTACGAGACGTGTAGGCAGCCACATGCTCCTTTTTGGAAATTCTACACAAAATCCCCTCACCTTTATTTATGTCTTAATACTTAGTCTAAAAACATTAAATATTTGCATCCATACACCTACGAGTCTGCATATCTATTCAGCATGTTAAAAATAAAAAATAGCAAAACACCGTTAAAAATTCCACAAAAATTATTTTTGTTTTTTGTTAATTTGATATAGCATATATATGTTTTATTTTGCATCTTCATTGTTTTTAATTTTTTATAAAAATTCAAAAAGATATAAAAATTTAGTATTTATAATTGAAAATGAATAAAAAGTACAAAACATTTATTAGAAATTGTAAAAATTTCATGCTTCATTTTCATTTCTTTTATGTTCTGTATCATTTTGGTATTTTTATTCTTTGTAAAAACTAAAAAATTCATAAAACATTTAAAAACAAAAAAAATTCATAGCAATTTAGAGAAAATTCCAAAAAAAATACAAAATACCTTTCTGGAAAATACAAAATTTTCTTTATCGTTCTATGTATATTTCATCTATTTTTTTGTTTTTTTAAAAAAAATACATTCATTTAGTGTTTTATTTGCATTATTCTCTATTTTTGGTTTATTCAAAACCCTTAAATGTTTTGGAAAAAATATAAAGAAATCAAAAAAACATTAAAAAATTATCATAAACTCAAAAAATTATTTTGTTTGAATGTTCTGCTTATTTTATCATTTTGTAAAAATCCAAAAAGTTGCCTTTCTCATTCTTTCTCATTGAATTCTTTTATTCATTTTTAATTCCTTTTGTTTTACAAAATTAAAAACTTTTGCAAAATTTAAAATCATAAAAAAGGAAAAAATTCATAAAACCAAATAACAAAATTAAATTAAAATTCCATAAAATATACAAAAAATAAAAAAATGCTAAAACAAAGATTTGTGCTCATAGGTTTCCCTCGTTTCTTTTCATTTATTTATGTTGAATTGAATAACCCTTGGGATTTTAGTAGCCTTTCTGAGTTCGACCCTGTACGCTATAGAGGTAAATTAAATAGCAAATTTCTTTGGCTGCATTTTCTTCATTTATTTTGGCTTGAGAATTGAATAATTTTTTGTTGAGGGATTTTTAGGGATGCAATGTTACTCCAGATAAATCTCATTAATTAAAACCTTGATAATTCTTGTTCAACAATCTCGCTAACCCTCTGATGCTCAGATAGCCATAAAGCAGATAGCTAATTTTGATAAGTACCTTAGCTATTCCAGTGGATGCTATTTGATGAGGACGTTCATTTTCACATGCCATATCTTTTTAGCCCCTCCCATCAACCATACATCCTCCTGATTGATGAGTGTGATCATTTCTTCGAGGATGAGAGTTTAGATGCCAACATGACCTCACTTTCCCTTGATCGTCTAGAATTATGCCCCAAGGTTTTCTTCGGATGTTGGAAACACTTTCTAGGTACTCAGTCTCACCCACTATCTGTACAGTCGGTCTATAGACTGTAGAGACCGAGTCATCTATTTTTTATGACTCCTTTGAGTCCGCTCTCCTCTACGACCCTCGAAAGGATGAGCCATGTCTTATGGCATTCAATAATTACTCTGATCTTTCGACCATATGTCCATTGGATGCCCGATTTCTTAGAGAGTCTCCTAATCTTTATTCTTCATATCTTTATGAGATTGTGGTTGATGTGGAGGATCCCATCATTGATTCATCCTTCTCCACATTTGATATTGTCAATTTTGATCACTTACTCCATTCTTACAAGACAATGATTTCCTCTGAAGCACTGGACCCTGACTTAGTTTTCATTTCTCTTCTCTCGGTCGTGTACACCCACTTGATTTCATATACGGATGTTCTTTTTGACTTCATCATCATTCTCACAGTTGGCAAGAGTACCACATTCATTTTAGAGTTGTCGTCCTAAACCTTGATACAGCTTTATCCTAGCACTTGCACTTGGCTAGGGGTGGAAATGCTCTACAATTCACACCTATTGTATATATGTGTTTCGTCTTTCGTTCCTTCTCTCTCCCCTTCGTCACACACACCCAATTTGCCATATTATATTTGTTTCTATACTTAAGATGTACTTTGTCCAAAGTATAGGGGGGCGTAGATCGTGTCATTCTTTCTTTGTTCTATTTCATCACTTCTATTGTTGGCTATACTTGGGTATCTTTTACCCTGAGTATAGGGGGAGTGATGTGAACGTTGCCGCAAAGTATTTTTTTCCTTTTTATCAGTTTTTTGTCCTCTCACCTGTCTCCTCTATTGTTGGTATTCTTGTCTATACTTAGGGATCTTTTACCCTAAATATAGTGGGAGACAATCTGAGTTGTTTATCTGTTTAATCCCACCCTGAACCCTCCTTGCTTTATACACAGTCTGCTATACATTGGATTAATTGATCCTATGTTTGGGGGGGGGGACAGTTGACTTCTCATTCTTTAATTCTTTTGTCGTTGTTATTTAGGCTTTTCTATACTCAATATGAACTACGTCTTCTTATTTTCATTCTGATCTATGAGGACATAGCTCAGGCTATGTATAGGGGGTCATATATACATTGTATATACTTTAGCCATAACTCGTACTATTGTATTTTTGAGTAATATGGCTAATATATGATTAATTAATAAACCAGTATAAAATTCTTGAAAATTTTTGTATATACTGATTAATAACTCAAGTTAGAAATATTATGCAAAATGATTTGAAAAATGATTGGAAACTATTTGAAAAAACTTTTGAAATTGTTCAAAAATGTTTTTTTAAATATTTTCAAACCATTGTAAAAATATTTTATTTGTCAAATTCTGTTTATTTTGAATAAAAATTTTGAAAATTGATTTGCAATTGATTTGGAAATTAGTTGTAAAATACATTGCGAAATCTATACATACTGTTTGAAACATCTTTGTAAAATGATTTTCAAATTTTGTAAATGATGATAAAAATTGTTTGCCAAATTATTTGCAAAAATAAGTTTTCAAATGGTTTGTAAAACTATTTTCAAACTATTTTGGGAACCTCGTATATATTTATAGAAAATAAAAATTATTTACAAACCTTGCCTATACAAACCTGTAAAAATAACCACTAATAGCTAACTCGCAAATTCCCAGGTATAAAATACACAGTAATTCTTGTAAATACATAAGAACTCCCGTGTTAATATCTACACATAAGTTTATTACTAATGCTTTTCATTTTTCAGAAGGCCTCCAAAATTCACAAGAAAAACTGTAAAATGTTTTCAAAAATCCCTAGAACATTTCAAAAATCCATAAAAAGTTAAAAATCAGAAAATTGCTTCTCCAAAAATTTTTCTTCCATTATACATAGCTTTTGCATTTTTCAGATTGATAATGATGATTGAATTAGTCTAAATAAAATCCAAAGATTGGAGCGTGGTTGGACCTTAATCCATTTAAACACAGGAACCTTATAGGAACTAGAACTGAGGTGCTTCAGGTATGCTAGACTTAATTATTTAATTATACAAGATTAGGTTCAGTGTCATCTTGACTGCCTAAGTAGAATATTTCGAAACAAATGCATGGCTCTTGTGAACAACGACCTAACTTCCACACCTACACCTTACACTTTGCTCAACTCAATAGAAGTATTTGCGGGATGGATTTTCCATCATGAGATATAAGCGAATGGAAACATATGAAGTCATAATCTATGGCCATTGTGCCCCAAGCCAATCTAGTAGTGAAGATGTCGAAAGACAAAATGTAGTGGGTTGCAATAATGCTTCAAAAGAGGGTTAGTCTACTATCTCAAGAGGAAAAAGTCCTTATGTAAATGCTGTTGTATATAGTGTTAAAAATTGTAAAATCAAAAAACTCAAACAAAAAATATGCAGGCAAGATTCAGAGAAAAATCAATTACCATTAAGTGTATACATATGTAGTCAATAAGCATGCTTGAGCTCCAAAGTCAAAGATTCATGTGAGCCTATAACCAAATCACTTAGCTACACTAGTCAAGCATCTTAAGATAGGTAGCTACATCGGCTATTTTCCATTATCTTATCTACCTCCACTTCTTGGGTTGGTTGCACTTGAACTTAGAATGGAGTACCACGCTTCTTGTGAAAAGAGTTGCTAGATTGGGGAATTAGTGTCACCACATTGGAGAAGGTTGTATTTTACCGCTTCAGATGAGATGAGCTACATATCACTTACACTATACTAGATAGACTCATAGTCATAAGGGACTTCATGTGACATCAACTTATTCAAACCTAGCTTTTGAGGGTACTTGAGCAGAGTTTCGTGGTTCTTAGAGGTTGTTGTGTTTCAAGTCTGATTCCCAATAAGGTTCGGACATAACCTAAATTCCAAAGGTCCGACTGAGCTCCAAACTTTGATTTTGTGAAGACAAGTTTAATAGTTAAAATCAATCCATTTTATTTCTTTTTCTTTTCTTTATTTTTCCTTTACTACACTTACATGCATATATGTTTGTTAGGGACTACGAAAGGGAAGTATAGGGCGGGTGATGAATCTCCGTTTCATGACCTTTATTCTTTAATTTTGACCTTTAATCAATACTTAAATGCATGTAAAGAGCAGTAATTTGTATAAAATATCATTCATTATTTATACTATAGATATTATATAAAAACTACATTTAAAGCTAAAATAAAAGAATTAAGAAAATAAAAGAAAAAGAAATGAAATACCATTTGTATTGAATGACCCTAAACCTCAAGACATAGGCATCATGATGACTTGGTCAACAAGGAATAAACTCGGGGGAGATAAGGGCCAAAAATAACATAAAACCCCTAATCTTTATTCAACAATAAATACATTTTGGGGCCCTTTTATGTTCTCTTTTTTTACCTCAAATAAATAAATTTTGATCACTAAACTTATATAAAAAAATACTAATAAAATTATGAAATTTATTTCACTTAAAAATAATGCATAGTGTGCCCTAGACACTCAAAATAAGAAGTCATAGATAAAACATCACAGACCTCTATCCTCTCCATATGAACTCAAAATTTATCCAACTAACTTTATTGTTATAAAATTTAATTATCAATTTAATGAATTCATTCAATTTGGAGTTAAGATGCAAAATTTAGGTTTTGGGCCATCATTGTGCAGTATGAATAAAATAATCAATTTATTTAGTATTTATATTTTTCACTATTTAATATTTTTATAATATTTTAAATACATGTACATATTTAAAATAAAATAAAACCACTTTAAATACATTAAAATAAGTCAGTATACAATAAGACACATATAAATTATAAATCCATATACCGATAAAATAAATATACATATCTATCTAAGAGAGAAAATAACTTCAGAAAAATACAATATATATATATATATATTAGTTATAAATATATGAAATATGTGTATAGATAAGAAAATACATAGTGTACATGAAAATATACTTATATTTATTTCATGTAGAAAGTAACATACAATAAATAAACTTGTAAAAATAAATAAAAATCACCCTAAAATACTACATAAAATAAGAAATATTATATTATTTTGATTAAAAATTAATTAAATCATTTAATATTTAAAATTTATTTATAAGGGTTTTGTACCCTATTTTATCGTCTAGTATGCATAGGTGGACCAATGGGAGAATGGTCCCAGTTGACCTTGGTCAACTCCCCGACCTCCCTAGGTATGTGCGTGTCAGATAATAGACCCCATTTTCCTCAATCATTCCCACTCGATTCTTTCTCTATTTTGATTCAATTCCTCCAAGACTTCTGAACCTTGATCGTTGCTCTTTCACGCTACCTTGATTCCTCGATCAACGGATCATCGAAAAGAGCATTCTTACCAACCAAAAGCACCTCTATACAAATACACCTCACTGGACTCCATTTTGATTTTGATATGTCTTGGACCACTTTTCGACCCTTGTTTCATGGCTTGAGGTCACATCTCATTGACAAGTAGTTAATCTCCCCATCTTCATGCACGAAGAAGTGGAGTTCGACACTGCATCCCCTTCGTCAGAGCCTTCAAGTCGAATAGCGACCTATTGAGGCATAGAGGTTAATTTTACACGCATTTTTAACATTATCTTTCATTTCTTACCTTTTCGTTGAATTTTAATTAATACAAGTAGCTTAGATTTAGGTTTTCGAAGTTCGTCGGGGCTATTGCTACGGCCACCATTCCACCATTCTTCAATCGCTCTTCGCACAAACTTTCAACTCCACCTTGTTTCTCTTTCGTTTCTTTATGCTTCCAGCCACTTTATTCCTCGTGATCGGCTGACTAGGATTTTGTGGTCCTCCTCGTCCACCTCCTACAGACCTCACCATCCTGCCTCATCCTACCTCCATTCTACCCAATAACGTATCAAGGCAGTTTTCCCTATATACCTTTTTTGTCCTGTGCAGGTACCTAGAGCTCACAACCCATATGGAGGCAATTTTGAAGCCTAAATAGGTTCCCAGGTCACCTGAGCTACTCTGACCTCCTGGGACACCATCAGTGGTCCTTGGTGCTTTTTGATTCATCTAACAACTATGGATGACCATGAGGAGCGATCTGAGTATCAAAGCTGTATTGGAGGATCTCGAAGGAAGTGGGAAATGCAGATCAAAGCTTGCACCTGGAGTTGTTCTTCCCTATTATTAAGGAAGAGAAGCTACCATCATATCATCCTTCGCATGTAATTTGGATCTCGACCATTGGATTGAGTCATGCCATTATTGTCTGATCCCCTCCTTGGATCTAATATCTATCGTCGATCAGCTAACCAACATCTACCGTTGGGAGCGTGACATGTGTATAAGTAAAGTGATCTGAACCGTCCGCCTATACACCTTAGGGGGAAGTTTTGCAAAATATACCCTCGATTTTTGTAATTTCTTTTCAGTCCAAAAACAATTATCTATAGTTATAAATCTTTTGTATAATTTGTACTTTGAACCCTAGGTTTATGTTATTTGTGCATAGGTTCCTTGGCACATCACCTCACATGCGCATACACGTGAGGGGGAGGGATTTTTGCAAGGTTCCCCTCTGGATTAATGTATTTCAATTTAGTCATTAATTTTCAAATTTATTGTAATGCTTTTTAGGTAACTTACATTTTGGACCTTCCACTTTTTGAAAATTATAAAAATGCCCCTACTAGTGTGTTTTATATTTAAATATTTGGGGGATTTTTCCTATTTGGCATTGTATTTCTTTAGAGGATTAGGAAAATAAGAAAATCTTTTGGTAAATTACAGAAAGGTCCCTACATTTTTCTTCATTTTTCTATTTCTGAAAATTCAAAAATAGAGCCTTTATTCATGTTTACAATTAAAAATATAAAACAATTGGAAAAATATTTCTAAAAATTTGAAAAATATATATTATTAAATACTGTAATTTGTAACTACAAACCAAAAAATCACTAAAAATAACAAAGAAAACACTAAAAAGGAAAAATCTCCAAAATCCTTATATAATTATTTAAATTTCTATGAAAAAATCAAAAGATATTATTTCTATTTTTGAAATATATATATATATATATTATACGGTAAAATAGTTACGGAAGGTTTTAGGATTTTATCTATTTCTTAAAACCATTAGAATAAGGTATGTTAATATTAGACACTATTTTTGTCACTTTTAATCATTAAAAAATATAAAAAATATGAAAATATTATATGAAAGTTAACAACAAAAGAAAATATAAGAAGATAAAAATATTTTATTGGATCATTTTTAGTACTTGTAGCTATATATATAGTTATAAAAGCCTACAACTTTATATATTGTTATATTTATAGGATTAATAAAATTATTAATATTATTGAAAATACCAAAAGGCTATTTTAAAACATTTAAAAAAGGTATTGTACCTTGGGATATTTTCCTAATTTTATCGATATTTTATACAAATTTATTATATATAGTACCTATATTATACATATTGTTACATATACTTATATATACACCTTTTTTATATATAAAAAAGGAAAAGAAAAATAAAAATTATAAAAACTAAAATCCATAAAAATAATTTATAAATTAAAAACATAAAAACATAATAAAAAGATGATAAAGGAACATTTTGGATTTCATTACCCAATCTATCTTGTGCACTCCCTGTGCTCAACCTCTATAATATGTGCACCTATACACATGCTTTGTATAGTTATAATAAAATTTAACTACACATATACATATCATTTATTTATCTTTGTTCATGGGTTATTTGAATTCAATGATTCTTTGTCGGTTGCCACATCAACTATGATCTTCCCTTGTGTAGAACATCACACCGGTAGGATTTCTGGTTCAATAACCGGGCTGGGATTTTGGGTCTATTTTCTTAAGGTCGTGCCTCACTCCGTCTGGAGTGTACCTGAAAACAATGCGGGCTTTATGATCCCAATATAAGGGATCTCCACTACGAATTGTATTTTTAGTCAAAGTATTTTTAACAATCCCCTTGTTTTAATTTTTGAGTTTTCATTTTTTGAGTATTTTTATAAATAATTCACCTAACAATTTTTGGGATTTTATTTAAAATCCAAAGTGATCCTAAACTAGGAGAGAAGTCCGAAGGACGTGCAAGTAACACTATGATGGGGAGCTCACCATTGTGTCTAATGATGCATGCTCAGTTAGAAGACTTACATCGCTTCCTAGCCCTCGGCATGTAGGATGCAAGATAATGAATTTAAATTATACTACATGAAATGTAAGCCAATGAAATTGTCGTAAGCAAGAATTACTATTAGTGTGAAGCATAGTTTTTACTTGATCTAAATCCAAGAAAAAAAATTATACGTCCTTGTAGATATTATGGTTGTGGACCTAAATTACACAATCAAGCAAGTCCTAAAAATCTAAGGGCTCATTCACATAAAACTAATTAAAATAAATGCGAAAAGCATGAATCGTGAAAAACAAACAAAATAAGTGGAAAAATAGGGAGGACAAAAGTGAGAACACGATGAAAACATGTAGAAAACCAAGCGGGCCCCCAAGTGAGTAGAGTCTTGCTAAAATAGGCTCGCAAGAGTTAGAATGTCCAAAGTGTCCTTCTATATGTATTATTAGAAATTAATAAATGACCTCTCTCACACAACAAATACAATCTAAACTAAAGCTATGATGCTTTGTTCTCTCCTTGTCTTCCCCTTCTCTCTCCTACTGGCTCAACTAAGAAAGTTAGTCTCCTCCTCAAGATGCTGCACTAGTCTTCCTAACAATTCCTTCTCAATTGGCGGTCCCTCGTGAAGAAGTCAACAATGGAAATTGGTTAGAAAAGAAAAACAACTACTTATAAAAAGAATAAAAGACATATCATTATGTGACTAATATGTACACTATCCTATCCTACGTTGCTCCCCAGCAATGCCGCCATTTGTTCAGTTGATTGGAGAGAGGTTCCTAACTCCAGATCTTTAGGGTCATGCTATGTCCGATAGGTTGTATCCGGCAATCATTGTATCGGTCGCTCTCTCCGTACTCAGAACGTCACGAATCAACTAAGACAACAATCAACCCATGATATATGATAAAACAATATATAAATTCGGATTGAAAATTCTTATACCCTACAAAATATGTATAGTGCCAAAGTAGCAGTGGTCGAACCACTAGAAGCAAATGGGATATGTATAATTATTATAAATTAATAACTAATAATAATTATTTTTGTACTTTTCTACTTTTTTATATATTATGGTTTTTATTATATTTATTTTTTGTATTTTTAATTATTATATATTAAAAATTTATTTTTTAATGTAACAAATTTTATGTTTCATTTTATTTTTAATATACCATATAAGTATTTATAGTAATAATAACATGCATATTATTAATAATATATAGGATATAGTACATATATATACATATAGATATGCACAAGAATAATCTTTTTTTATTTTCTCAAAGATTTTAGATATATAATATCTATTTATAAGTAATAATAATTATAATATACTTATTATAATATATATAGTATATATAGGGTATTATAATTTAAAATATATATAAATCTAGTTAAAATTCATAAAATAAAATATTTCTGTGTTTTTAATGTTTATATCTATTTTTATAATTATTATTTAATTTTTACCAATTTTTAGGTATTTTTAGTGTATTTAATATATCAAAATACTAAATATAATAAATAGGTTGATTTGTTTTGGGTTTTAAAAATATATAATAACTCAAAAAATTCCTAAAACTTTTTTTAATATATATTACAAAATATAAATAAAAATATACAAAGAAAACATTTTTTAGGGATGCATAATATATAGTAATATATTAGTGAAAATATATAGTAATATATATGCTGTAATGTATAGACAGTAATTTTTTGTAATTTTGTAAGATAGTTATATAATTTCTTTATATTTTTATTTTGAGATAGGGAAAAATAACTCATAAATGAGTTTTAATGCATGGGAAATGAATTAAACTTGTAAATAAAAATATGGGCATGTGTCTGCATCATGTGAAGCATCTAGTAAAATTATTCAATAATTTTAACGAACTTATAAAAATAGAAATACGTAAATTAAAATATATAGCATAGTAGGGGTATATTTGCAATAAAAATAAAATGCAAGGCCAAGCATGCAAATATCCCCAAAATGTTACTAGTATTTTACCATTTTTGAAACTAAAAAGAAATAAAGAAACTGATAAGGGTATGTGTACACAATTCACCCGCCTCATAGTGGGGGTCCACGTGAGGTGAGCTACCAAAGGTCCCCGATGTAGTAAAAAAAGTTAAGGGGTGCAACACAAATATCAGACAACTATTTAACATTTTTAAATAGTTACTAGGATGAAATATAAATACAAAAATGCATGGGGGCAACTTAAATATTTACCCAAAAGTGCTCCCTATTAGACGACGCTCAACGCACCACTTGTTTAATCTTATGGTCCCAATCACGTACCGCATCGTTGAATATTGGACGACCTAGAGTAGATATGGGTTGTATCATCGATCCAACGGCTATGCGATGCTACGGATGAACTTTGAAGTACATGTGAGGATGATGCCTTTGATTCGCAATATCTCCTTCGTCCGACCTCCTCGTCCTCGCTTATAGGTTCCTTAGCTTCCTAAAGCCTCCCCACATAACAAAGAGGGATCAAATAGGTTCGAGTCCCATCAGTAGGGGCACGGAGCTCAAGGTCGCTTGGAGTTATAAGTTGGACTTTGATTCATCTGCAGGGGGCTCCTTAGGTGATTTTCCTGCTAGAAAAGAACCTCCTTCTCGAGGTGAAGTCCTCGACCAAAAACTGAAGCTTGCAGCATACGAGAATGGTCAGGCGAAGTTGCTCCGTTAATGGTGAGTGAGAGCTTGACTGACCTTGATTTTTGTAGAATTGCGGGTGAAATATGAGGGGTTTTTTGGACAATGCATAATGGTATGAAAATGGGGTGAAGATGGGTCAAGACAGTAGATCATGATGGAACTTGGGGCTAGACCTGAAATCTTCAACAATATTAAAATTCTAAAATAAAACTATGCTCGGATCTAACATCAAGAAATAAAAGCTAAACAATGTCACAGAATTGAAATGCAAAAGGAAGATGCAAATAAAGGCAGCTCATATCCATGGAGCAAGAAGAAGATGAAGCGTCGCCGTCAATGGTTCGGCCACACATGGATCTTTAATTGTACATAGAGGAAGGGGGTTATTTTGAGACATTGACAAGGAGGGGAAGACGATGCTATCACCACTATCTTTCTACCTTGAGGTCCTATTGGGGTTATAGGAGGAAAACATAGATCAAAATAAAAAAGGAAGGTTTTGGGTCTTTATCTGTACATAGAGGAAGGGGGTTATTTTGAGGGGCATTTGCGTGAATGAGACAAGTGGTTGGTGGAGGCTTGTGGGTCGTCGTGGATTAGGGAGATGAGGGTTTCATGAAGGTGGAAGTCTCAAGGAGGAAGGAAGCATGGACAAATGGGAGAAAATGGAGAGAAGTCAAAAGTCATGAGAGTTCTAACAAAGGAGGCGGGGGGAAAGGATTGTTGACCCGCATGTAAACAATCATAGCTCTTTGGTTGGTCCACGTAGGCCAAGTAGAAAATTCTATGGAGAAAACCCCTTATTAGTTCATTTAAAATTATTAAATGATTTTATTAATTTTAGGTTAAAACGAGATAAATGTTAGTTATTTTATGTAGCATTTTTTATTATTTTTATTTATTTTAACAAAGTTATTTATTAACTGGTAATATTTACAAGTATATACATAGGTATATTTACCTGGATTTAGTGTATTTTATTTTTATTTCGTATTTTGCATTTTATTATAGTATTTACATGTTTCATATATTTAAAACTTATTTACTAGATATTAACATATATTTAATATATTTTTTTGATTTAACTTATTTACTTAAATAAATATGTATATGTGGTATATATGTATAGTTTACCTATAAATTTTAATACATTTTTTAAATGAATTTTAAGGTGATTATTTTTTAAATGTGTTTTAAATAATATTTACAAATATATATAAATATAAGAAAGTTCAAAATATAAAGAGTGAATAAATTTAATATAATATACATGTATACAATATAATAGGGATTAATAACTACATTTTTAATGAAAACCACTTCATTGAATAGATTATTATATTCTAAGGAAAATAATGGTGAGTTTGGTCAAATTCGAGTATGTATGAAGGTGGTATAGGTTTGGGAAGTTGTGTTTGCTCCTTTTTGTTCTATGTGTCCCGGGTACACTATGTCTTATTTTTATATGTAGTCAATTTTGTATTTTTCTTTGTATTTTATGTATGACTTTCATGTTAAGGATTTTATTATTTGAGGTAAAAAAATTAGAAAATAAAATAGGGCCCAGAAAGGTTATTTATTGAGTCAAAGAGTTAGGGTTTTGAGTATATTATGTAAACGTACTCTACCCTATATCCTCCTACTTTATTCCTTATCAACCAAGTCAATATTGGCATGGTCTTGGGGTCTAGGGACATTTAGTGTCTTTCACACTTCATTTTTTTTCTTTTACTTACTTTATTGTTTTCTTTTAGAGTTAAATACCTATATTTATACAGTGTTTATTAGTCAATAAATGAAGGTTAATTTGTAAAAGTAAGTGCTATATAGATGCATTTAAGTAGGGATATAAGGCCAAAATGAAAGAATAAAGGTGATGAAATGGAGATTCATGAACCGTCCTTTCAGATGTATACTCTCGTAACTTTGAAACGACAAGTACCATGTGTGTGAACTATGTTATCTCTTCCAAAAAAAATAGATGAACTATCAAGTGGTCTCCTCCTCTGTATCTCGTCATCGGGGAGATGGATATTTCTTTTTGAGTTCAGGTACATGCTAGTACACAACGAAGGAGGATGAAGTTTGAAAAAACATAAATGATGTGGAGATGGACCAGTGTAGTCACATTTCCTTGTGAAGCTCGATCAGTGTTACCAAGTCTCTACCAAGAAGCGGGCCTTTTCTAGACGATCAAAATTTTTGGAGTTATTGGTGTAGGTTTTTTTGGGTATTTGTCTTTTTGGCATTGCTCTGCATTCTTGTTTTATCCCAATAGATATAAAATATTTTGTTAAGCCCATGTTTTGCGGTCTTAGAAAAATTGTGTAAGCATATTATTACTCATTCAAAGCTTTATTTCAAACCATTCTCCAGTCGTTAGATGTTCATTCTACTAGAGAAATAGGGGGGTTTAAGTATTGATTTCGACAGTCCTCATTAATTACCTCGGAGCCACCCTTCATGAAGAAGCCTAGTATCGTCCTTACTTAGACTTTAAGATATTTGAACAATCCATCTTGGTTGAGCTATGTTCTGAGTGCACGGTCTCAAGTCAAGATAATATCTCAAGAGTCATGCAGACGACATGAAGTTAGACACATTGAATTGACTCGTGAGCAATCTCATATAACCTAAAGAATTAAGTCAACATGACCTGAAGCGCCCCCAATTCCAGTCCTTAACAGGTTCCTCTAAAATAAGTTAATTATGGTTTATACCAAGCTCCAATCTTTAGATTTTATTTCGACTTGTTTAGTTGTCAACATCATTCAGAAAAATGTGTATTCATTGCAATGTAAAAAAATGATTTCGTGAAACTATTTTCTGATTTTCTACTTTTTACGGATTTTTCAAAAAGTTTTGCAAATTATATGAGTTTTGAAAACTTTTTTAGAATTTTTAGGTATTTTTTGAATTTTGTAATTTTATGGGATTTTTTGAAAATTCTGAACTTTTTAGGGATTTTTTTATAAAGGTTAGTGAATTCGGTATGTACACATTTACATGGGACTAAGTGTATATTTACAAAAATTGGGTGTAGATTTTACATTGGGATTTTTTACATAAGCTAAGCATCAATTGATATTCATAGGTTTTGTATACAACGGTTACATATATATATATATATAATATTTTATTAAAGTTGTTATTTATCACTATTATATACAAGGTTCTCAAAATAAATTTGAAAATATTTTAACGAATATTTTGACAACTTTATTTTGTAGATAATTGCTACAATAATTTACAAATATTTACAAAGCATGAAAAATCATTTTGCAAATGATTTTAAATGTTTGGATAGTTTTTTAAAAGCTTTTCTCAACAATTTTGCAAATCATTTGCAAGTTAATTTTCATAACTTTTTATTCAAAGAAATGAAAGCTTTTTAAAAATATTTACAAAGACTTTTACAAAGGATTGAAAATATTTTACAAAATTTTACAGATGGTCTAAAAAAATTTTTCAAGACCTTTTACATTAAATTTTAAAATCATTTGCAAAATATTTTTTGATTAGTTTACTTATCACATTTATAAAGAATTAATGTATATTTAAATTGTATACTCTTCATTTTTGTAAGCTATATTATTGAAAATATGAAAGTATGAGTTATGGCCAAGGTATATACATTATATATGACTCCCCTATACTTAGTGTGAACTATGTCCACATAGTGATCGAAGAGAAATAAAGGAAAACATAACTTGTGCTGAGTGTAGAAAAGTCAATACTATAACGACTCAAGGAATAAGAAGTCGATCGACTGCCCTATGCTTAGGATCAACTAATACTAAGTATAGAGGTTGTATACAAGGCGAGGATGATCGATGTTATAATACACGAAATCAATTACTAAGCTTGACCCCATACTTAGGGTAAAATATCACTAAGTCTAGACATATTATCATTGAGTTAAGAGGCAGGGCAGAGTATCAATAATGAATAGCCTGAATACACTTATTCCTCGTATACTTTGGATGAAATATATCTTAAGTATAACACCGATGAATGGGATAAATGAAATACGGAAGTATGAAATACTTCAAAAAGAACTGAAAATAAGAAATTAAGGTGATTAATCCAAAATATTTTTGGACGCACCATCTGAATCTTCTGATGCTTTTGAGACATGTTCACAAAATACGACGTGAATATAATCGACAATGACCATGAATGCATCATGCTATAGATGTGGATTCAGCAATTGAGTGTCGACTACAAATGGTTGTGCATCATATAACAATTATGACATGAGAATGCTTCCATTGTCATGCACAATCTTCAAAAAGGAGGGTCATGTCCATTTACTCTTTAATTTGCCAGGAAACATCTTCAACTTCGCATCAAATAACCACTCTTTTTGTCTAGGATCAAAAGTCTTTCATCTGATGTGTCGATCGTGCCAGCATTTGACCATATACTTGTACATATACCTCTTATCGTATGCATAGTCTCAAAATTCTAGGAGCTTGTTCAGATTGATCTTTTTATTCTAACCACCTCATTGTGAGTCGAGATTGCAGATGTTTACTACCCAAAGAGATTTGTGAATTATTTCCACCAACCGATGCCATGACTTTTTATAAACAAGATGGTAGGGTGACATGCCCAATGGAGACTTGTAGGCGGTCTAATAAGCCCATATATTTGAAACAAAAGTTGTGAGCAAATCGTCCTATTTCAGTCATATAGCCTTGATGTCTTTGTTTGATAATTCGACCAAGCCTTTGGACAAAGGATGATAAGGAGATGCAATCCAATGATTGATGTCATACTCCTTCAAAAGTTTCTTTACCTCTGTATTGATGAAATGGCTACCCATGTTTGAAAAAAGAATCTTCAGGATCCCGAACTGTGGATTGATGTTATATTTAAGAAACCAACATACAGTTCTGCTATCAATGGATCTATATGGAATTGCTTCTATTAGCGGGGAAGAATTGAGTTAAATTTTCGCTAAATTGAACGATATATGTGCATCTTAATTAATAGTGAAGTGTGGCCTAATTCCTACGAGCACAATCAAAAATTAAAATGCTCTGAGAGCCGTATGTGCAGGTATATCCTAATCGCCACTCAAGTCGGGCCCCACCCTTACTGGAGAGTGAAATAGGCCACAATACACCAGAAGAATAGTTCAAGGTCTTTTTACACACGCGAGATTCCAAACGAACACCGCTATAAATGAGCAATTAATTACAGAAATTAAAATTACAGAAAAAATTCTAAACTCTACGCTCTCGCACGACTCGAGTTGATCTTAAATTAATTGCAGCTTTTCGAAAGTCGGTGAAGATGCTTCGGTTCCTGAAAAACCGCTCCACGGACGCAGGTACCTCGTAAGAAAAATAAGAGAGACTTGTGTAAGAGCGTGACTCAAAAATAAATAATAAAAATAAATGCAGAAAAAAATATATGGAATTTACAATGTAAAAATCGGGGGTCAGACTTCCCGAACGCGGAAAAACAAACGAAAATTTCCAAAACACGAAACTAAGTTGTTTGCCTCCCCGACAACGGCGCCATCTGACGGGTCCGGAATATGCTGTGATAAAGATGTATATTTGTTCGTGCGTTAAAATAATTTTGTCATTTTGTTGTAGGCGAAATCAGAATCGGTCAAGAAAATAACCACAAACTTCTATTCAATTTTTATTCCTGTGGTTTTATGTTTATTTTACTCAAGCAAGTCCCAAGGTCGAACACAAGGAGGCAAATGAACAACCTAGAATTATGTCTATCAAAATTCGTGTGTGGTTTTTGAGGTGGTATTTTTTTATAATTTTTAATGCAATAAAGGACGCGAAATGCAATTTTGGCCTATTTTAGGGACTAAAATTTAAATTATGCTCAAATGATGTCCAAAAAATATGAAATTTGGCCACAATGCAAAATATGACGAAATGAATGCACTTTAAATTTTTTGGAATTTTTGGATGCAAGATAAATTTTTTATGAATATTCAAATGCAAACAGAATGAATTTTAATATTCAATTATAATAAATATTAAACCTAATTATCTTCAAGGAATAAAATTATTAAGATCTATCACTAAGTAGTGGATCTCAGAAAAATCCTAAACCTCAAAAATACAAGATCCAATACCTATTAAAAATTTAAAATTGAAATATGAAAAATGACTTTTACAGGCAAATTATGCATGCAAATGCAATTACTTTTGGGGACAATGTTAAACACAATTAATTCTACAATCTATGATTTTTCGGGAAATTTTAGAGAAACGGTTAATCAATGGCAAATTTAAGAGTATGAAATGGGCAACATTTGCAATTTTCCACAAAACAATTAATTATTAATTAACCAATGATCACAAAATTGTCCACAATATGTCAAAATGTAGAGAATTAAATGAGGAACAAAATGCAAATTTTTGATAAATAAAATTATGCAATTTGGAGGTCCAAAATAGAGGGGGGATTGATAGCATGTCCGAAGACTCGGGTATAAGGTACTAGAAATAGGGTCGTTGCGACCCAAGCGATCAGACCATGTATATCAAGAAAAATTAACCACTCGCGAAAAATAAAATGAATCAAAACAAAGAAGCGGTCCTGCTATGTGATTAACATGGTATAGCACCCAGGGTCGAACTCAAGGAGCACGGATTGGCCGAAGGCCTACGAAGTAGTAAAAACAAATAAAATAAAAGACAAGATATTTTTAGTGTTTTTTAAGTATTTTTATTTTTTTTGGATTTTTAAATGATTAAGAAATTAAAAAAAGCAAATACAAACACACTTCAACAAATTATTTAAAGCAACAAAAATCAACCAAAAATTAAAACAAAAATGTTTTTATGTGTTTTATATTTTTTATGTTTTTGGTGAATTTTTGATAATTTTCTGATGATTATTTTATTTCCTAAAAATCAAACAGTGGCTAAAATAAGGGGTACTGTCCAGCCGAGCCAAAAAGCCCTAGATAAATTATCTAAGGGCCTCAAAATGGCCTGGAGGTAATTTTCCTATAAAATAGCTAAAACAAGGAAAATGTAGGTACCAATTTTATTATTTTTGGATTTTTAATTTATTTATTAGAATTTATATAGATTTTTAAATGTCTTTATTTTTTAAGGTTTTTAAGCAATGAAAAATAGCCAAAATTGGCTAGAAAATCAAGCACACTAAACTAAACAGTAGACAATTTTTGTGGAATTTTTAGGGGAGTTTTTATATTTTTTTGTGATTTTCCAAACTAGACAGTAACAAAAATATAGGTTTTTGAATTTTTAAAAATAGCAAACAAAATCAGAAATGTCCTAAAAAATCCGTGAAAATCCTACACCATGGCAGGAGCCATGTGTCAAATTCTCATTGGATTTGGAGGTGATTTGATATTTTATTCAAAAATAAAGAGAGAGTACTGTGCACAGGGACTGAAATGCAAATACCCAAAGTTCTGGAGGTCCAGGTGCAATTATCCCAGCAAAACACGCGCCAAGCGCATGCCTGGGGCACTCAGGGATCGAAATGTAACAAAAAAAAGTCCCGAAGGCTTATTGGTAACACGTACCAAAAGTCCAGGGGCCTCACTTGCAAATTACCCAAGATATCACGCACATGCGGAAATAAATCATTCACAGGGGCAGAAATGCAAATATCAAAAAGATTTCATTCATTTCATAACAACCAGAACTACAAGGGCTTATGCTGATAATAACCCAAAATAACACGTGACAAAGCACGTGGCTCACAACAGGCAGGGGTATAAGTGCAAATAAACTAAGCTCAAGGTCCTCTATGCAAATAAACCTAAAACTAAACAACTGATTCAAATATTTACAGGACTAGAACGAAATAAAAGAAAGACATGGGCCTAAGGGTAAATTACCCTTTATTAAGCGGGGGTGCTGGATGCGCGCCACGTGTAGATCGAACGGCTGGAGCTGGTGGGAGCTCCTGATCGCTCCTCCTCTGATTGGACGGTGCTGGTAGCTCCAAGGATGGATGGCCAAGATCTGAACTGGAGCGAGGGGGAGGCAATCGACGGCGACTGGAGGTCCTGGAAGAACAGGTCCCCGGCGAGCTTCGCCGGGCTCGTGCGTGCACTGGGGTCCTCCGGGGAGCCTTCTGAAGGTCGGAGAAGAATCACGGAAGGCCCCCGCGTCTGCCGGTGGGCTCCGATGGCCGAGCCGAGCTCCGAGGAGCTCTGGAGAGGTCGGCGGAGCTGGGTCTCCTGGCCGGAATGACCGAAGCCCTCAGATGGGCTTGGTTGCACCTGCAAAGTGGACCAAAAGACTCGCGGGTCGAGGGCAAAGTGCCTCGACCCGGTTAGGCGAGGTGGGGGTGGCTGGTGCGTCGGGACGGCGGGCTCCGGCGAAGGTGGTGGACGGAGGAGCCCGGTTCCCAGCTCCTGTGCGAGCTGGGTTGAGTGTGTGGGTGCAGAAGGTGCGTCGGAGGGAGGCGGTGATGGTGGTCGATTCCGATGGTCGAGAAGAGTCACGGGGTGGTCGGAATCAGAGGAATACGACGGCGGAGCGATTTGGGGGTGCACTGAAATTAGATGAAATGGCGGAGCTACGGGGTTACATGGATGATCGGTGAGACTGGGGAAGAGCAGGGCGTGCTCCTGGTCGTCGCCTCGAGGGTCGTCTCGGCCCGAGGCTCGAAGCTCGCTCAGGTGGCGGAGCTGCGGCGGCTACGTCGCCGGATCAGTGGATTCCTCCTCCTCTCCTCACTGCAACAGGTGGAAACGCTCGCTGTCACTCTCGCGATCTCTCTGGAGCTCACAGGGAAGGAGGCGAATGACCAAAGATGGCGTGGGAAGGTGGCGGAGCTGCAGCTAAATACGATTAGGGGTCCGAGAAGGAAGGGTCCGGGCAAGCTCAGGAGCGCGCGGATCCCGAGGGAGCGGCTCCGACGAGGGTGTCGGATGCAAGGGGAATGATTCGGACCCGGGGATCAAGGAGATGGTTGTCGGGTTGAGCGGGTAATAATTGGAGAAATCGGGTCAGCTGCTCAGACCCGTGGGAAGTGGTCCTGGGGGGGCTAGTTGACCGGGCGGTCAACATCCCCAGGACCCAATGGGGTTCGGCCACGTGGCTGGATCTTGAGGTGACAAATCGGGGTAGCTAGGGGCCGAATCTGCAAAAACTCCAAACATGAAATATTTTTATTTCATTTTTTTCTATTTTTTGGTGATTTTTAATTAATTTTTGGAAATAAAAATAGGCTATATACATAATATGTACTAGATATAGGTATATACAATATATATAGGGTTTTGACTTTTTTGATTTTTAATTATTATTTTTATACAAGTTCCTATTTTATATTTTATTGATTTATAGAATAAAATAAGGAATAAAAAGGTATTTTTTTTATATTTATTATTTATGTACATAGGTTAAATAAATAGATATATACATCTATATGCATGGTATATGTACAAGGTTTCTTTGTATTTTTAATTTTTCTATTTTTTTGTTTTGATTTTTAATTGTTTTTATTTTATTTATATACAATATATAACATAGAATATTTACAAAAAGTTTGGAAAATAATTTACATAAGTAAATAAATACATAGATGTGGTGTATGTACATGATGAAAGGAGGTATTTTTGATCTTTTTGATTTTTAACTTTTTATTTTGTTTTTATATTTATAAATATATATACAAGTATTTACAAACATATTTTTGGGTGAGGAAAATATAGTTTTATATATTTACACCAATATTTACACAAGAGCCCCTATCTCCCTCTACTTTGGCTTTTATGCGGTCAGGCCCATGCTGAGCCCTCCCTTTGGTTAGGTTGCTCAATATTTATTCTAAATATTTCCCTCTTTTTCTTTTTCATCTTTATTCTTTTATTTTTGCACAAAAACATGCTAATTATAGGTTTTTACACAATGCAAGCTTTTTGTAATTATTCCTATTTACACATATCTACATGCATTTGCAAAGGTTTTTGTAGCTAAAATATAATAATAAAGAGTGATGAATGGGTATTCATCACCCCCCTATACTTAACTTTGCTAGTCCCTTAGCAAACACTTATTTGAAAAAGAAGTGAAAAAGAAAGAAAGAAAAAGAAAAAGAAAAAGAGGATGTACATGGATCAAAGTTGATTATTAAACTTGCCTTCATTAAATTGGGGTATGGAGCTCGATCAGATCTTTAGATTATTAGTGTGTCAGAACCTTATTTAGACTTAAGCTTAAAACTCAACAGTCTCCAAGTTCCACTAATCTATAATCAAGACTCCTCAATGCTCCAGATCAGAACAAGTCATCAATCACAAACCCTGAAGACCATGAATCTTTTCTTGTCATGTGAATGTGAAGTCTAAGCTCTCCACCTCAGAAATGGCGACTTGACAACCCTCCCCAACAAGGTAACTCTATGACCTCAATCTGGCCACTCTTTCCTCAAGGAGCGGGGTATTCCCTTCTAAGTTCAAGTTCAACCAGCTCAAGAAGAGGGGGAAGAAGAGAATGGGTCAAGGCCAATGTAGCCAAGTACCCTTGGGAGCTTGACCAGTGTAGCCAAGTCTCCCTGCTGCAAGCTACAACAGGTGGAACATGAAACCAAGCTTTGCTTATTGCACTCTATATACATACTCCGGTGGGATTATCATTTTCTCACAGACCCACCACTTTTTTGGAGTTCTTTTCTTTTTGCACATTTTTTTTCAAGTGCATATGTACAACATATACATGTGCAGCATATATACAAGGAGTTTTTCCTCTTGAGCCAGTAGACTATCCCTCTTTTGAAGCTTTATTGCAACCCACAACTCCCGTCGTTAGACCTCATGGCAACCAGACTAAGTTGAGACGCACTTCCTTCACTAAAAGAAGAAGAGAGGTTCCGCCTAGAAGTACTACCCTCATATTCTACCCCAAGTCAAGGAAGACTGCCTCCTCACCACCTCATCCATAGAGAGCTCGGTGCATAGTGCTGGTGTCCAAGTAAAGCCATAATCTATATGAGTCATGTGTTGTTGTTAAGCGCTCTACTTAGGCTCATTGAGATGACATGTGATCATAGCCTAGTGGACTCAAAGAATTAAGTCACCATGGACCTGAAAAGCCTTAAACCTAAGCCCTATAAGGTTCCTCTTAGAAATTAGGTGGATTAAGATCTTAATCAAGCTCCATTTCTCAATTTGATTCCAGGCTAGTTTAAATGTCAACTATCATCGAGAAAAATTGTATACATATGTACAAAAAGATGCTTATTTACACAAATTTTACAATCATGCAAAATTTTTAAAAAAATGTTTTGAAATCATGAAATGATGATGATGCATGAAGTGCAAGTTTTGCAAAAAGATATTTACACACATTTACACAAGATTTTTGCAAACTTTAGATTTTCAAAACATTTTGGAAAAATTTTGTACTATATACATAATTTTGATACAAAAATATTTACACAAGCTTTACACAAAAGATTTTTGAAATCATTTTTACAAAAATAATTTGTACACTAGCTATGTTTGTGCAAAGTAAAAGAAGATTATGTACAAGAAAATTTTTAATTTTTGTGGTTTTTAGCCATTTTATTTATTAACACACTCACACAAAGTACGAGTTATGGCTAAAGTATATATGAAATATATACACACCCCCTATACTTAGCTCGAACGATGTCCTCAGAGTCAAGAGCGATGGAGAAGACATAACTCGTGTTAGGTATAGGAAAGTGAAAAGAAAGGCTATATACAAAGAGGAAGAAAGAAAAGTGAAGAGGATCTCGGGTCTTCCCCCTATACTTAGGATCAAATAATCCTAAGTATAGCAGGCTGTATACTAAGGGAAAGCCGAGTGGAGAATGTACAGGGTCTACCCCCCCTATACTTAGGGTGAAATATCCCTAAGTATAGGCAACAAAAGCAGGGGTTAACAGAAACAAAAGAAATAATCAAAAGGTCTCACATCCCCCCTATACTTAGGGTAAAGTGCACCCTAGGTATAACATAATCACAAGATGAAGGAAGGGATGTGGGACTAAAGAATGTGGTGATATGGACATCTGGATCTATACAAAGCGGAAGATCAGTGAAACTCAGGCGTGAGATGCATTAGATGTGAGTCAAAGACCACATCTCACGCAAAATGAATAGGGGCAAGATCAACGACCCGCGGCTCATGATCTAGAAATGGCTTGAGCCGCTGGCCGTTCACTCGAAAGGTACTCTCAAAAGACATCTCAGATATGTCAATGCTACCATTGTCGTCTACCTTTCTAACCAGATAAGGTCCCTTCCATTTGCTCTGTAGCTTCCCTGGAAATAATCGTAGCCTTGCATCAAACAACCATACTCTCTGTCCAATCTCAAAATGCTTGTGGCTGATATGAGAATCATGCCACTCCTTGACTTTCTCCTTATAATGTAGGCTGCTTGAGAAAGCTGCATCTCTAAGCTCCTCCAGGGCAGCTAGCTCTGCCCTCCTCTGGTCTCCCATACCATCTGGATCCATTAAAATATCTGTAACTGCCCAAAGTGACTTGTGCCTCAGCTCAACAGGTAAATGGCATGGCTTGCCATATACGAGGCGAAAGGGAGATGTGCCCAAAGGTGTCTTGAAAGACGTCCTATATGCCCACAAGACCGAGTCCAAAAGCTGTGACCAATCCTTTCGGTCAGGGCGGACGACTTTCTGCAGAATAGTCTTGATCTCCCTATTCGACACTTCGGATAGACCATTCGTCTGTGGATGGTAAGGTGTAGCAACACGATGGTCTATGCCGAACTCGCTAGCAAGTGCCTTCACCTGGTCGTTGATGAAGTGAGATCCCCCATCAGAAATCAGAACTCGTGGAACCCCGAACCGCATGATGATGTGCTTCCTCAAAAATCTGCAAACTGTCCTCACATCAGCGGCTCGGGCGGGGATAGCCTCCACCCAACGACTCACATAATCCACGGCCAATAGAATGTACTCAAATCCCTGACTCTTAGGGAATGGACCCATGAAATCGATGCCCCATGCGTCAAAAACCTCACAGAAGTGAATGGGCTGCATCGGCATCATATCACGCTGTCCACAAGTGCCCATCGTCTGACAGTCAGTACACCTCTTCACGAACTCATATGAGTCCTTGAAGAGGGTAGGCCACCACAAGCCGGATTGGAGCACTTTCTGTGCCGTTCTCCTCCCAGAATGATGTCCTCCTGCCTCAAGCTTGTGGCAGTAAGTGAGGACGCTATGGTGTTCCTCCTGAGGAATACACCGACGCCAGACGCTATCCCCTCCTTCGTGGTAAAGGATGGGATCCTCCCAATGGTAGGACTTGGCCTTCGCAAGGAAGGTCTCAAGCCTCTGCCCGGGCCAATCTTGTGGGACTTTCCCAGCAACGAGAAAGTTCACAATATCGGCGTACCATGGGAGTGAGGCGATAGCAAGGATCGCCTCATCTGGGAAGGTATCTCTAATAGGGTCAATCTGCTCAGACTCCTCAGGCTGCTCTAAATGGGAGAGATGATCCGCCACCACATTCTTGACTCCAGGCTTATCCTTGATCTCAATATCGAACTCCTGGAGTAGAAGGATCCATCTAGTCAGTCTGGCCTTGACATCCTTCTTTGCCATGAGGTACCTGATAGCGGTATGATCTGTAAACAAAGTCACTCTAGATCCAATGATATACGATCTGAACTTATCTAGGGCGAACACTACGGCTAGCATCTCCTTCTCTGTGACCGTGTAATTCTACTGGGCAGAATCCAATGTGCGGCTAGCGTAGTTTATGGCAAATGGAACTCCATCCCTCCTCTGTCCCAGCACTGCCCCTACGGCAAAATCGGAGGCATCCGTCATGATCTCGAATGGGAGAGACCAATCAGGCGGCTGGAGGACAGGAGCCTCAATAACACACTGCTGGAGAGTCGCAAAGGACGAAAGACACTTGTCATCGACAAGGAACTCGGTGTCTTTCGTCAAGAGGTCAGTCAACGGTCGGGCAATCCTGCTGAAATCCTGAATAAATCTCCTATAAAATCCAACGTGCCCCAGGAATGACCGTAGCTGCCTCAGATTGGATGGCGGTGCGAGTTTCCTAATGACATCAACCTTGGCCGGATCAACCTCCATGCCCATGTTGGAGATGATGTGGCCAAGCACCGTCCCTTGAGTCACCATGAAGTGACTCTTCTCCCAAGATAAAACCATATGATACTCAATACATCGCTGGAGTACCCGGTCTAGGCAGTCAAGACAGGAGTCGAATCCGTCGCCGTAGACTGAGAAGTCGTCCATGAAGACCTCTAAACACTCCCCTACCATGTCCAAAAAGATCGACAGCATGCACCTCTGAAAAGTCGCAGGGGCATTGCATAGCCCAAATGGCATGCGTCGAAAAGCATATGTGCCGAAGGGACATGTAAAGGTGGTCTTCTCCTGATCCTCAGGAGCGATGGCCACTTGGTTGTAGCCCGAGTACCCATCCAGGAAGCAATAATGGCTCTTCCCTGCCAGTCTCTCAATGATCTGGTCAATAAAAGGCAGGGGGAAATGGTCCTTCTTGGTGGCTTGGTTGCGTCTCCTGTAGTCAACACAAACCCTCCAAGAGGTGGGTACTCGTGTAGCGATCTCCTCTCCCGACTCACTGATCACAGTCGTGATGCCCGTCTTCTTGGGCACCACATGCAAGGGGCTAACCCACTTGGAGTCGGAAATTGGATAAATAAAACCTGCACCCCACCATTTTGATATTTCCTTCATCATAACCTCTCTCAGGTTGGGGTTCAGTCGCCGCTGGAACTCACGCGACGGCTTCGCCCCCTCCTCGAGATAGATATGGTGGGAGCACACTGATGGACTAATCCCATGGAGATCTGCTACGCTCCATCCGATCGCCTTGCGGTTCTTTTCAAGGACCCCCATCAAACGGGATTCCTGCTCTCCAGTCAACTCGGCGGAGATGATGACTGGGAACATCTCTGGCTCGCCCGCAAGGAATCGATACTTCAGCGAAGTAGGGAGCGGCTTCAGCTCTGGAATGCTGGGTGCTGGAAAATCTGGCTGCGGAAAAAAGTGAGTGAATGCTGCTAAATCTGCCAAATCTGCCTGGGAGAAAGAAAGAGCACTCTCGCAAACTGGATCGGGGGAAGGCTGCTCAACTGAACTGTCTCTGGTCTGCTCTGCATCTGCCTCCTCCCCATCTGTAGGCTCAGGTGGACTCAGGTCTGGCATCTGATCATCACAGTCGGCCCAATCAGACTCTGAATCCGAGGTATCTGTATCAACCGCGGTGGCATCAGTACCACCGTAAAGCAAGGTGGCCTCAGCACCACCATCACTGAAATCCGTGTCGCGATCAAGGACTGGCTCTGCTGTCTCTATGGTATCCTGAACCAGGGCCGTGCTCTCCAGACTCTCCTCTGCTATCATCTCGGCATCAGCTGTATCTGAATATGAGAGGATGGTCTGTGCTGCAGGATCTGCCCAAGCTGCCTCATCGTCTGTGATCACAAAATCACAGTCCTGGTGGATGTCTGGCTCTGCGTCTGTCAGCTGCTCTGAATCTGTACTCGCATCTGAGCGGGCTCTCTCTCTAGCTCTGTATTCCTCAACCGTCTCTATTTGTATATTCTCGCCCTCGACGTGAAAGTACACCTTCCCGCTATCATGATCAGTCACCGCCTTGGCTGTGGCCAAGAACGGACGACCAAGGATGATGGGGGTATCGGTCACTGATTCAGGCATCTCCATGTCCAACACTACGAAGTCCATGGGGAATTTCAGGCCCTGAATCGTGACGATAATGTCTCGTAATAACCCCTTCGGCCTCTTGACAGATCGATCAGCGAACTGAAGGACTGTCCTACTCTGTCGAAGAGTTCCCAACTCGAAGCGGTCGAGAAGGGCTGCTGGAAGAAGGTTGATCGACGATCCGCTGTCTAGAAGAGTACGGTCGAACCTCTGCTAACTGATCTGGCATCTGACATACAGGGCCCCTGAATCTGGCCTCTTGGCTGGCAGTCGGTTCTGGATCGCAAAACACGTGGCTTTCGTCAGCACATGGATCTCTGAAGTGTGGTTCCTCCTCCTCCTCCTGACTGTAGTCCTGTCTCTCAAAGAACGCTGGAGAAGGGGGATGTGCTGCAAAGCCTCCTGGAGGGTCAACTGGATGTGGAATCGATCGATCATGCTCTGGCTGAACTCCTCAAGCTCTCTCTTTTTTGGATTTTATTTTTTCTTCCCCTTCCCCATCTGAAGGGCTCTAGGGAAGGGGATCACAGGGTCCTTCGCAGATGAAGGACTAGGAAAAGGCCTAGACGGTTCGACGACCGGATCCACACATACATCATGCACCACAATGGGACCAGAAGAAACTAAACCTTTTCCTTTATTCAAACCAAAGTTCTGAGATACATCAAGGCGGGGAAAGACAACATCTCTCTCAACACAAACACCGGTGGCCTCAGTACCACCACGGGCTGGCTCTGCTGCTGCTGCTGGTAGACGTCTCGCGGCATCAGCACCGCGGGCTGGCTCGGCCAAACGGGTGGTATCAGTACCACCTCCTCGAACTGGTGAAGCGGCGGCCTCAGTACCGCCGGTGGGATCAGCATCCTTGGTGGCCTCAGTGCCACCGTCATCATCTGGAGCGGCCTCAGTACCGCTCTCCTCCTCCTCATGTGGTGCCTCGGAAGTACCCTCGTGGTGAAGCTCAGATGAGGCGCCGCCGCCTGCTGGGGTCCTGCCGCTCCTAAGTGTGACAAAATTAGCATCAAATAGATCCGAAGATGTATCAACAAATGGGTCACTAGGAGTGGCAAACTCAGTGTGTACTACCTGCTCAGATTTCCTCTTGAGGTTATTCGGATTCGGCTCGATCTGGGCTGGAATGGCGGCCTTCCCTCTCACCAAGTCCCGCATCTCCTGGCGGAACTCGTCCATCTCCCGTCTGAATGTGGCCTGCTGATCCGTGAGGAGGCGGGCAATGTCATCCAAAGCGGGGCTCTCATGGGAGCCCGACGGGTAGCATCTTTGGGGGTGAGGCTGCTGGAACTGCTGCTGGTGGTAAGAGGGGTATGAGGAAGGGTGCTGCTGAACTGGGTGAGCCTGCTGCTCACGTCTCCACGACTGTCCCTGCTGCTGATAGGGACGAGGACCGAAGGATGATGGTTGGTGCTGCTGATATGCTGGGGGCTGCTGCTGCGGCTGGTGATCTCTCAGCTGGGAGTACTGCCCTCCCTGACCTGACGGCTGCTGCTGGGGCTGGGTACCACCACTCCCCCACCTGAATCCGGGATGGTCTCGTCGGATCCCAGGCTGGGGGCGGTCATACCAAATCCCGTTGACATCCATCAACGGCTCGGCATCGTAGGGGGCTGGCGGGAGTACTGCCAGAGGCTGGTCTGGCTGGTAGACCACCATCTGCATGTCTGGAGATGGTGGGGACTGGTAAGTGGGCTGCGGCTGCTGGTACGGCTCCGCCTATACCAGATGAACCTGTCTAGGCTGCTGTAGGGAGCTGGAGCGCTGGGACGAGCTGCTGCTGCTGCCGGAGTCGCCTCGCAACTGAAGACGGGGCTAAGGAGCCGTCTGTGCCTCCTGGAGACACATGAGCTGGGTCTTCATGTCGCTCAGAACCTGTGCCATCTGTTCCATCTGAGTGATGCTCTGGCACTGCTTCTTCTCTATCAGCTCCATGCGGTCCAACTTCTCGCTGATAATGCCCATGTCCACAGCGGACGACTCTGCCTGTGCTGCTGCGACTGCGGACGAACTAGATGGACCTGCATCTACCCGTGCTATCCGCTGGTACTGCACGGGTCCTGGCTGCTGTGGCTGGGGTCTCTGAGTATACAACCTGTTCTGGGACATCACCATGTAGTTTTCGGCCATCTCCTCGTAGATGGCCCAGACCTGGTCGTGGTCCTTGGCGAAGTAGGACCCGCCGCAAGAAGCGTTCACCAGACCCTGAAGCTCTGGCGTCAACCCGCTGAAAAAGCTCTGAACTAGGTTCGGCTTGGAGATGTCGTGGTGCGGGCATCGGTCTAGGAGCTCTCGAAACCTCTCCCATGCCTTGTGAAACTGCTCGTTGGGGAACATGGAGAAGTTGCTGATCAGGGCCCTCGCTGCATTCGTCCGCCCGAGTGGATAGTACTTGTTCAAGTACTCGGTGCGGAGCTGCTCCCAGGTGTAGACATACCTCCCTAGATGCTTCAGCCAGGTGGCTGCTCTATCTGCCAGTGAAAAAGGGAAGGCTATCATCCGGATCGTGTCCTGGTCCACGTGGCGATGGTGGACAGTGCTGCAGATCATAAGAAACTCCTGGAGGTGGAGGTGGGGCTCCTCAGTGGCAAGTCCGTGGAAACGGGGCAGTAACTGCAGGGTGTTCGGAGGGAACTTGAAGTCCCCCACGATCGCTGGCACTACTACCCAATGATGCATGAGTGTCGATCCGGGGTTGTGCAACTCCCGCATCGGTCGTGGTGGTCCTCCTGCCGCGGCGCCTCCCGCTGCGGCGGCGACGGCTGCTGCTGCTGCTGCGGCTGCTGCGGCTCGTGCCTCTGCATCAGGTATCTCCTCAGGCTCGCTCTGCTGATCTCGCTCTACTCTGAGTCTCTCCAACTCTCGCCTCATCTCAATCATGAATGCCCCCTGATTGCGTAACTGTTGCTGGACTGTCTCAAGTGATGCGATCAGGGTGGAGTTGATCGCTCCCTAGTCTAGTACAAAATGCTCGGGCTGTCGGGAGTGATCATCTGAACTGCCGGCTCCGGCCATGACGTCTGCAAAATCAAACGAGCCCAACTCAGGTGCGGTCAAATCAATCAGTCTCTCCTCGGGCTCGTGTCTCTCAGGTAGGAAAGAAAGGGGGTCGAGGGGGAACAGGGTGGAATCGTACTCGGGCTCGGAGAGCTGGTCTTGGCTCTCACGGGCCAACCTAGATGATGAGGTAGACGTGCCCGAAAGCGGTGCAGCCAGAGGCTGCCCAAGAGACCGTCTGCCCATCATCTCGATCTGGAGAGTAGTGCGGATGAGATCTGGAGAAACTATGATCACAAACAAACCCCCGGTTCACCAACGCAACGCGAGCTGAAGACCGTGAAAGTTCGGTCAAATTATCTTGTCAATTTTATTTGGTGAACACACAAAATATCAGAGCGCTTACATGACCTGTTAGGATATCCGATGCTATCCCAACCGACTGGCCCGCACGGAAGAGTCGGTAATTAGTCAGGACTAGCAACGGGGGGCTCTACCTAGGGTGCGGGTCACTCTCTCGCGCATCTAAACCATACAATGAGGGGGTTGCTCTCCCCAAGACAAAATTTTTAGGGTGAGCGGTTTTTAAGATCAATAGTATTAGCCAGTCCCAATTTTATGGTTTCTCTTTTTAGTATTTTTCAAATAAAAACAAACGTCCTAACGAATTTTTCGATTCTCCTGATTATTAAGTCCAAAACAGGGGGAGAAGACGAAAAAGCCGATGCGCGATGAAATCAATGATGCATGCAAAGTCAGAAATGCGTACCTTATCTCCAGCACTCTACATGCAATATGATCCGCGCATAAATGTAAAGACAGAAAGGAAACTACCTATATGATGCAACGGGAAAGCCGAGTCCTAGATGAGCAATTCTAGCGAAGAACCGTCTAACCGGTCACCGACCTCCAAGCCAAAGAGTCCGGTCTTGGCCCGTCCCTCCTCTGTCCGACAAATCGGGGGTAGGAGAAAGCGCTTTACAGGACGGGCTGCGGCACGTAGGCTACGAAGGCAAATGAGTCGGTTATTTTTATTAATGATTTTTAATAGGTCCAATTAACGTTCTATGGGAATAGATAATCAGTTAGGTGTGTGGATCCTACTAATTACGGCACAATCACCAGAAATTCCTAAGTCTAGGAGCTCGAGCAAAAACCGCGTAAACATCGGAAAAGGCAGAATGAAAAGGAAAATAAAACCGCGAAAAACCGTGAAAAACCGCTAAGGTCCTAAGGGTCCCCCGAGCACACCGGTGCTCGGCGAAACAGACCCACTACGAAAGAAGAGTCCAAGTGTCCGAGAATGTCCTGTATTATTACAATAATAATAGAAATGGAATAAAAAGCCTCGCCCACTCGACTCTCTCTCTCACTCTCTCCTACGGCTCCGTACAGAAGGGAGCCGCCTCTGAATCCCGCAGTTGCGCCGGCTTCTCGAGAGTAGCCGCCTCGGTCCTCGGGCCCTCGCAAGAGAAAACAGAGTGGTCAGAACCAATAATCAAATAGTAATAAAGGAAAAAGAGATGAAAATAAAAATAAAAGGGTACATATGCAAAAACACAAAATAAAATAAACACACAAAAGAAGACAAAAACAAAAATAAAAGAAAAAGAAAATAAAGCAAAATAAAACAAGAAGAAAATATAAACAAAAGCCGCGAAGAGCCACGAGCTCTGAAAGAGCCGCGAAAAGCCGTGAAAATAAAAACAAAAAGAAAAGAAAAACTACTAAGCCGTGCTCCCCGGTAACGGCGCCATTCTGATAACAGGTCCGAACACTCGGGTATAAGGTACTAGAAATAGGGTCGTTGCGACCCAAGCGATCAGACCATGTATATCAAGAAAAATTAACCACTCGCGAAAAATAAAATCAATCAAAACAAAGAAGCGGTCCTGCTATGTGATTAACCTGGTATAGCACCCAGGGTCGAACTCAAGGAGCACGGATTGGCCGAAGGCCAACGAAGTAGTAAAAACAAATAAAATAAAAGACAAGATATTTTTAGTGGTTTTTAAGTATTTTTATATTTTTTTGGATTTTTAAATGATTAAGAAATTTAAAAAAGCAAATACAAACACACTTCAACAAATTATTTAAAGCAACAAAAATCAACCAAAAATTAAAACAAAAATGTTTTTATGTGTTTTATATTTTTTATGTTTTTGGTGAATTTTTGATAATTTTCTGATGTTTATTTTATTTCCTAAAAATCAAACAGTGGCTAAAATAAGGGGTACTGTCCAGCCGAGCCAAAAAGCTCTACATAAATTATCTAAGGGCCTCAAAATGGCCTGGAAGTACTTTTCCTGTAAAATAGCAAAAACAAGGAAAATTTAGGTACCAATTTTATTATTTTTGGATTTTTAATTTATTTATTAGAATTTTTATGGGTTTTTAAGTGTTTTTAAGTTTTTAAGGTTTTTAAGCAATGAAAAAAAGCCAAAATTGGCTAGAAAATCAAGCACACTAAACTAAACAGTAGACAATTTTGGTGCAATTTTTAGGGGAGTTTTTATATTTTTTTGTGATTTTCCAAACTAGACAGTAACAAAAATATAGGTTTTTGAATTTTTAAAAATAGCAAACAAAATCAGAAATGTCCTCAAAAATCCGTGAAAATCCTACACCATGGCAGGAGCCATGTGTCAAATTCTCATTGGATTTGGAGGTGATTTGATATTTTATTCAAAAATAAAGAGAGGGTACTGTGCATAGGGACTGAAATGCAAATACCCAAAGTTTTGGGGGTCCAGGTGCAATTATCCCAGCAAAACACGCGCCAAGCGCGTGCCTGGGGCACTCAGGGACCTAAATGTAACAAAAATAAGTCCCGAGGGCTTATTGGTAAAACGTACCAAAAGTCCAGGGGCCTCACTTGCAAATTACCCAAGATATCACGCACATGCGGAAATAAATCATTCACAGGGGCAGAAATGCAAATATCAAAAAGATTTCATTCATTTCATAACAACCAGAACTACAAGGGCTTATGCTGCAAATAACCCAAAATAACACGTGACGAAGCACGTGGCTCACAACAGGTAGGGGTATAAGTGCAAATAAACTAAGCTCAAGGTCCTCTATGCAAATAAACCTAAAACTAAACAACTGATTCAAATATTTACAGGACTAGAACGAAATAAAAGAAAGACATGGGCCTAAGGGTAAATTACCCTTTATTAAGCGGGGGTGCTGGATGCGCGCCACGTGTAGATCGAACGGCTGCAGCTGGTGGGAGCTCCTGATCGCTCCTCCTCTGATCGGACGGTGCTGGTAGCTCCAAGGATGGACGGCCAAGATCTGAACTGGAGCGAGGGGGAGGCAATCGACGGCGACTGGAGGTCCTGGAAGAACAGGTCCCCGGCGAGCTTCGCCGGGCTCGTGCGTGCACTGGGGTCCTCCGGGGAGCCTTCTGAAGGTCGGAGAAGAATCGCGGAAGGCCCCCGCGTCTGCCGGTGGGCTCCGATGGCCGAGCCGAGCTCCGAGGAGCTCTGGCGAGGTCGGCGGAGCTGGGTCTCCTGGCTGGAATGACCGAAGCCCTCAGATGGGCTCGGTTGCACCTGCAAAGTGGACCAAAAGACTCGCGGGTCGAGGGCAAAGTGCCTCGACCCGGTTAGGCGAGGTGGGGGTGGCTGGTGCGTTGGGACGGCGGGCTCCGGCGAAGGTGGTGGACGGAGGAGCCCGGTTCCCGGCTCCTGTGCGAGCTGGGTTGAGTGCGTGGGTGCAGAAGGTGCGTCGGAGGGAGGCGGTGATGGTGGTCGATTCCGATGGTCGAGAAGAGTCACGGGGTGGTCGGAATCAGAGGAATACGACGGCGGAGCGATTTGGGGGTGCACTGAAATTAGATGAAATGGCGGAGCTATGGGGTTACCTGGATGATCGGTGAGACTGGGGAAGAGCAGGGGGTGCTCCTGGTCGTCGCCTCGAGGGTCGTCTCGGCCCGAGGCTCGAAGCTCGCTCAGGTGGCGGAGCTGCGGCGGCTACGTCGCCGGATCAGTGGATTCCTCCTCCTCTCCTAGCTGCAACAGGTGGAAACGCTCGCTGTCACTCTCGCGGTCTCTCTGGAGCTCACAGGGAAGGAGGCGAATGACCAAAGATGGCGTGTGAAGGTGGCGGAGCTGCAGCTAAATACGATTAGGGGTCCGAGAAGGAAGGGTCCGGGCAAGCTCAGGAGCGCTCGGATCCCGAGGGAGCGGCTCCGGCGAGGGTGTCGGATGCAAGGGGAATGATTCGGACCCGGGGTTCAAGGAGATGGGTGTCGGGTTGAGCGGGTAATAATTGGAGAAATCGGGTCAGCTGCTTAGACCCGTGGGAAGTGGTCCTGGGGGGGCTAGTTGACCGGGCGGTCAACATCCCCAGGACCCAATGGGGTTCGGCCACGTGGCTGGATCTTGAGTTGACAAATCGGGGTAGCTAGGGGATGAATCTGCAAAAACTCCAAACATGAAATATTTTTATTTCATTTTTTTCTATTTTTGATGATTTTTAATTAATTTTTGGAAATAAAAATAGGCTATATACATAATATGTACTAGATATAGGTATATACAATATATATAGGGTTTTGATTTTTTTGATTTTTAATTATTTTTTTATACAAATTTATTCCTATTTTATATTTTATTGATTTATAGAATAAAATAAGGAATAAAAAGGTATTTTTATTTTATATTTATTATTTATGCACATAGGTTAAATAAATAGATATATACATCTATATACATGGTATATGTACAAGGTTTCTTTGTATTTTTAATTTTTCTATTTTTATTTTGTTTTGATTTTTAATTGTTTTTATTTTATTTATCTACAATATATAACATAGAATATTTACAAAAAGTTTGGAAAATAATTTACATAAGTAAATAAATACATAGATGTGGTGTATGTACATGATGAAAGGAGGTATTTTTGATCTTTTTGATTTTTAACTTTTTATTTTGTTTTTATATTTATAAATATATATACAAGTATTTACAAACATATTTTTGGGTGAGGAAAATATAGTTTTATTTATTTACACCAATATTTACACAAGAGCCCCTATCTCCCTCTACTTTGGCTTTTATGCGGTCAGGCCCATGCTGAGCCCTCCCTTTGGTTAGGTTGCTCAATATTTATTCTAAATATTTCCCTCTTTTTCTTTTTCATCTTTATTCTTTTATTTTTGCACAAAAACATGCTAATTATAGGTTTTTACACAATGCATGCTTTTGGTAATTATTCCTATTTACACATATCTACATGCATTTGCAAAGGTTTTTGTAGCTAAAATATAAGAATAAAGAGTGATGAATGGGTATTCATCAGGGATACATGGTGTTCTCTACAATATTTAAATAATCGTAAATAAAGTTTAAATGCAGAGGGAGGGCTTTTCTGTAATTACAGATACTCCAAGGGTTTTCTTGCAAAATTCCAGAGGGGATACGTGCGCAGTACGTTCCCTCTGGCGCACGTACCCTTTGTCGCACGTGCCCTCTGGTCCTAGGACTGGATGGAGAATAGAGGGAACTCCGGGCGAGCTGATGGCATTTTACCAGGAGGTCACGTGCGATGCAGGTGACCCCTGAGTGAAGGGTTGCTGCGTAATTAACTGGGCGTCCTGGGGCCTCTTGTTCAATCCTTCCACCGAAGGCACGTTGCTCACGTGCTGGGGTGGTCTTCTACGGTGGCGACGTATGGCGGGGCCTCTGGTCCTTCCCCGGTGGTGGTGGCTGGCGTTCTCCCCCAACACACGTGCCCCGCACATGCGTGGGGAGCCTCATGCTACCTGCCTGGCGGTGGTGAAGAAGAGAGGCAGAGTTCTAGAGTTGCCTGGAGGGCGCTGGCCGATGCGAGGCGCAGTGCAATTGATGTGATCGTGGAGGAGGAACTGTGTCGATGAAGATGCAGCTGCAGAGTGACTGGTGAGTGCGGCAAAGGCTGGAGCTCAGGTGGAGGACCTCCTTCATGCGATGTATGCGAGGTCCAGTTGGCGGTGAAGTATCGTTGCGCGGAGGAGGGGGATGACGAACATCAGAGTTGAAGAGTAGTCATTTGTCAGAGAAGATGAATT
Organism: Ottelia alismoides; assembly: GCA_037367405.1. Lineage (NCBI taxonomy): Eukaryota > Viridiplantae > Streptophyta > Magnoliopsida > Alismatales > Hydrocharitaceae > Ottelia > Ottelia alismoides. Next base: position 155,081 of record JAZKJV010007865.1, read on the forward strand.
CATAGGGTTGTTGTAGGTGATTGTCGGAAGTGAATATCGTTGGCTCGACAGCCAAGGAGGGCTAGAGCTGAAGCAACGATGGCGAGGATGCATCGTGTCTGCATTGAGGGTAGGGGGGGCTCGGATCTTGTCGACGCCAAGGCCTTGGTGCTGTCACCACCGGGCCTTGCCTGGAGGAATCAACGGATGAAGGGACCTCTTGTGGGAGAAGGTTGCATTTATAGGATCGAGGGATAGCCGGTGATGGAGGGGGAATTGGCATCGAGATGATGATGGCGGCGTGAGATTCAAGGAGATCTGAGATTGAAGGAGGCCGGCGACGTTTTCGCCAGGGATTGATCATGGCGGCAGTGACAAGATTTGGGGGATCGCATGCCGGAGGAGCGAGATACACGAGAATCACAGCGGAGACTTCGAGGCTGGTGGGGCAGATTGGCAACGAACTGGGGAAGACGATGGTGCTGGGCCGTCCAATCGGCCGAGATCGGACGGCCCAGAAGGGGCCACATGGCGCTCAAAGAGGAGAGGGTGACACACGTGCTTGGCGTATGCCTAGGCGGCACGTGCCTCGTACGTGCGGGCCTTTTTAATTTTTTTTTTAAAACGAATTAAAAATAATTCCAAAAACAGCTGACACGTGGCGGCTCCTAGAGCGCCACGTGTCAGCACCACAAAATTCAAAGAATAAAAAGAAAGAAAAATAGGAAAGAAATAGTAAATGACCTCGGATTGAAAAATTTTCTTAACAAAAAATGCTTGTCTCGATGATATCTACAACTTTCATGAAGACATCAAAACCAAAATCGATCAAATGCACAAAGTAATTTTTTTGGAGTATCCCATGTACATAGAATACCTTGATTTATGGGTTTTATGATTTTTTGTCATTTTTAAATCAGATAAATATCCGAAAAATGGTAAAATCGGAAATAAATATTTAAATATTAATCTATTTTTTGGATTTTTTAATTAAAAAGAAAGAAGAAATAAAATAATATATGAAAATGACCAAATTTGTACAGTTGGTTAGTGAAGACTCAGATTCAATTTATTTCTTTGATTTCAATCTCAGTTTGGATTTGGATTTTTGCACATTTTAATTAAACTTTTATCAAAGAAGAGAAAAAGAAATGAACTAAAATAATAGGTAAAAATCAGCTAAAATACAAAATGTTCAAAAAAGGCCCAAAACCCAACTTTCACATATGAGCTCCGATTCACTTGAACTTGGTCTTGTTTTGAAGATAATTGAATGTATATTAGTTCAAAAGTGAGTAGGATTAAAATGAACACTAGATGAGGAAGATATGAGGGTTTTAGTCCGAAAATCCTAGAACTGGGATTTGGGTTTTGGTCCACTTATCTGGGTTAGTGATTTTTTGTATTTTTCATTTATTCTTGTTAATGATATACACACGGTGGAGGTGATTTGGGGTCAATCAGAGTTCGCATGAATTAGTTAAAAATCAGGGAAGTTAGGCTATTTACAGGTCATTTTTGGCTTGGATATTTGGCTTCTTATTTTGTGCAGAAATTTGTGATAAAATGTAATTCTTATGAAAACATGCATGAATGCTAATTATGCAGAATAGATGCAGAAATGCTGTTGATTTTGAAGGATTTGAGCTTAATTAATGAGATTTAGAGTGATGAATCTGAGATTCATCATGCGGCTTCTAGAGCTTCCTCAAATTATATCTTTTGTGCTTGATCCGTAATATAGGTCACACTAACTTCATCCGATGAGATTCACTATCTTTGAAGATTCATGAGATGCACATAATCTACGTTCAACCTAGCCAAAATAATTTGATTCTTATCCCTCTTATATAATGCATGATTAGTTGTAGTTTTCACAAACTTGCATGCGTATTTTAATATGTATATATCCATTCCTGCACATATATGGCGAGAGCTGGCGTAGCTCTATGTTTTTCTCCTAAGCGTACTTCGTGAGTTTTACGTTTACATGCCTTTTCATGTCTCCTCACCTCATGTTTTATCACTCAGGATTAAATGGAAATGGGATTGGATGGTATATGATGCTTTATGTGCTCACATTTATTAAATTAAGCGATGACCTAATTTCTAAAATCTGACTATTAATGCATGTTGACCTATTTAAAATAGAGCAAAAATAACCATTGTGTTGGGAGAGCAAACGCCTAATTATTGGTAGGATTATTTTGCATATTGAGAGATGAGGACGCATCCATATGATATTGCTCAAATCCTACATAAACCAACTCGTAATGGATTTGAATTTTGGATTATCACCAATAAAAGAGATAAGATGATTACACCATATTTTTTTTCTTCATTGTGTTTGTTGGTGAAATTATTGTGTTTGTTTGATCTTGTTTGACTCTATTAAAAACCTCCCGAAAAACTTAGGCTCCATTTTCATCCCCTCAGATTCATTCATCTTGAGATTCAGATACACCTGGTCCCTCCATTCCTTAGCTTTCTATTCTTCATACTTATGCTTATTTTTAGACTAAGTATAGAGGGGGATCTCATTCCTTTCTGATTGTTCACCTCAGGTCACCAATTTTCTTCATATCTTCACTTAAGTTATTTCTCAGCTTAAGTATAGGGGGACCCAAGTCTCTGTCTTATTCTAACTAATTATTTTTACTCATCATCCCTCTATTCCTATGGATTCCGTTCTTGTTTATCTCTTTGAGATATGGTTTCATATCACTTTGTGGTATGAGGACATAGCAAAAGCTAAGTATAGGGGGGTTTACCGTATATAGTGCATATATACTTTAGACATAGCTCATAACTTTTAATTTTTTCAAACTTTTTGAGGCTACGAGTATCATATTACATTCTTGGAACTGATTTTTGTAAAAATCTTTTGAAAATGATTTTGAAAATTATATACTTATTTGACATGTTTTCAAATGTTTTACGTGGTTTGTGAAAATACAGATTGACATATTTTGGATAATCATTGGTATAATATTTTGAAAAATATATGTGACATTTTTTTGAAAAATATTTTATGAAGGTTAGAAAAAACGGGGTATTACTTGCTTTGAAAATCTTTGTAAAATGCTTGGAAATCTTCTATACATATGTGACAATGTTTATAAAAAGTTTTCAAAAATCTTTTCAAAGGGTGTAATTGAGTATAAGTAGTTGCCTAGCTCCCAAACTTTGTTTTAAAAAAATGAGAAAAATAATAATCACAAAAAAATTGACTTATTGGTGTTCTTCCCTGACACTTTCACAATGCACTCAAGGCTTGAGATGTCTTTAACACTTGGTTTAAGAAGTCCAGAGATTTAAAGTTAACTTATCTTAATCATTAGAGTCTTGGAATTAAAAATTCACACTCTTCTAGTTAGAAGATTTATATGCTATATTGCATGCTTAATGTCCTTTAAAAGAATTTGACCATCACTTACATGCACGACTGCATTCATGATTGAGATGAGCTGAGGTATCACCGAGGAAACTAGGATTCGAGGCTTGAATTTGGACTTGATTTGTATGATGCTCGTAGATGGGATAAAATTAATGATGGTTTCATGAAACCTGAGTGTCAACATCTTAGCCAATATGGGACATGGTACTCATGCTATATTTTGAATTTGACCTAAAGTATAGGGTGTGATGACATAAAATTAATAAGTTTATTAGTGTGCACCAATCATTGGTAAAAGCAGTGGAGCTAGCCAAAAAGAAACGAAGTTCCCTCATACAAAAAATAATGAAAAGCGCATTACATTACAACGATACATCATATGAGCTTAAATTCAAAGCTAGCGCTCCCAACCTTCTAATTGTCCATTTGGACCAAATCATTAAGCTTTTATGAGGTGGGCTAGTATATCAAAAAGGGCTCTGCATCGTTAGCACTACAAGTATGTGTGCAAGTTTATTAGATACTTTAAAAAGACGTACATTGGTGTATTCCCATGAAAGCAAGTACCAACTGCTCCATCTATTTTGATGGACACACTAATTGATATAAAAAAATCTGAATGTGTTGAATATTGGCAGTTGAGAGCACTGTGTTCCATGAGAGGAAGTGAAAATAAGTACATAATACTATATCCTCCATAATATGGCCTTCCATCTACACCTTTTAAGTCTAGCAAACTAAAGAGACGGTGGATTGAAGCAAGACTAGATTTATTCCCTTCCAATGAGAGGAAGTGAAAATAAGTACACAATACTATATCCTCCATAATATGGCCTTCCATCTATACCTTTTAAGTCTAGCAAACTAAAGAGATGGTGGATTGAAGCAAGACTAGATTTATTCCCTAGAGTTGAGGGTTGGGTCCTAAGGAGAGCTTCTTAGATTGTATTTTTTTGGTGATATCGAGAATCTACTCTCATGAGTGCAGTCTACACTAAGTCATACCTCTTATATTCAAGTACATCGAGAATGACAATTAGAGGAGTCAAATTCCTTTTGATTAACACATAGATAACTTAGAGTCTTAGGATTTCTAAAACCTAGTGTCAAGGTTAAAGCGAGCCTTGTATACTCACATGCACATGTAGGGTGTCTCACTAATTAAGCTATATCTCCAAATAATATGTTTATTAGCATGAGGATGAGCTTAGCTTAAGTATAGGGGATGAAAAATCTCAGATTTATCTACATTATTTTATAATATTAATCTCAGATTTATCTATAATATTTTATAATATTATCTCTCTAACTTGAGCTATTCACCAAGATTCATGACTATTAACACTAATAAATAATCCGTGTGTTGTAAATAACTTACCCTAATTAATATATATTATATAAACCTATTATTGTGTTATTATTTTGTGTATTTATTTCTCAATAAAAAGCAACAAAATTTGTATAATATTGTATACAAATAATTTAAAAGAAAACCTAATTCAAAAATAGAAAAAATAAAAGAAAAAAAAAGAAATTTGTTTTTATTATTTTAATGTGTATTTAATTTTTATCTATGTATAGTCTCTTCTCTCATTGACATTTATATGAAAGTTGTAGATCTTGGGATCTACAACTTTCATATTGAACGTATTTTTTTAATTATCATTCTAAATATTTTTTTACTCATTTTCTATTGAAATTTCAAATTCTGATTTATCATATTAGGCCACGTGGCACCTTTATATTCGCCCATGTGTCCCCTTCTTGTCATGCCACCCATAACGTTTTTTCGTCATTCGATCATGTCTGATTGCTCGATCAGAGCCGTTGTGAGGTGCTTTGTGCCAGACAACTTTATCATGTTGATCATGTCGATCAACATCGTCCCTTTGTACTCCATCATCAGCTCTCAGATCATTCAATCCAACGGCTCATGGTTATCGTCAACATCCAGACACATTCTCCGAGCGATGCGAGCAACCCGAACCAGTTGACTTCTCCCTCTTTCTACAACCATCTCCAATCACCTTCCATACAACAACCACTTACATTCGATTATACCGATTACCCTCTTCTTCACCAACCATCCAAATCCTCTTAATCGTAACTTACTTATCTAGTGGTGGTGGTTGAAACCACCACATGGGACTATAGCTTCTGCCATTCCTCCGCCTTCAAATACTCCAACACCGTAATAGTGGCGGTCGTCCACCCTTGCATGAGACACGATCCAGTGCCTTTGGACCTTTCTTTGACAGAGAAAGATTGGATCGACAATACGATGATGACCTAATTACTCTGGTGAGACCCTTAATCGGAATGGCCAAGCTACAACATCCCAAGGACGACTGTTCGACCTTCCAGGTACGACTGACTTGCTGAAGGGATGACCTGAGGACTGTCGAGCCTTAGCCCAAGCCAATTCCTACACCCATGGCGACCATCTTTAATGTATAAGTTAGGTTTCTTAGATTTTCTTCTTCATTTCTTCAATTATTCCAACTATGTTATTAGATTTACTTTACATTTAACATATTCCCAGTCTTTACCGTGGATTTGTGATCCATGCGGAAGGCTTCATCCTCTATCTTCCTTGTTCCTTCGTCGCTTTACCTTCGATCCATCTTCCTTCGTTCATGGTGGTGGAAACCCAATAGGGCTCCCTCTTCTACACCCCAATCTAACCCTTTATTCAGCTCACTCTCGTATAAACTCACGTGTAGTTGCTTCGACTATGTGTTTCCCTATCTCCTGAAGGTGTAAAAGCCATGCAATGTCTGGAAATGATGGAGGGGTTTCGATCTAGAGTTTCTTCTCCAATGTCCCTTCACCGTCTCCAACTTCTGAAAGAAATAACGCCTCCTCCATCCGTTCATAATCCTTATGAGACACCCATGGTCCAGTTCCGACCTTCCTTTGATAGCTAGAACGATGAAGGAGCGATGGGGCTCTCACCGGAGCTGCACCTTATCGTCGTCGCTAGATGTAGAGGAGACGAACAAGGACTTACAGTTGTCATCAGATCACGCCAAATTGGACGTGATCTTATGGCTAAAAAATGGGCCACGACATCTCGCCTGCAGTCTCGTCTCCTCCAGACCGCCCACCGAAGCACTGCCTTATGCTACATGGCCTGAGCAACATTCAGTTCTGCTAAACAATACGTCACGTGCTTTACACATGTGAGGTCGGGTTATTTACGACATCGCCCCCACCAACTTCCCAGTATTACAGAAATGCCCCCGTATAGGGGGATTTTCAATAAAATTAATGACATGGTTTTTATAGTTACATTATAGTCCAACCAAGGTCCTGTTCGTAATGTTTGTGCCATTTATTTCTTAAGTTTTTATTATGTTTACGCTCCTCAAATCAAACTCAAATAACTTGAGTATCTTTTGTCCAAATAAAGTAATTGTAGTGGCATTTTGATACTCGTTTAATTGTCTTATATATGACATGATTCATTTTCTGATTAGACAAAAAAAAGAAGGATTATTTAGTTAGAGTCTATATAAATTCTTCCATGTTTATTAGATGAAACTTGACTCTAATTTAAATAACATTATTAAACTTGAATTTAATCTATACACTTGCTTTAGTTTAATGAATCGTTTTAGGGCATAAATGTATGTATGTTTGCATATGCTAATGTTTTATCATTGCATTCATTTTTCATTATTTTTGATATGAGTTAAAATGTTGTAAACTACATTTGATGTCACCCATGCATGTAATGTATTGTGCATTATTGTTTTGACCTTATTAATTTATTGATCATTTAAACTTTGATATATAACATCTAAATAGTCATATTATGGCTCGTCTTCCTTTGTTTCACCCTAGAATTCCCAGATTTATAAATTCAAGCTGAGAACCTCATCACTGAGATTCTTCTCGGTTCTGTTTGGATACATATTAGTTCATACATTTAACAAGTTATCAGTAATCCACCCTGTAGTTAGGATAAAATAATCCATAGCATAGAACACTATACACGTGGGAAAAACTGAGGAAAAGAATGTATAAATTCGACGACTCGGCTTGTCCCCCACTATACTTAGGGTAAAAGATTTGTATGTATAGAAAAGAATATCAATAAGTTGAAGGAATAGAAAGAGAAGAAAAGAAAATTAATATAAAATAAAGAAGATGAAATGAACGGCATCACTCCCTTTACTTAGGGTAATGGATCCCTACGTATAAGCAACCACAGTAGTGGTGAAACATAATGAAAATAAAACAACTCAAGTCATTCCCCTCGCCTATACTTAGGAACAAGTCCTCATAAGTATATCACACACACACACAAGGAAAAGAGGTGAATTATAAAAATGGAAGAATGAAAGAATACAACGAAAGGAACAAACACAAGGAAAAAATCAACTAATGTATAAGATGCAGAAGAAGTCAAAGAATCATCATCTGATACCACATGAATGGAATCCACAACAAATAGGAATGTTCATGATCTAGATATGGCTTAAACAATTGTCCATTGACCACAAACGGTTGTGCATCAAATGACAACCCAGAAATGACAATGCAATCGTTGACACACACTACTCTAACTATAAATGGTCAGGACAATTTATTCTTGAGTTTTCCTATGAATAACCTCAACTTTGCATCAAACAACTGCACATTCTGATTAGGCTCGAAAGTATTTCTCCTAATGTGTTTGCCATGCCACATCTTGACTTTCTCCTTATTCAAAAGGTTGTTGTCATAAGCAAAGTTTCTGAATTCCAACAATCTATTCAGATCCACTTTCCTACTTTATCATGCTCTCTGATAATCCAAAATGCATACACAAATTACTCATAAAGATTTATGAATGAATTCAACCAACAAGTGGCAAGACTTTCCATATACCAAGCAATAGGAAGACATACCCAAATTTTACTTGTAAGTCATACAGCAGGCCCATAGAACCTAGTCATGCGTATGTGACCAGTTCTTCCTATCTGGATGAACAACTTTCTAAGGAAAAGCCTTTATCTCCCTATTTGAGTCTCAGCCAAGTCGTTATTCCATGGGTGGTATGGGGCCACAACACGATGCACAATGTCATACTCCTTAAATAACTTCCTGACTTCATTGTTGATAAAAGTAGCTTCCCCCATCAGAAATATGAATCTTGAGAATCTCGAACCATGAGATATTGTTGTCCTTTAGGAAGTCCCAAATATTATAACTATCGGTTGCTCGGGTGGGGATAACCTCCTCCTAATGACTAACATAATCTACGATAAGCAGGATGTACCCAAATCCCTAACTATTAGGGAATGAACCCATGAAGTCAATGCCCCAAGTATTAAAAACATCTAAAATATGGATATACTTGAGGGGTGTTGTATCATTGGAACCAATGGTTCCTCCCATTTTCTGATAATCAGTAAAACCCTTCACATAAGGAGTAGCATCCTTAAATAGAATTGGCTACCAGAGGTCACATTGTAGAACCTTAGCTATCGTGCGCCTCCCGAATGGTATCCACCTACTTCTAATCTATGATAATGGGCAAGGACACCGGTGTATTCCTCTTGAGGAATGCACCTCCTCAAGATACATCCTCACTCTCACAAAATAGGTATGGATCCTCCCACTGGTAAAAATGAATCTCAGATAAGAACCTATCGACCTTAATCTTGGGCCAATCTTGTGTCACTTTCTTATAGACAAGATAGTTCATAATATTAGCATACCGTGGGAGTGAGGCAACATAGAAGATCGCCTCATCTAGAAAAGTCTATGTGCTAAGAAGTAGTAACTTCTTAGGAGTATCTGCATTTGTAATATAGAAATGGTGATATGTCACTACATTCTTAAATCCAGGTTTATCACAAATCGCCAAATCAAACTCCCAAAGTAGAATGATCCATCTAAGTAGATGTGTCTTTTCATCCTTCTTACATTGTAAATACCTAATGGCAGAATTATCCATGTATACAATTGCTTTGGAACATAGTAGGTGTGATGTAAACTTCTCCAAGGCAAAAACAATCGTTGGCATCTCCTTATCTGTAACTGTGTAATTATTTTGTACTTCATCGAGAGTCTTGCTAGCACAATTGATATCAAAACGATAATCTATCCCTTCTCTGCCCTAACATAGCTCCAAATGTATAATCTGAGGAGTCTCTCATAATCTCAAAAGGAAGAGACCAATCACTTGACTTTCGGATAGGAGCTCGTGTAACCAAGTCTTTCATCTGATAAAATCCATGAAGAACCTAATCATAAACAATAAACTGTGTCTCCTTGCATAGAAGCTTCGTTAAAGGTCAGACAATCTTGTGGAGTCCTTTATGAATCGCCTATAGAATCCCACATGCCCAAGAAATAACCTTAACTACTGTAGTGTCATTAGCAGCTCTAGCTTGGAAATCTCTTCTACCTTGGACAGGTCAACCTCCATACCATGTTTGAAGATGACATTACTCAATACAATCCCACTAGTCACCATAAAAGTGTCTCTTCTCCCACGAGAGCACTAAATTCACCTCACACCAACATCGAAATACTTGATCTAAATAAGCTAAATGTCAGTCAAAGCTATCCCTACGGACCAATAAATCGTCTATGAAGATCTCAAGAAAACTACCTACCATGTTGCCAAAAACATCCAACATACACCTCTGGAATGTAGAAAAAGCGTTCCATAATACAAAGGGAATCCGTCTAAAGGTGTAGGTGCCAAACGTACAATTAAAAGTAGGTTTCACTTGATTCTCAAGAGCGATTGCTACCTGATTGTACCCAAAATACCAATCCAAGAAACAAAAGAACTCCTTCCCTACTAGTCTTTTGATGATCTAGTCTATAGAGGGCAGTGGAAAGTGATCTTTCTTTATCGTTGAGTTCATGCACAGGTAATCTACACATACATGCCATGAAGTGGGTACTCGGGTCGGAATCTCCTCACCAAAGTCATACATAACGACAGTAAGACCAGATTTTTTCAGGACCACATGTAACAGTCTAACATGTTTGCAATCAGGAATGGGATAAATAAATATAGCTTCTCACCACTTCCTGATCTCTTGCGTTACAACATCCCGAGGATTAGGATTCATGTGACGTTGAAACACACTAGACCACTTGTTGTCATCTTCTAAGTAGATATGATGCGAGCACAATGCTGGATTAGTCTTACAAAGATCTGAAATCTTCCATCCAATGGCCTTGTAGTTTCTGTCGAGAACCTATAGCAAGCAAAATTCTTGGTCGTCGGTCACTTGTGAACTAATGATGATTGAAAACGTTTGGGGCTCAGCCAAAAGGAAGGCATACTTCAGTGTTGATGGTAATATTTTTAGCTCAGGTGTGATCTGAATATGCTATGTCATGACCTCAAAAACTGCACTATTGTTAGGTAAATAATCTGGCAACTATGAACTGTCCACCATGCTACAATTGGTTCAAAATGTAATGTGTCAAAAAGTTCTGCAATAAACTCTCTCTGTTCATCTAGGGATGGATCATCATCAAACAACTCGTAATATTCGTCAGCATACGACTTGTCATCAACAATAGTGTAAATGTGAACGTTGCTTTCCAGACCTTCCTTTCAAGAGAGGAAATCCCAGAGTACAGTCAAAGTCTTGATCAAATATCTGTCATCAGATAAGAGGTGCTCCCTCGTCTTTCTCTTTAGGCGAGAGGATGTTGATGGTATGAACAGTGTCTATGGTTAATACATGTTTCTTTGTCCTCTTGCGCTTATTCTGCTTAGGTTGACGCTTTGTAGTACATGCTCCTTTTAATCCTCTTTTCAAAAAGGCTTGTACTCCATGGATTTCAGGAGTGACATCTCAAGAACGATGTTATGAAGTATACCTACCACTCAAAGATCAGATAGTGTTGTTTGTAATTTTCGAATTTTTTTATTTATTCAATGCATTAGGAAAAGGAATAGAAGGAAAAATCATCTTTATTTTTATTCACATCGGAATCATCATGTACATCTGGACAACGAGACTCAGACTATTCAATGTCATCCATAATAGGTAAAGGAAAAGAAAACTATCTCAGGATGCACTATCTGTTGAAGAAGAAGAGGAATCTGTATTAGGTGTGTTCTCTTCCATGGTCGATTCGGCTCTACATCTCCCATTATTACATTTTTGGGCCTTTTACTTTTCTTCATTTTTGTTATTTTGGTTTGGATGATGGTGCTCCTCTATCTACTTCTATGCTCGATCTTTGCTCAATTGATGAAGAAGGTGAGGAGGAAGATGATTCTCAATCAGCGGCTTTGTTGGTCGTGGCAATCTCCTACCACTCATGATAGTTACAATATTAGATAAACATGAAAAATAAGAAATCATAAGTGTCTCAGGAGTGGTTGGATCATGATGTGCCACACTCGCCTTATTATGACAGAACATGTTGGGATTGGCTTCAATCTGGGATGGTATGATAGTCTTCATGGATGACAGGTCATCAAGCCTTTAGTTTATATCAATCATGTTCTTCATCAACTGCACAAGGTAATCGAGTGTGGTATTCACTAAAGATGCCTTTGGCTTTTCAATAATTGGTGATTACTAAGTCTGGAGGTGTGGAGGATGTTGTTGGTACCTAGAATAGGCAGAATGTGTTGAATATTGATAATAAGGTGGAGGAAGATGTCAATATTGTGTACGCTGCTGGTGATGTGGATAATATGAGTATGCATGATGCGTCTGTACATATTTGTGTCTCCATGTCTGAAAGTGAGGTGGAGACTGAAATGAGGTCGAGCTAGGTGTTGTCACTGTCTACCTCACTGAAACAGAGTGAGGCTGAGTCTCATGATGGTACTGTCTGACTCTCTGAAACTGGTGAGCTGACCTTCGGTTGGCTTGAGAAACCAACTGAGACGGTTCTAACAGACAGGTCTAGCCATGCTCTAGATCATTACAAATGCCATTCACCTCCTGTATGTGAGGTGGAGGTCGAAATCGTGGCTCTTAAAATTATGAGTCTTCTGCTAGTATGGCACCATATATGCTGGAGTCTACTACAGAATCATGTATTGAGTCTGCACATAGTAAACGTGATGAACGGTAAAAGATGCTCCTGAACTCTGCTGAATTGTAGTGGAAGAAGTAGATTCGGCTGAAAATGTATCGGATGCGGTACTATAAATATGGCATGAACAAAAAGTATTCAAAAGTAAATCCAGATGCTTTGTAATCTCATCCATCATGTCTATCTGCTTCTTCCTCTGTTCTATCATATTATGTTTTTCGAGTTCTTGTGATCGCTTTTCTAATATATCAAGTTTCGATAGATGGTTTCCAATGATGGTCAGATATGAATTGTCCACCCTATCCACATCCTGAGATGTCGTTTGTCTTATGAGGCATGGAAGGTAAAGGATTCTTCTGGAAAGCATGTGAAGAAGAAAGAGTTGTTGAACTCTCTTCCATTTAATCAAAGGTCGACTATAATATATCCTCATCCTTGTTGAAATGCGAACCCCACAAGTGGCATCTAGGAGCCTTAGGTTCTCTAAAATAAAACCCCCAAATTAATTCTGCACAAGTAAAGTCATTAGAATGTCATGATGAAGGCACTTCTCCATCAAGTCATTGGAGTGTTCCCACGCCTCATGAATAGACTCATGGTACATTTGGGTTAAGTTGCCTATTAATGACCACATATGATTCAATCATCCTATGGGATAATATTTGCTCAAGAAAGCTGATCTCATGTCTTCCCAGGACGTCACCACCCTTCCTAAATGATAAATCTAATATAATGCTTTATCCATAAGGATGAAGGGAAAAAGTTGTCATCTTCACTACCTCTAACAGGATGTTAGGGTAGTGCATCATGCAACCTATGTGGTCAAACTACTGTAGGTGTATGTAAGGTTCCTCATTGATATGTCCATGGAATATGGGAAGAAATAGAAGTAGTTGGGGCTTCAACTCGAAATGCCCACGAACTTTAGCAATCTTAACTAAAGTGATTTTCTGTCCTACTCCTGGGTTATAGGAATATCAAAGGGTGAGCCTGACCTCAACTTGGTTCTGCTCTACTAATGGCTCTGCTCTATTCTACTCATTCTCTCCCCCATTCCCACCTCCTCTCTATTCATCCTCCTTTCTCCGCTCTCCTCTCTCTATTGTTCCTCATCTCTTAGATCATATCCCTCAATCCTGCCAGTATGTTGGCCTGCTCTGTCAACTATGTCTAGATGGACTGAATGGATGCTAACATAGTACAGTTGATCTCAGATTTGTATGTCTCGGATGCCTTCCCTTTCAGTGTCATCGTGTCCTCTAGATCAGTCTCTGGAAATGTGCAATGAGTATGATCAGTCCCTAGAGATGTTAGAGTCTCAAATGAAAGTTCATGTTGGGAATCCTTCTCGAACAAAGGATTGATTAGAAAAAGAAATGGAGTAAAAGAAATAAGAAGATAACTCAGGAAGAGAGTCATCCTAAATAGGTGAAGACAACTGAACTGGGTTTGGTTTGTGAAGTCCAAACAAATGGTATTCCAAGCCGACATCTTCGATGCAAGTGGAAGATGTGTGAACATTAAGGTCAAACAAGAAGAATAAATTGAAGAAAAGGCATGAAGTATGCGGAAGGATCTTTTTTCTTACACGCAAACACAAACCAAACCCTCAATTCACCAACTTAACACAAATGGAGACCGTAAGAGTTCAATCTTTTAAAATTTCAATTTCAGAGTTTAGTGAGTCACATAGTCACTTAACTCAAGTGGAGTCACCTATCACCCAATGTACGTCCTCACACCTTAACAAACAGTGGAATCATATGGCCAATTTGTCTTGTTATATTAGGCCCAAAGAGAAATGCAAGACAGAGCATGCCAAAACGATTCTCTAATGTCAGAGGTAAGTGCTTACAACTGCGATCGTGTAGTGAAGAGCGATACACATGTGCTTAGGGCACAAGTTCAGGGATTTTTTTGCTCTATCCTTAGGACGGTGTCCTCACCCGCTCAGTCTGGAGGTAAGTACTTGTGAGCAATGAGGGGGTAACTCTCCCCAATACAAAATTAGTCAATTCATTTCATTTAGGGCCAAGTGAAATTAGTGTTCCTAGATTTTACTAGGATACTACTTTTTTTGATATTTCTCGAATAAAATCACCTCATGATTTTGCAATATCTTTTTTATCCTAAGTCTAGAAAAATAGGGAAAGAAGTCGAAAAAACTGATGCATGTGAAAATCAATGATGCACACAAGACTAGAAATGTGTAACTTTTGGTAGCAGTCTACATGCAAAATGATTCGCACATGTAAAAATAAATCTAACTTATATGAAATGAAAAAGCATGAACCATTCTAGCAGAAATTTCTATTATTAGAAAGAACATGATTTTTTGTCTAAGTCCAAATCGAAGTGACTATAGGTACAAGAAGATATTATGTGTGTGTACCTATTATTTACCAAGCTCAGCCAAGATAAACAAAACCTAAACTAAGGGCTCAAGCATAAAAAATAAATAAAACAGAGTCGAAAATCTCAAATCACTTAAAGCAGATAGAAAAAATAGGAAAAATATGGAGGAATAAAAAGAAGGAATTGAGAAAAATAAAACCACGATTGGATCCCTGATGTGCACCGATACTAAGTGAAACAAATCCCTAACAATCACACGAGACTAAAGTTTCTATGAAAAATAGAAAATGGGTAAGTGCAAAAAAATATTACAAATAATTAATGAATAGTGGAATAAATGTCTGAAATAAAACTTAAAATAAAAGACAACAAGTCTTGAGCTCCTTCTGCTCCTCATGAGCTACTCTCTCCTGCCAATCGATGAAACTCCAGGAATTTACCTTGCTCGAGTGCGTCGAATCTCATAGGATCATCACCCTCGTTCTTCAGGCCCTTGCAATAAAGGATAAATAAAAAGTACGACGTAATTATTTACGAGAAATAATAGAAGAAAATAAAAGACAGAAAATGAAATAAAAAGGAGGGAAAAAGAAGAGGTATTTTTATTCTATCAAATACAACAATTCTATTTATTATACATGTATAGAAGGCACGATCGAACTCAGAGAGGATACAATACCCGATGGTTCTATTATTATGGCTAATTAAAAGGGATGTTTCTTTTCTTTTCTTTTTATGATTTTTTTAATGCTTTTGTAATTTTTATGTATTTTAAATATATTTAAATTTTATTTTTTTTATTTCTGATTTTAATTAATTTTTAAATTTGACAAATTTTATATTTTTAATTTTTAAAGAAAATAATTTATGAGTTTATATATATATATATATATATATATATATATAAGAAACGAAGCACCTTCTTGTATTATTTAAAAATAACAAAAATAATCAAATGGTCCTAGTAGCTTTGGTCCAAGTGGACACTTTCGAAAATGTGGGGACTACTTCCCATTATTGTACTCATTTTGTTGAATTTATGCATTTTGATCCTTGAGCTTCTCCTTTGAATTTTTGTAATGATTTTGTTCATGATATTTCCACTACTTTAACCAAGTTGTCACACGTTGATCAACAAATTATTAATTTTCATCACACCTGGGAAAATGGTCAATATCAAAAGATGGCGTAAGATTTTGTTCTCATACTGGCTAAGGTTTGCTGACACTCAGGTTTCATGAAACTTTATGGACTTTATCAAATCCTCCAGTATCATAAAATCAGGTCCAGACTCAAATCTCGAATCTCAAATCCAATTCCCTCAAGTAAAATATCAACTCATCGCATCGTTTATCTAGTTTTGTATGTGATGTTTTAATCATATTCTTTATGGTAGAGATTGAGCATGCAATATAGCAGTGATATCTTTCAAACATAAAGAAGTGTAGATTATTAAATCTTAAACCTTAATGACTAAGGTCGGTTAACTCTGAATCATGGACCTCATAAATCGAAGTTTCTTTTGTTACTCAAGTCTTGATTGATAGTGAAAGTGTCAGGGATAGAACATTAAATTAGTTTTTTTGTGTTTGTTTGCAATTTTGAAGGTGACATAATGACTAGCTTGAATTCATATGGCTTGTTGCATCTACTTCCATCTAGTGTGGGTGTAATTACAGACCATAGAATGACTATCCATGTTACGTTAGGATGGTACCTTACACGTTGCCCTTTAAGGACCCAATCTACTAAGGGAGACCATAGTTCCCTTACTGAAAAGTATCTAGTCATTTTTTAATTCAATAGTCAGAATTGTAACTAAAAGATTTTTAAAAAATGTTATTCCCCTTAATTTTTACAAAATGTTCTCAAAATATGTATTATACCGACAAAAGAAATTATGTATAGTATACCTAAAATACAAAACTTATACCCATACCCAATTTATGGTTTCAAAAAAGATAAAGTATGCGCTATGGGTAAAGTATATAGAATATACACTCACACCCCTATTCTTAGCTTGTTCTATGTCCTTATGGAACAAAGTGAAATATAGACATAGCTCATACGAAGCATAGTTGTGTGACACGAATGGAAATCGACCGACCCACCTATACCTAGGCTTTTGAGGTCCTACGAATAACAGAAGAGTCGACTATTTTTTTTCTTTTCAATTTTATGTTGTTATCTGACAATCTTATAGCAAGTCCTTAGAGGCTATCCTATATGAGAGTAAGTACTTCTAGCAGAGTATCTTGTACTTTACACTTCCTTTGTAACCAATAGCCTGTACTTTTTAAGAGAATTCTTGCTATTGGGTCTGGATCTACTACTCAGCCAAAAGATAGAGGAGGAAGCCAATAGGCAAAACCAATACTTCCTCATGGCGGGGAACTCGAACGTGAAACGATAAGATAGATGCCCCCATGAAAGGATGGCCTAAGCTCAATAGTGCAGACTAAGTCTGTAAGCAGGTGAATCCCTACTCACCCACATAACAAAGAAGCGTCAATACGTCGTGAATCCAATCAACAACAAGGCAATACTGTTGAATCTCCATTTCATCACCTTTATTGTTTCATTTTGGAAATTAGTTGCTACTTAAATGCATGTAAAGAACATTAATTTGTATAAAATAATATTCATTATTTATACCATAAATATTTTATAAATATTGTAAGCTAAAATAAAAGAATAAAGAAAAGAAAAAGAAAAAGAAATGAAATACCATAGATATTGAGTGACCCTAAACCTGAAGACCTATGCATCATGATGACTAGGTCGACAAGGAATAAAGTTGGGGGATATAAGGGTCAAAAATAACATAAACCCTAATGTTTATTCATCTATAAATAAGTTTTGGTACCCTTTTTGTTTTCTTATTTTATACCCCATATCAATAAACTTTGAAGTTGAAACTTGTAGGTAAAAATACAAACAAAAATATAAAATTTATTTCACATAATAATAATTCACAGTATGCCCTAGACACTCAAAATAAAAAGACATAGAGAAAACTTCACAAACATGTATCTTCCATACGAACTCAAAATTCACCAAAGTCACCATTATTTTTCATAAAAGATAATTATCTATTTAATGAATTCATTCACTTTGGAATTAAGATGTAAAAGTTAGGTTTAGAGGCCTTATTGTGCAATATATCTGAATAAAATAATCAATTTATCTACTATTTACATTTTCACTTTTTTATATTTTTATAATTTAGTAGATAATATTTAAAATACATGTCCATAATTAAAATACAATAAACCATTAGAGATATATTACCATAAACCAGTATACTATATGACCTAGATAAATTATATATATACCTATATAATAAGGGTTCTATGGGCTGCCCCTTGGAGCCAACATGGTTGGCCCTGCCCCCTTTTTTTCACATTTTTTGAAATATATCACCATATATATTCATCTATATATCCCTCCAATATGACATTAAAATTTTGTCCGAAACGGGGACTCTTATGCCCTCCATCTAGATCAGGTCGATTACAACAATGTTTTGATCGTTAAAATTACCAGTTCAAGGTGGAGGGCATAGGAGTCTCTATTTCTGACAAAATTTGACTGGCATATTAGAGGTATATATAGATGAATATACATGGTGATATTATTCAAAAAATAAAAAAAATGCAGAAAAATGGGGTAGGGGCAATCATGTTGGCTACTCCCAAGGGGCAACCCAATTTTATCCATATAATAAATATACATATTTATTTAAGTAAACAAAAAAAATCAGAAAAATACAATTTATACATATACATATATATAGGTATATGTTTACGTGTGTGTTAAAATAAGTTATAAATATATAAAATTAGTGTAGAAAAAATTAAATTTAAAATACAAGAAAAAAATAAAATGCATTGTATACAGGTAAATATACCTATTACATGTAAAAAGTAATGTTCAATAATAAATTTATAAGAGTAAATAACAATCACTGTAAAATACTACATAAAATAACAAATATTTTTTATGTCTGGATTAAAAATTAAAAAAATCATTTAATATTTTAATTTGAATTAGCAAGGTATTCATATCATGTTTTGTCGTCAAGTATGCATAAGTGGACCAATGGGAGACCAGTCCTAGTTGGCCTCGGTCAACTACGCATCCTCAAATCTCTGTGTCAGATGTTATACCCCTATTTTCCTCAATTTTCCCACTCGATTCTTTCATTATTTTGATTCCATTCCTTCATGACTTTTGAACCTCGATCATTCCTATTTCATGCCACCTTGATTCCTCGATCGACGGATCATCGAATCAAGCGTTCTTACCAAGCCAAAGATCCTCTTTACAAATGCACCTTGTTGGAATGCATTTTGATTTTGATATACCTGGGACCACTTTTCCATTATTGTTTCATGGCTTGAGGTCGCAACTTGGTGACATGGAGTTAATCTCACCATCTTCAGGCATGGAGGAGCGTACATCCCCTTCGCTGGACCTTATCTCTAGTGTCGGAGCCTAGGGGTTGAATAACGACCTGTTGAGGCAAAGTTAGTTTTTCTAGCATTTTTAACCTTACCTTTCATTTCAAACCTTTAGTTTACATTTTAGTTAATAGTTGTAGCTTATATTTAGGTTTTTGAAGTTCGTCGAAGCTCCTCCTCTGGCCACTGTTTCACCATTGTTCAGCTATCCTCTACCACGACTTTCACCTCCACCTAATTTCTCTTTCATATCTTTATGCTACCCGCCACTTCATTCCTCGTGATTGGACCTCGTTGAGGATTTCGAGGTCCTCCTCTGCCACTTTCGCCAGACCTCGCTGCCCCGCCTCATTCCACCCAATAATGGATCCAGGCTGTTTGCCATCGACCCTTTTTCTTCTTGTACAGGAACCTAGAGCTCACAACCCATCCAGATGTGATTTTGAAACTAGAGTAGGTTTCCAGGTCACTTGAGCTACTCCGACCTCTTAGGACACCATTTGTGGTCCATGGAGCTCTTTGACGTGTCGAGCAGCTGCAAACGACAGTGAGGAGCGATCTGAGCATTGGAGATGCGCCAGAGGAGCTCGAAGGAAGAAGGAAACACAGATCGAAGCCCTCACCTAAAGTTGTCCTTCCCTCTTTTTCAGGAAGAGCGACAAGTAGAGGATCGTCCTTCGCCTCCAGTTTGGATCTCGATTGTCGGATCGAGCCGCGCCATCACCACCTGATCCCCTCTTGGGATCTAATCTCTACCGTCGATTTGCGAACCGACATCTGCTACTGGGAGCACGCCATGTCTATAAGTGATGTGATATGAACCGTTTGCCCTCTTGCCTAAGGCGGTAATTTTGCAATATATACCCTCCATTTTTGTAATTTCTTTTCAGTCTAAAAACACCTATCTATAGTTATAAAACTTTTGTATAACTTATAGTTTGAACCCAAGGTTCTGTTATTTGCACATAGGTCCCTCGCCACATCACCTCACATGCGCATACAGTTAAGGGGGGCTTGCTTTTACATGGCTCCCCTCCCAGTTTATGTATTTTAGTTTAGTCCATTAATTTTCAACTCAAGTGTAACATATTTTTGGATAATTTACTTTTTGGACCTTCTATTTTTTTATAATTGCAAAAATACCAAACTGTGTTTTTTATATTTAAATATTCAGGTCATTTTGCTTGTTTATCCCTAATTTCTTTAGAGTGTTCACAATCAAGAAATTTTAAAAAAAGGTCCCTGTCAGCGTTGTTTTTTCTTTTTGTTGAATTATATTTTTATTAAATGTCATTTATGCTCTAAAAATTCTAGAAAATTTATGCTAGATGCCTCAAATATTGTTCCATAACATAAATAATATATATATATATATTGAGGCATTTTTCTTTATTTTTATATTTATAAAAAAATTGAAGATTTCTTCCTTGTTTAAAATTTAAAATATAACATGATATATATATATATATTAAAAACTCACAAAAATAAAATAAAATGACAAGAAAAGAACATTTTGGCTTTCATTGCCCAATATATTTTATGTGCTCCCTTTGTTCAACCTCTACAATACTTGCACCTATAGAGTAATAAAAAAATTTAACTCCACATTTACATTGCACTTCTTTATCTACGTTCACGGTTTTAATTGTTGTTTTAATTTAGCGTTTCTTTAATGGTCACCACAACGATGGTATTCTTGCCTTGTGCAGAACTCAGACCGGCAGGATTTCTTACTCATCAAATGGCACCATTGATGGGGATCAACAACGCATAGAATGCTTTTTGTCCTTCTATTCTCTTTTAATTTATGTATTTCTCATTTTTTGATTTCATTTGTTATTGTTCTAATTATCTCTTTATTTGACCTTGTTGCGAGGGACCGCGGATCAAGGGAGGAATACTTAGGAGTCCTATGCATCCACGTGAAGCGATGTCTGCTTTTCAACACTAGCCGACATGAGAAGACTTGGGAAAATTTTGAAGACAATACCTTTTTTATTTGTTTTATTTTTATTTGTAATATAAGTGAGAGAGACATACATAGAATTTGTAATAATTTAGACTCTATAGGACAATACAACACTATTAGGTCCAGTGCTCAAGTGATTGTTAACAAGGGGGGCCTCATCTGAATTTTCATGCCTTTTTTCACATATCTTTTCTTGGTTTCCTAAACATTGAGCTTTTCACATTTCTTTTTATTTATTTTGTGTGATTAAGCCCTTTCTTAGGATTCGTTTATTGATACATTAAATCCACAAACCTAATTATTGCAAGTACATATATACTCTTTGACTGGACTTAGTCAAATTAATTCTTGAATACGTAGATTTGGAATCAAGCACCAATGGAGACTATATATACTGCTAGCAGGATCGTCATGGTGGATACCGAAGAGTCTCCCAGACCGGGCGTTTGGGTTCAATGTCTGAGTATTTAGCATCTATTATCCATGTTAATAGCAACTCCTGGACTAGGGTGATTTCATCGGATTGCATTTGCATATAGTGTAGGTTTCAATTCCGGTATAACATCCTGCATGAAGAGAGTTGGAATCAAGGTGAGCATCTTCTGACTGAGAACATGTGATAGCCCCGCCCCGCTGGAAGGCGTCAGACCTATCTCCCTAGGATCCAGATACTCAGCAATAGACACATTCATACATCATGATTAACATTCGGAATGTAAAGCAGGAAAAAAATGTTCCATTGACATTTATCTATTCATGGTTCCCAAAACATTACAAATTTACAATAGAGTCCACAATATATTTTTACATGGCTAACAACTTAAACTACGTGAGCAACAAAAGTATACAACAATTATTAAGATTATACAAGTGGAACTGTACCCTGGGTCTTGTACAAACTGTGGATGATCAAGTCACTACTGCTGATCAACAACCTGTAAACCTGGATGGGTTTCCAAAGAAGTACGTATGAGCAAAAAGCTCCGTATAGCTAAAACATGCTAACACAACACTATGCAAAAGTGAAAGAGTAGAGACAGGGATGTTCATGTTACATTGTTACTTTTGTAATTATTGCTCATTATTCCAAACCATCAATAAGATTATTATTATAAGTTGCATGCAATTTGCTATCTGTACTCTACAAGTGCCATTATTTTTATTCATATCATGAGCTCACTAATTATACACTTATCTACAGGCATTGCTTGGGATAATCATATACGTCTATGCACATAAATATACTATTCAAGAGATCTTGCCATCATTTAGTTATGGGTTCAAACATTAATAACCAAACTCAACAGTCACAACATGTGCACTGGAGCAACTAACTCAAGCCAACAAACCCCAACTCCAACTTCAACCCATTTCCCCAGCTTACCCATCACAAGGGGAATACCCAGGAACGAGTACACCGCGGCCAAACGGGACCGCGCTGGATACACCCTTGTGACGAAGTATGAGTCTTTGATGAGTGTCGTACTAGGGACGCGGACACACCGACTGTACCCATAGCACTACGTTCAACTGACAGAGTAGCGGAACACAACGACAAACTCGCGGACCTAGAACTAACACTCCATCTAGGACTCACCGGGACCACGAGAGTTGCGCCACACTTTCGAGTATGCTAACTTCTCTAACCATGACAGATACATCCAAGCGTCGATAAAATGGTAATTCAATCTTACTTTTATTTATTAATTCAATATTTACTTAAAACGATTTCTACGGTTGGCTAGAGTTAACAACGATGTAAAAAGTGATTAGAGGCATCTGATCTTGCATTATTTCTCACAAATAAGCATACGCTACCCTGCCACCCGCCTACTCCGTCGAGTGACTCCGAATACACCCAGACTAAAGGTTGTAATACGCCACCCAACACATCTATTTTAGGTTGCGATCTTCAAGGTATCTACTCGATGCCCAAAGGTGCATGCCCAAACCCTTGCAGCACCTAACCCTGGCTACTCGCTTACTAGACGCTCACATGTGAGACGATGATTGTTGTCAACGCATTCAAACTAACAACCTTTGGAACTTTATAAACTTTTTTTTTTTGAAATTCACTAGAATGTTTATGTAAACTAATCATAGACATGTGACGAAGATGAGCAATTGTGGATTTTGTACATAATAGGATTTTGGTTTTCTCCAGGACACCTTCGGATAGGTATTCGTATCGACGTGTGTATTTGATTCAATACTACGTATAATGTTACCAAACGTATATAGAATAAAAAAAATATTTTGTTGGCACCACATTATCTTCATAAGAGACTAAATGTGATGATACTCTTACAGCTGGTCTAAGTTTTATCCATACAACATTTTAAATCGCAGATACAATCTGAACTAAAACTTGTTAATCACATATATGGTCTCGACTAGAATTTGTTGTATGCGAAATATTCCTAACCTTGCATCATGAAATTACATTAATGAATATTTGATAACGTATAACATTATAGTACTGATATAAATAATCTAATCATATACTAACTTGGATAGGCAAGTTTGGAAACTTTTGATGGTCCTTTACCTTCTCATATTTTGATTAAACAATCTAACTAACTAACTATGAAATGTTATTATAATCATTCATGTAAGAGTTGAAAACCATCTGATTTAGATGTATTGATTTCTCTTTTGAAATCAAACTCTTTTCCACACGGCCTATTATAACTTGCATCCAATAGACTTCTCAAATTCTGGGACTTTATTCGTATAATATAATAACACCGCTAATGTATCTACTGTTTATCTCCAAATTCTTCCGATCTCGTAGATAATTTATATTAAATAAATCACTTCCCTATCACCGTTAATTAGAAAGGATGAGCAATATTGCACCGTTTCTTTTTATTATTATTATTAAGTATTTAAACGGCTGGCTCTCATGCTAAGAAAAGTAACGTACAAATCAAACGTCACTTTAAATTCAACAATGATATTACTTTATAATTAAATATCACTATTAACTTCTAACATTAATAGCTAGTGGGATTTCATAGTCTATCTTATCGACTATGGAAAAAAAACAAAGGAAAAGAAAAACCATGGATCTACACTTGAATAAGGGGCATTCTTCTATTAACATCGGGATGGATCGTGGGATGTGATATATGTAAATATACGAATCATAAAATTCTAATGAGTCATTGTGAATCAAACCCCAAACCCCATGTACACAGCCCTCTCAAATTTAGAACTCTTACAAGAGGTGGTGTTCATCGTTACGAAATAAGATTTATGGTATAAGGATATCTAAGGCTCTCAACATATTCAATCACATAGGAATGAGAATCACGTGAAACAAACAACAAAAGGGGTTTTATTGTTACGAGTTTATATTCCCAAGCAGTCATTGATAGGTACCTTAAACCCCGATCCAATCAATCCATGTGACACATATATTTACAGTACATCTTTAGTTCTAATAGTTTTAAAATTATTTTGCATGTGGATTTCACAAAACATATCATTTATCCTATATATACATATATATATCTTTAAGAACATGAACAACCATCAATCTCCATACCAAAAGGGAAAACCCAATCCAGCAAGAGGGACAGGAAGGTCCATGGGATACAAGCACAACGAGAAAATCACAAAGAAAAGGGCAAGGGACCGTACCTATATGATGCTCGCGCTTGCAACACTAACTCTCCGTTCTAAGTCATTTACGCGCTTTATCATGATCACGAAAATCCTCTAAACTAAAATAATCCCTTGCTTAGATCCAACGTACAATAAAATCTTGAAATATAAGGAGCGAAAGAAATGATCTTACATTCTTGTGGTGGATCCGTGTAGAGGATGACGAGGGAAAGCTCCTCTCCAAAATGGTGACGATTCGCCACCTCCGCGATGCTTTGATGGTGCCACAACAAGCTTGGGAGGTGGGAGATGGTGTGTGGTGGCTAGGGTTTACAAATGAGAGGAGAGAGCAACCCATGGGGTCTTTTATATCCCAAAAATTGGGGTTGGGCGGATCTCTTAAATGGATCTCGTTGAAATCCCGTATGACAATTTCAGACTTGACCCATCCTCACTAAAATGATCATATCTCACTCATCCGATACCCGATTTACAAAATTTCAGATGCATTGGATTCCTGACGACGATACGCATCCAACAAGTCATAATATGCTACAATCAGAGCAAAATAAAATTTTCCATAAATTTTCTAAGTGAACTGCAACTATTTGATCATCATCAACTTGACGAATTTGCAGGGCTAAAACCAGGGTTTTCACAGAACACATCATTGATTATCGCTTGTATTGCTTTTCTGATCTTTACCTCTGATTTTGATCACCATAGGAGTCTAAAGGAACTATAATCTCATTGGGCATCATGCATGAATAATATCTAGAAAAGGTGATAACCAAAATAAAGTCGGGACTGTTAATGTTATTTGACATTTAAATCAAATGTAATTGGATTCATTATTTTGGGAATAGCATGTTATATTCTGACTGAGTGAGGGTCAGACTTGTGCACTTAAGGACTATATCCCCCATCCCTTAAGGACTAGATCCCTTGTATATTCATCTAGATCCCCATACCTAGACTTGTGCCCTAAGTGCTTGGGTCAGCTCTTGGGCCCTATCACTTGTTGCAAGCACTTGCCTCAGATGATAGACGAAGTGGTCCTGATCATCTAGTAGGTGTGCTACACTGATTGGAATACAGTTATTCTGGGAGACTACACGTGTGAGTTTGTATAACTGCTTGAAATTCACTAACTCTAAAACTAAAAAGATAAATGACCAATCTCTCATGGTTTTCTCTGTGTCAAGTTGGTGAATTGGAGTTTTCGTTGGGTTTGATTGCCAACTATGGATCCAAGAGGGTTTGTCTTTAATTCAAGTTATCAATAATCAAGTCCATTTCTTCTTTTCGTTTCTTGAGTCCTCTTTCTTGTTCATCATCATCTGCATAGTGATCATGGGTTACCCTTATCCCCAGCTATATCTTGCAGCTTCTTTTTACCCATAACACTATAAGCCTGTATTCATGGTCTGGCTCAAGACGACTCTGTTCTTGAGACAAAATTTTTCCTCGTCCGGTTCGACCACAGTCCTCATGCAGTTGGAGTATTATCTTGAATTTTGTCTCGTATGTCTTTGATGAATATGCATTTCACTATCTTTATTCATTTATTTTAGCATAAAGTCCATTATAAAACACCTATAAATATTAGTAAATCCATCTTTTACTAACTCTAATACTTGTCTAAATATTGTATATTTATACCTATTTTAACCTAAAATAAATAAAAAAGAAATTAAGGAAAAATAAATTAAATAAAGACTATATATATGCAATATATACATGCTTACTCTGACCCTAGGAGAAGGTTAATACTTGACCTGATCGATAGGGAATAAAGTACGGGGAGACAAGGCCCAAATTACCCAAAAATTTTAGATAATCATTTGTCATTTGTTTGTATTCATCATCTGTATAATATTATCTATAGTACATATTATTTATTTAATTTATTCATTACCAAATTCTTTTTAAGTAAAAATGTTTTCTTATTGAAATTTGTGCATAAAAAAATTTCTAAATAATAAAAATAATTGCAATAAAAATATGTGTATATTGTGTAAATAACTATACCCTCAGAAAGCCACGAAGCACAACTCACTTTCATTGTACTCCAAATAAATAATCATCCAAATGGAGGTGGTTTCATAAAATTCAGAATTAAGATGTGAAATGTGGCTAATTGCGGGACTATTATATAATACCTAATTATACTATGCACAATATTTAATTAATTATTTACATGTAAATATTTGTAAATATTATTTTTAATTAAATTATAAATATTGTAATTGGTTTATATAAAATATAATTTAAAATCACAAAATTTAAAATCAACAAAAATAAAATCAGCTATATATTGTATATGTATCAATATATATACTATACATATACCTATTTATTTGACCTAATAAATTAATTCCTAAAAATCTAATAAAAGTTTCATTAAAACCTTTATAAATATTCTAAATTAATAAAATACTAAATTATATATATATATGTACCAATAATTAAATAAAAATTAAGTCCTTGTATATATAGATATACATACCTATAAATAACACCTTATATATTTATTTTAACCTATATACATACATTATATAATTAATTATAATCACCAGAAAATATGTAAATCAAAATACTAACATATTTTTAATTTTTTGTTTTTAATCTAACCTCATTAGTTATTTTTTTCGATTTATTTCATATTTTTTTATCTCAATTTGTCGTGTAGACTATTTTGGCTTCTTCCTCCGCACGTTCCTATTGGTCGGCCCACGTTTGTTGACCTGGATCAACATCCTAGACCACCCTCAACTCCCTCTAACCTCTCTCCTCCCCCTTTCTTCAAGGAATTTTCCCATGTTCTACACTTACTAACTCCCCCTGGGTTCTTCTCCAAATTTTAGGCCATTCATTCCTCCTCACCGCTAGCAGCTTGGATTCATAGATCGTGCCTTGAATCGCAAGTATTTTGAATTCAAAAACCCACCAGAGTCTGCTCTATATAAAGGCACCCTTCAACTCTGATGACAGGTTCATCCAATTTTTCTTGCTCTTTTAAATCCAAAATTGGTTCCCGGAGTTGAGGTAGTGACAGTGCTTCCATCTTCACAGCTGGGAGTACGCGAGAGGGTTTGAAACTCGAGATCCAATCACTACCATGTCTCCGACTCTCTGTGTTCTTTAGTGGATCGAGGACGACCTTTACCTCCAGTCCACCCGCAGGTAACAATTGGTCGTTTAATTTCGATTTTACTATTTTAGTTTTGTCTGTTTAATTATGTTCTAGATTAAATCCACTAATCATCTTCAACCACCAATCTACAATATCGGAGGGGTTTCGAACAATATCATCAAATTCGAACCCTTCGACATACGTTCCGCATGACCTTCTCCATCTTCTATCATATATGTCCACCCTCATATCACTCAAGTTATGATGCTTGGTTCCTATTTCAATAAATATTAACGGAACCTCCATCCCCTTCACCATCAATGCAGCATTCAGGAGGTCGTTTAGGGGAGAGAATCAACACTTGGAGGTTCGCATGGAGATGTGCTGCTCTTGACCCCCTGATCATCTTCCAGCCATCGTCGACCTCTTGAAGAACTCAGATCGAAAGAGGGGACGCGCAGGAAGCTAAAGCACCATTCTGGCGCAGATTTGGGTGAGCAATGAGTGAAATGTCCTCGCTAGAAATTCATCATAGTCGCTCTTCTTTCCAGTTCTTCCATATGACTTCAACACCAGACGATCAAGGATAGCTGCTCCAGACTTCATCAAAGTTGTCCAATCTACCCCCAAAGTTGAACTGTGGATTGAAGTTCCAGATCATATCCAAACCGCTCGAGCGTGCATCTTTGACTGCCATCCGATCAACCACCATACAAATACCATCATAGATCAATATACATGGATTAGTGGTACAATTTCCTCTGAGCCCTTGCATGTTTTCCATTTTCCAAATAAGTTCTATCAGGACATGTCTTTGAATGTAAGGTACTGAATATTTACATGCACGCCCTTTGCATTTATTTTATTTGCATATAAGTCCACTTTGAACTGTAGAACCTCATATTTGATGTATTGTGAAATTTGCAATAAAAGTTCTAATGTTTTGAGTTATTATTTATACCCTATAAGTATTTTATTTACAAATAGGTCCATTCCATTGAGGCGCAAATGCAACAGCATGCTCTTTTTTGGAAATTTTGCACAAAATCCCCTATTCTTAATTTATGTGTTGTTATTTTGTCTAAAAACATTATATATTTGCATCCATACCCCTGTGAGTCTGCATATTTATTATGCATGTTAAAAATAAAATAAAAATAGCAAATAACTTTAAAATTTCCACAAAAATTATTTTAGCGTTTTGTTAAATAGATATTGCATAAATAATTTCTATTTTTTGTATTTTTGTTGTTTTTATTATTTATAAAAATTCAATAATAGTATAAAAATTTCCAATTTATAATTGAGAATGAATAAAAAATACAAAACTTTTTCCAAAAATTTTAAAAAAATCCTGGTTGTTCAATTTCATTTTGTTTAATTTCTTTTCATTCTATATATATTTCATCTATTTTTTATTTATTTGACATTTGAAAATCCAAAAACATTCATTTTTTTCTTATTACTATATTCTCTCTTTTTTATTTATTTACAAACTTAAAATTTTTGAAAATTCTAGAAAAATCACAAAAAACATTAAAAAAATATCAGAAACTCAAAAATAATTCTATTTGTATTTTCTGTATATTTATCACTTTGTAAAAATCCAAAAATTTGTCTTTCTATTTCTTTCTCATTGAATTTTTTTATTCCTTTTTATTTTCCTTTATTTATATAATTTAAAAGTTTGGTAAAAATAAAAGTCATTAAAAAATCAGAAAACTAAATAAAAAATATAAAATTTAAATTTCTTAAAATAATATAAAAATAAAAAACAATAAAGCAAAGACTAGTGTTCATAGATTTCCCTTGTTTCTTTTCGTTGATTTTCGTTGAATTGCATAACCATCGGGATTTTTGTAGCCTCCCTGAGTTAGAACCTATACGCTATATAGGAAATTAAATAGCAAATTTCTCTTGCTACATTTCTAGTTCTCCAAAACACATATCAAATCACTAAATCATGTTCCCTTACATTTAATCTCATGTTTTCATAATTTAGAACAAGGATCTGATCCATAAGAAATAATACAAGAACTATAGCTACCATAAGAAATAATACTAAACTTTAGCTGTCTTTCTAAGAAATAGGTTCAAAGTAGGGTGCATCAAATCCACTTAATGATCTCAAACCACAACGTCGACTCGGACGGAAAGCCCTGTGAGAGATTATTTTGGTAACAATATAGTTGCATCAGAGCTGACAAGGCAAGCTACCAATTAAAACTCTGATAATTATTTTTCAACAAATGGTGCATTGTCGAGGATGTACGATGAAGGTAGTTAGTTTTTTCTCTTGGCATGCTATTCTTGGTTGTATACACTTAGTTTCTTTCTCTTATTTTCTTCACATTTTACTGATATTCATTTCATTGTGCATATTTCCATCACATCTTCTTAGTTTTTATTTTTTCAGTTATTTTATTTATTTATTTTTGTCTATACTTTTGATATCCATCACATTATTCTTTGTCTATATTTCCTGTCTATATTTTCATATTCTTTTTATTCATATTTTCATAACTAAGTTTCTTACATTATCTTGTACTTCTTCTTTTTTTGCGAGGACCCGACAAGCGAGGATTGCTTTCTAAGGAGAGTCAGTGCACCCAACCAAAGTAGGGGCAACTCATTTCTTCACTAAGCTGTCGAAAAGCATAGGAGGACCAGAAGATTTGGAGGAGTCCTGTCTATGGAGCAATTTTGCACATACAAATTTTTTGTTTTATTTTAGTAATTTTATTCATTCATTACTCTTGAAATATTTTGTAATTAATTATTTGGTGCTTGCCACTTTCACTATTTTCTAAAAGGTCACTATATACATGGTGTCTGCAAGGTTTGTTTCACCAAGATTCGATGCACCTAGGGACCTCATCAATTTTGTTTTCATCTCCTTCTTTTACTTTGTTTTCTAACGATCTTGTGTGCTTGAGCCCTTAGAAATAGGTTTTGTTATCTTGCATGAGCCAGGTAAACGATTAGGTCCAAAGCCCTTAAAAAGGAGTTTCTGTACCTATAGTACAAAGAGTAGCTTGGACTTAGTCAAAGTAACTTGTTCTTGTCCGTTAATAGATGTTACTGCTAGTACAGTTCTCGTGCATCAGTTTGGTTAGTTTAATTTCTTTCTTTTATTTTTGCGTGGATCACACTGCATGTAGAGTGTTGGCGATAAGGTATGCATCCTCTATCTCCTGTATACATCATTGAAGTTTCTCGCACATTGGTTTTTCTGATTTCCTTCCTTGTTTTCACTCTCATAATATCAAAAGGAATTTGGAAAATTCGATAGATAATTTCTTGAAAAAATCCGAAAAAAGTAACAAATGTATAAAATCAGGATTGCTAAAGAAAACTCGACCCTAAAACTAAAGTTAAGGACAAAATCATTATTTTGGGGAGAGTAACCCCCTCATTGTTTGTAGGTACTTACCTCCAGATAGAGTGGGTGAGGACGTAATCGTAAGGATAGATCCCAAATCCCTGGAATTGTGCCTTAAGTACCGGTACACCACTTTTCAGTGTATGACTTTAAGCACTTTCCTACGACCATAGTAAATCGTTTTGGTGTGCTAATCCTCTTATCTTCCTTTGGGCCTGATATTGAACCCAACAACATGGGAAGATGGTACCACGGTTTGGGGAGGTCTGAGTATGTACGCTAGGTAATAGTGGTGACTCACGTTGTGTGTTTGGTAGTAAGCAACTTCTTGCAGATTTACTAAACTTAAAATTGAAAAGATGAAAAAAACCAAACTCTTAATGTCTCCACTTGTGTCTAGTTGGTGAATCAGGCATTTGTATTATATTTGTTTGGTAGTGTAAATATTCTTCTGCACCATTCACGCCTTTTCCTCATTCTCTTCTTGTGTTGACCTTTGTGTTCTCACATATTTCCTCTTGATATCGAAGATCTCGGATTGGAGCATTTCTCATTTGTAGTTTGTGATGAATCTACGTTTCGTCATCTTTATTCATTTATTTTAGCTTAAAATCCCTTATAAAACACCTGTATATAACACTAACTCCATATTCTTACTAACTTGCATATGTGTATAAATATTGTATATTTGTATATTATTTTAACCTAAAACAAATAATTAAAGAAAGAAAGGAAAAACCAAGAAAAGAAAATAAAAAAAGGAAGACTGTATATATGTAATAGATACAGGCTGACCCGAACCCTGACAGAAGGTCAAGACTTGACCTGATCGACCAAGAATAAAGTAGCGGGAGATAAGGTCCTCAATTAGAAAATCCGAAAAAATTGTATGCTGTGTATATTTGTATACCACACTATTTTATTTGTACATTAATTGACCTCAAATCAAATAACTTTCAAAACCAAAGTTGTAAATAAAAATGTATTCTAATTAATAAAAATAATTATTAAATCATGTATAGAATAAAAGCAACCATACATGGAAAAAGCCACTAAGCACTAATTGAAAAACCAATTCCGGCTCCATATGAACTCAAATTGAACCAATCTCACTTCCATTGGATTCTAAATTAAATTATCTTAAAAATGGCTATATTTTCATTATTCTTGGAGTTACGAGTAAAATGTTGGTTTCTGGGGTGGTTTGTGCAATTTTCCCATGTATTTTGTACATATTGTATTTGTATATATTTGTAAATATTTTTACTAATTATATAAAAATAAAAATAAAAAAAATTAAAAAAAACAATTTGCTCATTTACCCATGTATATAGTGTAATATACATATAGTATATGTATGTAGTTGCTTTTCTTAACTAACTTCATTAAAAAAATAAAAAATTAACTTTTAATTTTCCAATAAATAAAGTTACGAAAATTAAAAAAATTAGTTAATTTTGTAAATAGTTTTATCTCTCTTTATCTTTATCACATTTCAATTTCATCTCTCTTATCTCTTCAACAAAAATTCAAAAATTCAAATTTCATTCTCCATCTTTTCTATTTAAATGGATCCTTCTCCATCATTCCGACTAGATAAATCTTTAGTGAGAGGAGCCCGATCTCCGAGAGTTTTCTTGTCGTAGAAGGGTACCTATCCTCTGAGCTGTCCGGTGACAGCACGTCAGCCTTCGTCGAGGTGATCACAGTATTTATCCGCTACTAAAGTGATATCCATTATTTTTTTTTTATTTTTATCGTACATTAATCATAGTTTTATCTCTCGCATTTTTATTTCGTTGTCATTTTTTATCTAGATCATTAAATCCATCGCACTTGTCCGATCCAACATCGATTTTCCATGCCACATCTCGATCTCTCCACGTTCATTTCTACCTCGCAAAACCTCCCACCCTCGAACACACACGGTGGTCGGAGTCACGGATCTCTCTTCCATATCGCAAGATCCGATCCGTTCACACATCCTCTTTTATTCACATATAAAATGAATAAATAAAAAAAACATATATTGTTTTGCTCTCTAACCTTTGTTTTGCAGGTTCATCTAAAGAAATTAAAAAATAAATAAAAAATAGTTGAAAAAAGAAATGTAGTTCTTGTTCACAGTTTACTCTTCCAATAAAAAATTATGTTTTGCAGGTTCATATAAAGAAATAAAATAATAAATAAAAACTAGTTAAAAAAAGAAATTTTAGTTCCTGTTCACAGTTTACTGTTACAAAAAAAGTTTAAAAATTTTTCCTTACCAGTTCTTATTACATAAAATAAATAAATAAAATAAAATAAAATAAAATAAGGGGCAATAGGTAGCGCTAGGCCCGTCCCTTGCCGCACGAATTTGTGTCCTTCCTCTTGGAACAGCCTGCCGCACGCATGCCCTCCTCCCAACCTCGTGAATAATGTGCCAACAAAATGGCGCCATTGCCGGGGATATAAAACAACAAAAATCGAAAGTCCCAAAATTTCCGTCTCAAGAAAATGGTGTCGTTGCGGGGGAGGCACGGCGGGGGTAGTTAGGTTTCTCTTTTTACCTTCTACTCTTGGTTGTATATATCTGTTTACATTCTTCCACATTAACTCCATTGTTCATATTCACTGTTTCATTTCATTTTTTTCTTTCTCATATTTGATAATTGTGTTTCTTACATATTATCTTTTCTTTTTCTTGCGAGGGCTCGTACAGCGAAGGAGGCGATCTTAGGAGAGCCGAAGTACCCAAGCGATGCGGAGGCAGCTTGATTCTTCACCAAGCCATAGGGTAGCAAGAGAGGAGGAGAAGAAGAATTGAAGGAGAGAGAGAGAGAGAGGGAGATTTTTTCTTCTTGCACTTGAACTCTTGTAAACGGACACTCATTTATTGCATGGTTTGTTTCGCCAAGTGATGGTGCACATGGGGGAACTCACCGATTTTGTTTTCATCGACTTTATTTTTCTTTATTTCACGCAGATTTCGTGAGTTACATATTGATTTCTTTAAATTAATCTGCTTGTGCAAGGTAATTAATTAGATCCGAACACCCAAAACAACAACTTTTGTACCTACAGAATATAGCGTAATTTGGACTTAGTCCAATTAACTTGTTCTTGCCCGTTAATAGAAGCTATCATCTAGGACGATTCACTTGCATAATATAGGATAGTTTATTTTTATGTATTTCAATTCTGCGCAGATCACTTGCATGTAGTGTGCTCGCGACATGGTACGCATCTCTAACCCCTGCATGCATCATTATTTTTAATTGCGCATTGGCATTTCCGATCACCTTCCTTGTTTTCACTCACTTAAGTTAAAAAGGAAATTGGACACTCGGTAGGCGATTCTTTGAAAATATTTTAACCAAGTGACAAATACTTAAAATACGAGACTGCTAAAGAAAACTCGACCCTAAAATAAACACAAGGAAAAATCATTGTTTTGAGGAGAGTAACCCCCTCATTATTTGGTTTATATATAGCGAGGGAGCGACCCGCACAATAGGATAGAGCCACACCCGAACTCTTTTCAGACTACTATCTTGGGTTAGTCGTTCTCCAGTAAGGATCTCTCCGATAGCCAGGAAAGCGGCCCACGACGTCCTTAACAGATTGAATTGATCGGGTAGCCGGTAAACGTTCCGCAATTCATTTTTGCTGGGAAAGTTCTAACTTTTGGATTAGGCCAGTCTTTTGAGAGCATTGGGTTCCTAATAGCTCACTTTTACCACTATGATAGATTGTATTCTCACCAAACTATAAAACTGACAAGATAATTGATCGAACCTTCACGATCTTCACATTGAGTTGAGTTGGTGAACTGGGGGTTTGTATTGTGTTTGATTGCTTGTGTGAATACTCGATCCTTCTATGCATTTGCGCCCTTTTCTCCATATCTTTTGACTTGACCCTCGTGCTCTCCCCATCCCGTCTTTTGTTTCGAAGATGGCTGATTGGAGTTATTTTAATCCGATCTTCGCAGACTTCTCACACTCTTCATACGATCCACCTTCCCTTTTCCAGGAGGACTTTTCTCCTGATTTTTGTGAATATCTGCCTAACCCATTATTCAAGGAATCAGACAATGATTTTCACCCACCCTCATTCAACCTACCCGATCCTGGGATTTTGGAGTCACCTTTCATGATTTCCACACTTGAGGAACTGAACCAGATGATGGAGCATATGAATTCGAGGATTAACAATATATTTAACATAAATACGATACATAATGTTGCTCCACTATTTAAGGATTTGGATTCACTTAAGGATAATCATGAGAGCTTGCAATCGCCGAAAATACAAAAAATGCGAACATTTTAAAAATCCAAAAAGATTCTGGGAGACACATTATTGATTCATTTTGTGAGGAGAAGGCACCCATGCCAAACCAATTTCCCACACAGTCATCCACCCTCCCAACTTTGACCCTAAGGATTCCATTATACAAACTGCTCTTGGAAATCCTCATTTATATGTTGATTCTGATCTCCTCCCTTGTATGAAGGAGGTCCAAAAATTCAAAAAAATGTTACTGAACCTAAAGTGGTAGCCACCCTTCACGAGATCATTAAAGACCCACTTCAATAGGCCATAATAGATTTATCTACTCCTCAACATAAGAAGATAAAGTGAAGGAGAATATCTGAGCGTCACATCTTGACCATGGCCACTACCTACGCCATTTCTCACCGTCCGCATTTTAAGAAAGGGAACACTACCATACCTCTTATGAGCTGCTCCATCTTTGAACATTCTCGTGATAACACTCTCCTTGACGGCGGTTTATAATACCCTTCTGTATGGTTCAGTCTCTTCATCTTGGGCCTCTCAATAAAACTAGGATGATAGTTCAATTTGTTGATGGATCTATCAAGAGGCTGAAGGGTATTCTAGAAAGTGCTGTCATTCTTATTCAGGGCTTGAATTTCACTTCGGATTTTGTTGTATTGCCCATGGAGACCTCCACCTCTCTGGATCAACCTTTCCTCGCCTCTGCGGGAGCCGTTATTGATTATGGTTCAGGAGAGATTTTCTTCCGTTCTGATGCATGGAGAGATGTGTTGATCACTACACACGCTACTGACCAGAGACCTGCATCCCATGAGAGCCCGCCCGTGTTAGACAACCCCATGGAATTTGACCTCGAGGATATAACAGAGATTCTTGTTATATGTTGGATGATAAGGAAACCCAATAATTCCTCTTGAAGGAGGCAGACTTTGAAATCATAGACCATGAAGTTCCCCCATCTGGTATGTAGAGCTGCATTTATGACATCCGTGGAATTTACACGATAGATACCCTAGAGCGGAAGGCGGACTCTGAGACTAGATAGGACAAACATGATTCAACTACTTTCACTGATCAGTCCATTCTTACTCACCCCGGATCAGATGAGACCGATCAAGCCAAATTTGATTTGATTGCTTTTACAAAGGAATTTGGGCCTTTTGATAAAGATGATGATCCAGTAGAGGCTCACAAGGCTAAAATTGATCCTACTTTTTCGGATAATGAGTTCGAGCCTTTTTACTTCTATATTTATGAGACTTCACAGGCAGGACATGACCATACTACTTCCACTAATCGGTTTAGGCCTACACAATCTGAAACTGCTGAGGATACATTCTTGGTCGATCCTACTCAGTTTATATCTAATGATAACCCTAATATCGACCTACACCTTGTCAGATCCATTCCTCAGCGGTCCCGCAAGAAGGTTCGTTTTTGACCTTCTTGAACTTTGTACATCCACTCCTTTTGTATATCCTGTCGTTTCGCTCTTTCTTCTTCCGTTTTATCATTCACCCCTTTTCCGTGTGTGTGTATATGTTGTACTTAGGATGTGCTTTATCCTAAGTATGGGGGGGTGAATGATTTGTATTGTTCATATTCCTCCTGTTCATCACTCTTGTTGTTGCCTATACTTAGGGATACTCTACCCTAAGTATAGGGTGGTGGTGTTGTTCATATCGTCTTTTTATTTTTGAGTGTGTACATTCTCTTCATCGGTTTTCCTCTTTTGTATAGTCTACTATACTTAGGATTACTTGATCCTAAGTATAGGGGCGGATCAGTAATGACACTCCTAGCAACTCGGGTTAACTATGTAAATAAACAATGATCGATGTGACCCAAATCACCAAGCACAGTCAATCGAGAAAAATAATTTTAAACCACTTAAGATAATCTCAATCAATAACAACAAATGTAAGCAGTTTTCCCTATTCTTTTTACCTGGTAAAGCGACTAGGATCGAACATAAGGAGCACGATGGAAAACTAAGTAGTCAATTTTCGGAAATGATTTTTAGTGGTTTTTGAATTTTTTATTTTTAAACTAAGAACATTAAGCTCAACGAATAAAAATTCACGAACACACTTTTTTTGTATTTTTCGTAATAGTAAAAAATGTACAGAAAATCCAGAGAAAATCTTTTTGTGTTTTATATGTTTTAAAATGTTTTTAGCAATTTTTTCAAAATTTTCTAATGCTGTGTGATTTTCTAAAAATCAAATAGTGAAAAATAAGGGATACAATGCACAACAAAGAGTATTTTGCAACTTAAAAATACTTTAACTGCCCAATACTCCTGGAAATTAATTTTAATATAAACTACAGATAAATATCTACAACATGAAACTGAAATCACAATTTTTGGATTTTTCAACAATTTTTTAAGAATTTTTGTTTTTCGTAATTTTTTTGGTTTTTATAAAGAATTCATGCACAAAAATTGGTCAAAAATTAAAAGACAACAAAACACTCCTACAGTATTTTTTTTGGAATTTGTAGGCAAATTCCGTTTTTTATGAATTTTCTAATTTGGGCAAAGTAAAAAGACACTGTTTTTTATTTTTAAATAGTAACAAATAAATACAAAATGCTATGAATTTTTTATACAAAGACAACAACTTTCACAGGAACATCCACAAATTTTCTCAGACTTTTTGAATAATAAAAATAATTATTCCATTAAAAAGATAAAGCAAATTAAAGTCTGGAAATGCAAGCACCAAATTGCAAACATTTATTGTTTCTGCACCAAAAGATAATGAAAAAGTAAAGGCAGGGAAAAAGCTATAAATTACCCAAATATCACATGTTTAGCATGTGCAGTTCTGGATAGGGGGCAATTCTCCAAATTCTGAAACTTCGGAAGGTTGTAATGCAATTTAGCCAAATTTCTTTATTTTAAAACCCTAGGGTTTTTGTTCCTACTTCATTTCTTCTTCAACACCAACAAGGAGGGCCGACCGCCACCCGCCGACGGGTCGGATTTGGAGGGGCCGCACGGCTACGGTCGCCTGGCTGCACGTCAAGCGGGGAAAGGCGCAGGTGCCACGCGGCGGAGGTGGCACGGTCGGGTTGTGCCTAGTGAGGAAAGATGGCGTCAGGCGGTACAGTGGAGGAGAACGCCTGGGCAGCGCGCGGATGGCCGCACGGGCGAGGAGGAGCCCACGATGCGCGGGGATGCCGGGGTCAGGAGCAGCGTGGGCTGTGCTTGGAGCGGAAGGGGTGGCGCAGGCGGATCTGGGCACAGCCCTGCGGGGCTGAAGATAAACATCGGAGTGCGGGCCCATTGCCTGCGGCTGGGGTAGAGGACGGTGCTGCGGGAAGGGCGTTGGCGCGCCAGCCACCGTTGTGTTGGGGGGCGGGCGACCGTGACCGACTTGCTTCTCTTTTTTTATTTATTTTTATTTTTATTTTTTGTAAAAATCAACTATAATAAAAAGATCTTTTTTTTTGTTTTTTTGTAATAAAATGTAAATAGAAATAAAAAAAGATTTTTTTATTTTATTTTTTAATTTTTTTAAAACTTTCCTGCAATAAAAGATGTTGGAGATAAAAACAACAACTATATTTTTTTATTTTTTTATTTATAAACAAAAGAGATTCGTAAATGGATGTTGATCTTGGCGTGGTGAAAGAAGAGATCTGTAACTCCGGCCACCGTACGTGGCTGGATGTGCGTGGTTGCGTGAGATAGACGTGAAATGGATGGGTAGAAAAAGTGGTATGGAATATCGATGTCACATCGAAAAGTGGGTGATGGAAATTTCTGTGGTTCTGGGCTCTAAATTCTAATCACTACAACTACTTAAAAAATTAAAACAATGGTTTATCTAGGCAAAAAGACGAAAATTAAAATTGGATCTCACCTCGAGATTGGACCTGCCATGATGGCCTTGACGAAGACCGAATCACTGTCACCGACCGGATCAGAGGCTGGGCACCCTTCTATGACGAGAAGCTCTCAGAGATCGGGCTCCTCTCCACCAAAGATCGATCCAACGTGAATGAAGGGGGAGGAGCCCATTGAAAAGAGAAGAAAAATAAAAAAAGGAAGGCATGTATAAATAAGGAAAGTAATTAATGGTTATTTAAATAAATAAAATAATTAATTAGATTATCTGATTAATTTAAAATGAAATTCAGATTTAATTAAAATAAAATAATTAATTAATTTACAAAAATTAATTAGCCACTTTAATGGTGGTTAATTAAGGCATAAAATCAAATCTTTACATAAAAGGTAAGTTTTCAATAAAAATAAAAGAATAAATTAAATAATTATATATAAATTTCGTGAATAAATTAAATCAATTAATCAATGTGAGTTATTTTAATTTTTTGGTGATTTTTATAAAAGGAAGTTAGTTGTATATAAATATTATGTACATATAATACAATTTACACATTTACAAATAAGGAAATAAATTTTATATCCCTTTTTCTTAATTTTTTACTTATATTTTTTTGTTATTGTTAGTGAAATACTATTTACAATTATGTACAAAAAAATAAATATTAATAAATATGTATAACAAATGTTGGTTAAACTGCACAAAACAATCTAGAAAAAAGAACTTTTTAACTGTAACTCCAAAAATTATGAAACCACAACCATTTGAAAGATAATTTAATTTAGATTATAATAGAAGTAATTTTGATTCAATTTGAGCTCTTATGGATATGGAATTGGTGTTTCAATTGTCTCCTTACGGCTTTTTCTAGGTGTGATTATTGGTAGTATGTACGTTATTTTATTTTACACTTATTTTTATTATTTACAACACATTTTTATTAACAACTTTTGTTTACAAAAATAATTAATTTGAGCTCAAATTATGTACAAATAAAATAGTACATGTTTTATACAAATGTACAAGGAATTTATGTACAAATTATTTTTGGATTTTTGACAGAAAACCCTATCTCCCCCTACTTTATTCCTGGTAGATCAGGTCAAGTCTTGACCTTCTCTCGGGGTTCGGGTTAGTCTGTATTTATTGCATAAATACATCCTTTTTTTCTTTTCTTTTTTATTCTTTTATTTATGTACAAAAAGTGTTAAAATGCATATTTAACAAATGCATGTAATTTTATGCAATTAATGGGGGTATTTATAGGTGTTTGACTAAGGAAATGAGGCTAAAAAAAATAAAGGCGATGAATTGTGGATTCATCAATCACCAACATCTCTTTTTATATTTTCTTTGTGTCATTGTAGCATAGGAGTCTTTTCACTTTTCTATACTTAGCACAAGTTATGTCTTCCTTTGTTGATCTCTGATCACTATGAGGACATAGTTCGAGCTAAGTATAGGGGGTGTTGTATATATTGTATATATACTTTAGACATAACTCGTACTTTTAATTTGTTTATTTGGGAGGTTATCTATATAATTTTGTAAAATCCACGTGTGTTGAAATAAACCAACCAAAAAAATAAAAACAAAAGAAATAAAAACAAAAAAAACAAAAAAAGAGAGAGAGAACAAAAAAATCGTGTATATACTTGTATATATTTTACTAACACTTTTCCCTTTTTTGAAAAAAAAATACAAAACCAAAAATCGATAAAAACTTCCATAATTCAAAAAAAAACCTTTCTTTTACATCTGCATTTTCTCAAAGAAATCCATAAAAAGTTCAAAATTAGAAATTTGTTTTAAAAAATGTTATTTTCACATGTGCATCATTTTTTTTAAAAAAAGCTTTCTTTGAATTTTACGTATTTTCTTACATTTGCATGTGCATTTTTTCAAGATAGTATTGACATTTAAACTAATTTTGGAATAAAATTGAAGAATGTAGCTTAGTTGGGCCTTAATCCACTTAATTCCAGAGGTATCTTATAAGAAATGGAGTTAATAGTTTTCAGGTCCTGGTGACATAATTCTTTGAGTCCATAAGACTATGTTCACATGTCATCTTAATTATTTTAAGTAGAGCATTTAACAACACGCGTGATTTTTTCAGACCGTGGCTTATATTGGACAAGCACACTACATGTAGCTCTTCATTGATGAGGTAGTGAGGAGGCAGAATCTTTTGGATTGAGGTAGCATACGAGTGTAGTACATCTAGGCGGAACCTCTTGTCTTACTCTAGGGAAGGAAGTGCATCTCAACCTGGTCTAGCGATGTAGAGGTCTAAAGACAGGATGCTATGGGGTTGTAATAAAGCTTAAAACGAGGGATAGTCTACTGGCTCAAGAGGAAAAACTCCTTATGTACATGTTGCACCTTGTATATGCTTTAAAAAAATGAAGTATGGAAAAATGCAGAATCTCCAAAAGTAGACAGGCATGATTGAAAAGTAAAATGCATGCCGAAGTGTATATACAAGGATAAAAAAATACAATAAGAGCTTCAAAGACAAATTTTTTAAGTTTGCAGCGGATGACTTGGCTACATTGGCCATGCATCCAAGGATAGGTAGCTACACTGGTTACCGTCCATTCTTTTCTCCATCCCCTCTTCTTAAGCTGGTTGTACTTGAACTTAGAATGGAATATATCTGCTCCTCGAGGAAAGAGTTGCAAGACCGGGGAACTAAAGTTACCTTGTTCAGGGAGGCTATTTATTTGCTACTTCTGAGATGGGGAGCTATACCTCACATACACCGTACAAGTAAAGATTCATAGTTATAAGAATTGGTGTATGTAGACATGTTCTGACCTTACTGTTGAGGAGACCTGAGTAGGAGTCCTGTGGAACTAAGAGGCTATTAGGTTTTAAATCCATCTCCCATTAATGTTCTGACACACTAATAATCCAAAGGTCCGACAGAGCTCCAAACCACAATTTTATGAAGATAAGTTTAATACTCAATATTGTCCTACTTTCTATATTTTCCCTTTCTTTTTCTATTTCTTCACTTATTCTTTAAAATAAGTGTTTGCTAAGGGACTAGCAAAGGTAAAGCATAGTGGGATGATGAACCTATGATTCGTCATCTTTATTCAATTATTTTAGCTTAAAATCCCTTATAAAACACATGTATATAACACTAACTCCATATTCTTACTAACATGCATCTGTATGTAAATATTGTATATATTTATATTATTTTAACCTAAAATAAATAAAGAAAGAAAGAAAAGAAAAATAAAGAAAATAAAAAAAGGAAGACTGTATATATGTAATAGATACAGGCTAAATCGAACCCCGAGAGAAGGTCAAGACTTAACCTGATCGACCAGGAATAAAGTAGGGGGAGATAGGGTCCTCAATTAGAAAATCCAAAAAAATTGTGTGCTGTGTATATTTGTATACAACACTATTTTATTTGTACATTAATTTACCTCAAATCAAATAACTTTCAAAACCAAAATTGTAAATAAAAATGTGTTCTAATTAATTAAAATAATTGCATAATTAAATCAGTACAGACTAAAAGCAACCACACATGGAAAAAACAACTAAGCACTAATTGAAAGACCAATTCCGGCTATATATGAACTCAAATTGAACCAATCTCACTTCCATTGGATTCTAAAAATGGTTGTATTTTCATTATTTTTAGAGTTATGAGTAAAAAGTTGGTTTTCTAGGGTGGTTTGTGCAATTTTCCCATGTATTTTGTACATATTGCATTTGTATATATTTGTAAATATGTTTACTAATTATTTAAAAATAAAAATAATAAAATAATAAAAAATTAAAAAAAAAAACAATTTTCTCATTTACCCATGTATATAATGTCATATATGTATATAATATATGTATATAGTTGATTTTCTTAGCTAACTTCCACAAAAAATTAACTTTTATTTTCCAATAAATAAAGTGACGAAAATTAAAAAAATAGTTAATTTTGTAAATAGTTTATCTCTGTTTATCTTTATCTCATTTCAATTTTCATCTCTCTTATCTCTTCAACCAAAAATTCAAAAATTCAAATTTCATTATCCATCTT
Organism: Ottelia alismoides; assembly: GCA_037367405.1. Classification (NCBI taxonomy): domain Eukaryota; kingdom Viridiplantae; phylum Streptophyta; class Magnoliopsida; order Alismatales; family Hydrocharitaceae; genus Ottelia; species Ottelia alismoides. Next base: position 198,593 of record JAZKJV010007865.1, read on the forward strand.
TTCTATTTATATGGCTCCTCTATCATTCCAACTGGATCAATCTTTGGTGAGAGGAGCCCGATCTCCGAGAGTCTTCTTCTCATAGAAGGGTGCCTAGCCACTGAGTCGTCCGGTGACAGTGAGTCGGCCTTCGTCGAGGTGATCAGTATTTATCCGCACCTAAAGTGAGATCTGTCATTTTCATCTTATTATTATCGTAGATTAATCGTAGTATTATCTCTCGCATTTTTATTTTGTTGTCATTTTTTATCTAGATTATTAAATCCATCGCACTTGTCTGATCCAACACTAATTTTCCACGCCACATCTTGATCTCTCCACATTCTTTTCTACCTCGTACAACTTCTCACCTCCGACCACGCACAATAGTCGGAGTCACGGATCTCTCTCCCATATCGCTAGATTTGAACCGTTCACGCATCCTATTTTGTTCATAAATAAATTGAATAAATAAAAAACACATATATTGTTTTGCTCTCTAACCTTTGTTTTACAGGTTCATCTAAAGAAATAAAAGAATAAATAAAAAAATATTTAAAAAAAAGAAATTTTAGTTCCTGTTCACAGATTACTATTCCAAAAAAAATTAAAAAAAAGTTTCATTATCAGTTCTGATTACATAAAAAAATAAAAAAGGGGCAGCAAGTAATGTAAGGCCCTTCCTTGCTGCACAACGCGGAGCACCGCCGACCTTCATACTTCCAGCAACTATCCCGTGACACCCCAGCTCCTCTCTCCTCAACACCAGACCGCACCGCCTGAGCCTCCCTCCGCCCCCGCGAGACTGGAGCAGCCAACCCCCAGGCCAGCGAGGCCCTTCGCTCGCCGACGACCCCCTCCACGGTCGTGTTGGTATACGTGCGCGCCTTCAGCCTCCGAGCCGTCCGTGCAGTGGCCCGCGTCTCCCGCTCTCCCGCTGATCTCCTCCATGGCGGCGGGCGGCAGTCTTGTTATTGAAGAAAGAAATGAAGGATTCCAAAACCCTAGCTTTAAAATAAGAATTTCTATTTGGCTAAATTATGGATCCACTTCTGAAAGTTCCTAAATTTGCAAAAACGTCCCGACCTTAGGGAATAAGCACGTGCAACGCAAATGCTATCTGGGTAAATTACACATTTCCCCCTCTATTTTATTTTTTTATTCATTTAATGCAAGAACAAGAACTATTTACACTTTAGTCCCTATGTATCTAGACTGTTTGTTTCACCTTTTTCTTTTTGAAATAAATATTTTCTTGCTCAATAAATTATGCAAAAATCATGTTATTCTCCTGACTAGTTCTTTTTCATTGTATAAAGTTTTCATTTCATTTTGTCGTCATTTATTACTATTTAAAGATTAAAAACAATGTCTTTTTATCATTCAGAAATTCAAAAAATTCATAAAAATTCAATATTGCTCCTAAAATTCCAAAAAAAAGAGTAATTTTATTTCATTGTCTTTTAATTACTATCCAAATTTTGTGCATTAACTATTTATAAATCCCAAAAAATTTGAAAAAACTACAAATCTTATAGAAATCATAAAAAATTTTACAAAAATCCAAAAATAGTGATTTCAGTCTCTGTTTGTAGAAAATTTCCTTATATTATCATAAAAATAATTGACAGTAGTTTTGGGCTTTGAAACATTTTTAAGTTGCAAATTACTCCAGGTTGTGCATTGTTTCTCATTTTTTTCCACTGTTTGATTATAAGAAAAATACAAAAATATCTGAAAATTCTATAAAAATTCCCAAAAACATTTCAAAATCTTTAAAATAGAAAATATTTTCATGGATTTTTCTGTGCATTTTTGATATAATTGAAAGTTACAAAAAGAGTTGGTGTGTGTATTTCTTGTCTTGTGCTTATTACTCCTTATTTTTGAAAAAAATGCAAAAAAAAACTAAAAAAAAAAATCAGAAAAAAATTGAAATAAAAAATTTTAAAAAAGAAAAAGGAAAACTCCACAAAAACCATGGATAGTTTGCCTTTGAGATTCCTACTTTTTATTTTAATTGTTTTTTTTGTTGATTAATTGAATAACCCTCCGAAATTATAGCCTCCCTGAGTTCGATCTTGTCCATTACACAGGTAAATAAGTAGCAAAAAAATGTTTGTTTGTCGTGGGATTTTTGGGAAAGCAACGACTTTACTATCATTAATTATCGATCCTTGAAGGCCTATGGCATAACAGTTTGCGAACTAATTTCAAGCTCCAAACTGATCTTCTTCTATTCGGGAAGACTCAATTCGTGAGTATTCCTCTTTATCCACTTCATCATTCACCTCATTGACCAATCCATTATTCAAGATTGACTCTAATCTTGAACTATAATTTGAGACTCCATCATTTTGAGGACTAATCCAGTGTCGTGTATACTTACAAAAATCGAGACAACGCACATGATGCCTCCTAATTGCAAAGGTTCCATATCTAAGCAGAGCGAGATCAATAGTACGGTGTTAGCCTCCATATAGGACATTCAGTCAGAGTTAACTGAACAGGATGACTTCCAAGCCGGATTGAGAGATATGATCATCGAGCTGAGGAATGATAGAGATGATAGGAGAGAAGAGGATAGAAACGCTGGAGGTGGAAATGGGAAGATGATCCACTACTTGAGCCAATGTATATGTTTACATTGAAGGATGCCTATAATCCAGGGGCATGACAAACTAATTCATGGATTAGAATCCATCTGATTCATGGGAATTTTGAGCTTAAGCCGACTATCTTACCACTTCTCTCAATATTCCACGGATACATAAATGAAGAACTATATACCATTAGAGGTAGTGTATAGTGCCACAAATGGGACCGTCTACATTTCAGCATGTTTACTACGTACATACCCCTGACCAAGTCCATCAACAGCCACACCAAATAGTATCATACCTATAGGAGATTCCATACATTCTTGAGAAACAGTCTCCACCTCCTCCTCTCATTCAGGAGGTGAATGGCATTTGGTTCGAACAAAGAGCGAAACCAACCCATCCGTTAGGGCAATGTTAGTTGGGTTCCTATTAGAGTCAGAGGCCCGCTCACCACTTTCAGGGAGGGAGACCCCAACCCCAACACCAACAGTTCTAGCCTCACTTTCAGTCTCCACATCACTTTCAGAACTGGAGACTTGGACAACAACATATGCAGTCTGCATATTTTCCACAGCCTTACTATCAGCAACAGTCTGCATCGTATGGACAATATTTGAACCCTCCTCCTCCACATTATCAGCCACATTATGGATACATGCAACCTCCTCACTATCTCAACAACAACCAGTCATTGATCATCCCGAGGCACCTTTGGTGAATCCCACACTCGACCAGCTAGCATTATTGATGAAGAATATGGATGATCTGACTCAAAAGATCGATGAACTGACCACCACCAAAATATTGATTCCAAAATATGTCGAAGCTAATCCTAACAACTTAAGATGCAAGGAGTATGTAGCCCATGATCCATCCACACCTGAAATAGGTATGGTCCTTGATTTTAATTATTTACTTGACACGATTCATCTCTGGTGCGATATGAGATTGCAATCGCCCACACACCAGTTAGGATTGGAGAGAGCCACTGAGAGATCCTTACAGACATCATCATCTTCTTTACTAGTGGAGCTGCGTTCCAGCGTAGCAGCACCAGATCCTTCAGTTTCACCTTCTTCATCTTCACCACTACCACCATCTTAACCTTCTTCATTCAGAAAATGCCAAAAAGAAAATAAAGAGAGACGTAGTTCACAGTCAACAGAGAAGGAGCACACACATGTCACAGAATCTCCTTCTACACCAATATGAGCAACCCTTCCCATTTTCAGTTTATTTCTTCTACTCATGTTTTGGATAACATTGTACTGATTTATTCAGGCTGTCAAAGTGTATATGGTGACTCTATTTTGAATAAGCAAAATGAGAAGTTGAATGTTTCTTCTCATTCTGTGCCATTTCCTTCAACGTTGAATAAAACCAAAAAATCTTAAAAACAACACTATCTGATCCTTGAGTGGTAAAGATCTTACATAACTTCTTTTTAGAGATGCCACTCCTTAAGGCCATGGAGTACATGCCTACAATGAAAAAGGGAATGAAAGAAGCATGTAATCAAAAATGTCAAAAAAAAGAAAAACAAATGAAAGAAAACAGAAGCACATCTTGACAATGGCCACGATTCATGAAATTAGCAATCTCCCACCCAAAAAGAAAGATGAGGGAGCACCTCACATCTGTTGGCACATCTTTGATCAAGAGTTTGATTGTACTCTTCTCGATAGTGAATTCTCCATCAATCTCATGCCATCCTCTCTACTCATTGAGTTTAGGTTGGGACCTCTTAGATCCGCCATGATGATCCTTTAGTTTGCTGATAGATCAATCAAGAGGCTGAGAGACATAGTAGAAGACGTTATTGTAATGGTGCAAGGAATGAGATTCCCATTTTATTTTGTTGTCATTGATATGGAAAGCTCTACACCATTACTCCATACCTGAACATACTAGGATGACCATTCCTTCGAACGGTTGAAGCATTAGTTGATTATGGTAGATCATATTTCGCTCCCATAGTGACAAGGTAAAAATTGAGACGATCCTCGATCCCAGACCATCACTGCCACTGGAAGCAATAGATGAGAGAGAGAGACAGTTACACCAGATCTTGAGAACTGTGATTTTCTTATCGATTTTCGAGAGACATATATGTTTACTGATTTCAAGGATACCCAAGAGTTCCTTTCTCAAAATGACTTTTGGAAAGCACAGTCACATTGAGTTCCCTTGTTGATTATACCGAGTAATTCGCTAATGGACAGCTTGAGTTGATTTTTTAGGATCAATATGAGATTTCAGAGGTACATTCTGATATTCCTTTGATACATCATTATGAGATAACCGATGGGATACCTTCTAATTAGATTTCTGAGAGTTTGTTGAGGATTCTGAACAACCTGATGAGACACTCCTTTTTGAGCATAGATCATTCATTATAGATCTTTGTGAGTTTTTACTTGTTGAGCCCACAGTAGCCATGGTGGACAATACACACAGTGCATATTAGATAACTTCTACCAATGCAGTTACAGGGATTGTTACATAGCTGATTCCGACCCCACCTGAGCTAATGGCTTTATCCTCAACGTTGAAGTATGCCTTCCTTGTGGGTCCCCCAAAAATGTTTCTGATCATCCTCAACTCATAGTTGACCAACGAACACGAATCTTGCGTGCTAGAGGTTCTTCAGAGAAAGCACAAGGCCATTGGATGGAATATTTTTGATTTACTTGGGATTAGTCCAGCTTTGTGCTTGCATCATATTTACTTAGAGGATGACAACAAACCCTCCCGAGAGTATAAGTGTCGTCTCAAGCCAAACGTATTAGTTGTTGTCATGGAAAAGATCATAAAATGGTGTGATGCTAGTTTTATTTATCCCATCTCAGATTTGAAGTGGGTCAGTCCTTTACATGTGATCCCAAATAAATCTAGGATTACTATCGTAAAGAGTGGTTGTGGTGAGGAGATTCTGACCCGTATACCTACTTCATGGCATGTCTGCATACATTACCGGTGCCTAAATGTGTCTACCAAGAAAGGTCACTTTCCACTGTCTTTTATTGATCAGATTATTGAGAGGTTTGTTGGGAAGGAGTTCTTTTATTTCTTTGATGGGTACTCGGGGTATAACTTGGTTGCTATTACTCCCAAGGATCAATAAAAAACTGCTTTTACTTGTCTGTTTGGCACCTATGCCTTTAGACGGATCCCATTTGTATTGTGTAATGCTCTCGCGACATTACAAAGGTGTGTGTGGGCCATTTTTACTGACATGGTGGATAGTTTTTTATAGATATTCATGGATGATTTATTGTTCAATGAGTATAGTTTTGACACATGTCTTGCACATTTAGACTGAGTACTTCAATGTTGGTTTAAGGTGAACCTAGTTCTCTCATGGGAGAAGAATCACTTTATGTTGACTAATGCGATTGTATTGTACCATGCTATCTCCAAACATGGTATGGAGGTTGACCAGCTATGATTGATGTAATCTTAAAGCTAGAGCAACCGCATAATTTGAAGAAGTTGAGGCCAGTTGTTGGACATGTTGGATTTTGTAGGCGATTCATTAGGGACTTCAGCAAGATCACAGTACCTTTGAATGGATTCTAAGCAAGATGAGTGAGTTTATTGTTGATGAGAAAGTCATCCTTGCATTTCATCAGATGAAAGGCATGGTTACTAGTGCTCCTCTCCTACAACCACCTGATTGGTCTCTCCCCTTTGAGATCATGACGAATGCGTCAGATTTCGCAGTTGGATCTATGTTAGGGTAGAGAAGGGATATGATACTGTCTGTTAAGTACTATGCTAGCAAGACTCTTGATGAGGCACAATGTAATTACACAGTCATAGAGAAGGAGATGTTTGCACTGGTGTTTGCATTAGAGAAGTTCTGATATTACCCCCTTGGTTCACATGTAATTGTATACATAGATCACACAACCACATGATACCTATAGATAAAGAAGGATGCCAAACCATGAATTATCAGATGGATTCTTCTTCTCTAGGAGTTTGATTTAAAAGTTCGAGATAAACCTGGAGTGAAAAATATTGTGGCAGATCATCTTTATCGTATCACAAATGCAGATACTTCTGAGCATATTATACTTCCTATATCTAAGACCTTTCCAGATGAGTCCATTTTGTCCGTGGACTTACTCCCATGGTATGCCTATATTGTAAACTTTCTTGTCTCTAAGAAAGTTCCATAAGATTGGTCGAAGCACAAGGTAGACAGATTCCTATGAGAGATACATTTTTACTAGTGGGAGGATCTGTACCTATTTCAAGAGGGTGTGGATTGTATCTAAAGAAGGTGCATTCCTTAGGAGGAATACACCAGCGTACTTGAGCATTGTCATAAATTAGAGTCTAGTGGGCATCATTTGGAGAAGCACATGGCAATAAAGGTTTTACAGAGCGGCCTATGGTGGACAACTTTATTTAAGGATAATACAGAGTATATTCGAGGTTGTACTAACTGCCAGAAGATGGGAGGAACAGTTGGCTCCAAAGATACCATGCCTTTAAGATATATACAGATTTCAAATGTTTTTTAAGCTTGTGGCATAGACTTCATGGGCCCATTTCCTATCAGTCAGGGATTTCAGTAAATCCTTCTTGTTGTGGATTTTGTTAGTCATAGGGTGGAGGCTATACCCACCCGAGTCACTGATAGTCAAACAGTTTGTTCCTTTTTCATAGACCACATTGTTGCGTAGTTTTGGAATCCCAAGATACACAATTCAGATGGGGGAAGACATTTCATTAATAAAGAATTCAAGAAGATAGTGAAGGAGTATGCCATTGAGCATAGAGTTGCGTCTCCTTACCACCCACAGACTAATGGCTTGGCTGAGATTTTAAATAGGGAGATAAAAATGATATTGCAAAAACTTGTACGTCCAGATAGGAAGAACTGGTCCTAGATGCTCGACTCGGTTGCATGGGCTTATCAGACGACATATAAATCTCCATTAGGTATGTCTTCCTACAGATTGGTGTATGGAAAGCCTTGCCACCTTCCAGTTGAATTAATTCACAAATCATTATGGGCACACCATGTATGCAGTTTGGATTATGAGAAGGCAGGACATAGTAGGAAGTTGGATCTAAACAAATTGTTGGAATTCCAAAATTTTGCACATGACAACTCTCTCATGTATAGGAAGAAAGTCAAGCGTTGACCTGATAGACACATTAGAAGGAAGAAATTCTCCCCTGATCCAAAATGGTTGTTTGATGCTAAATTGAAGTTGTTTCTAGGCAAATTAAAAAGCAAATTATCAGGATCGCTCATTGTGAGAGCTGTGCGTGGCAATGGTAGTATTGTCGTATAAGGGTTGTCATCTGAAGCATTGTCGTTAGTTGTGAATAGACAATTGATGTAGCCATATTTATATCATGATAAATTCATGTTCATGGTTGAATCCATATATGTGGTATCAGACGATGATTATTTGACATCCTCTACTGATACATGAGTTGATTTTCTCTTGTATATAACCTTTCATTTTACTTTCTTCTTAAGTTATTATTATTCACCAGTTTTTCATGTGTTGTGCTATACTTACGATGTACTCTATCCTAAGTATAAGGGAGGTGAATTATTTGATTGGTTCCATTTTTTTATGTTTCATCACTCTTGTTGTTGCTTATACTTAGGATCCTCTACCCTAAGTATACGGGGAGTGATGTTGTTCATTTCATTTTTTCATGTTTTTATTCGCTTTTATTTCTTTTGTTTACCAACTTATCATTCAACATGTTAATATTCTTTTACTATACATAGGGGTCTTTTACCCTTAGTATAGGGGAGAACGACTCATCGAGTTTATTCATTCTTTTCCTTGGTCTTCCTTATTTGTACAAGCTTCTATACTTAGGATAATTTGATCCTAAGTATAGGGGGATCATTGAATTCCATTATTTTTGTCTATTCTTGGAGTCAGTATTATATAGTATTATTTTCACTTTTCTATACTCAACATGATTTATGTCTTCGTTTGTAGCTCATGGGTCACTATGAGGACATAGTTCGAGCTAAGTATAGGGGGTTGTTGTATATAGTGTATATATATACTTTTCCATAAATTCTACTTTTGTTAATAATATGGCTATTATTATTCTTAAAAAATGTTTGATTTGCAAAAGTCTTTTGAAAAATGTTTGCAAAAATCTTTTGAAAAATGTTTGCAAAATATGTTTGTAAAATATTTGCAAAATCCTTTTGTAAAAGTTTTCGCAAAACTATTTGTAGACATTTTACAAAACTATTTTTTGTCAAATCTTTGCAAAGTTGTTTGCAAAAATGTTTTGTTCGTAAAATGTTTGTAAAATTATATTATGTATCAAACCTAAGTATATTGTACAAATGATTGTAAAATTTTTTAAAGCAAAATGTTTACGAAAACCTGTTTGTAAAATGATTTGTAAAAATATTTGTAAAACTTTTTAAAAAACCTTTACACAATGTTTTGAAAAATGTTTGAAAATTACATGCAAAATGTTTTGAAAATGTTTGTAAAGTGTTTGTAAAATTATTTTGTCACGTGGGGTATAAATTATGGGATGTAAATATACATATTCGTAAAATCCACATGTTTATAAAATCCTTAATCACTATCCTCATGTAAATGCAAATCTTTATTGTATATAAAATTATTTTTTAAACTTGTATCTAAAGCTTATACATTAAATCTTCTTGTAAAATCTTGTACAAAAATTGTATAATTGTACACTCAAGAATTATAAACTCAAGAATTTTACAAACTTTAAAAAATGTTTAAAATACATAAAAATTGAAAAAAAATATTTGGAAAACTTTTCAAAAAAGTTTGCTCCTTTATTTCTTTTAAAAAATGTTTTGTATATATTTATTGCATTTGCATGTATATTTTTCAAAATGATATTGACACTTAAACTATCCCAGAATAAAGTCGAAGAATGGAGCTTGGTTGAGCCTTAATACACTTAATTTTAGAGGAACCTTATAGGAATTGGAATAGAGATTCTTCTGGTCTATAGAATTAATTCTTTGGGAGCCAGAAGACTTAGTTTAGTGTCGTCTTAACTGTATAAGTATAGTACTTCAGAGCGTAAGCGAAATTCTTGTCAATAATTGAAGGATATGGTATAATCCTTAAGTGTATCACGGAAGCGTGAGCGTCATATCGAATACGACGAGGAACGACTAGTCGTACTAGTTGTTCTATGCAGCGGAAATTAAAAAAATTCATGCGATGAAACCACATGATCCGAGAACACTTCTCGAATCATTTCGTCTAAACCACAAACAAGTAATAGGATTACCTCTTGAAGCGTGGTTGCGATAGAGTCTCTAAACGAAGAGACCACCTGTCTCAAGTCCGATCCGATGAAGGAGACGCTTGCGAGCACGGGGATGAATCGCGTGCTTCTCGCAATCCATGTTGATGATCCTAGCGTCGGATGTCCTGATCTCGACACAGAGATCCGACGTCTTCTTCACAAGCGAGACGCAACGAAGGAGACGGAGATCCACGAGTAGATGATCGGGCAGCATAACGACGACGCTGCGGCGATGGAGACTCCCTCTGGGGCATCCATGGTGGACGGCCATATGAGAGTAAGAGAGAGTAGGCGTGTAGAGAGAAAGAGAGAGAGATGTGCTTCAATATCATAACATTTGAGAGCATGATATGCCTCTCTATTTATAGGGTTTTGGGATCCATGGATCTCAATCCATGGGACATATAAAATCAATGGATGAGATTGATTTATGTCTAATTCAATGGTCAAGATTGTTGTTGGTAAAAACCAACAACTAATAATCTAATTTAAATCTAATATATTTGACACATCAAATACAATTCAATCCTAAATTAGATCAAGCATTAAGGAGAGAGTAGCATGGAGATCACTCCCCATAAGGAAAGGGGGGAAGGCTACCACATTCCTTGTGGGAATGTGTAGCCGTCCACCATGTCCTCATGGTGGAGGCAATCTCATGCAATCTCTTGAGATTGCATATCTCCATGAATTTCTCCCATAATTTCCAACAACTTTTGTTGTGATTTATTCCTCAAAAATAATTCATAATTAATTTTGAGAATATTGCAATCTTGCCATTGGAAAATTGTGAATAACATTCACAACCCAAAACAAAATATAATTTACATTTTTCAATTAATTACACAATGTGTATCCAATACACATCAATAATTAATTAACAAATATAAATTATAATTAGCTCTCTCTAATACATTATAAATCACATTTATAATATATTATGAATAATATGGATAGTGCTATCCACATTATTCATATCCATGATAAATAACTCACATTCAATCATCTTGGATCTCTTTTTCTCGTGTGCCCAAATAATATGAATCACAATCAAAATATTCACATCTTTGATAATCAAATTACATTTAATTATCTAAGATAAATCTCCTTATAATATGAATCAAATTCATATTATTCATGATAATTAAATCATATTTAATTATCCATTTTCTAAATGCTTGGATACTTATATCAACAATGAAATTATCCTGAACTCTTTCAAGGATAATGCGCTTTCTCCGTGAATACTTGGAGATAAGGACATGTCTATTATATTGTTCCACATAGAGTGATTTGGATATTGAGATTACATCTCAAATCCAGATCTCGAACCTCCCATAGATGCTTTCTTAAATCAAGACCGCAAATCTAATATTCTCATTGCATCTGAATCACATTCAGATCAACGCCTAACATTTGGATCAAGATCATATTACCTCTCTACTTAGAAGAGTCACTAAAATCCAGACCCGTTTCATCACTCCCTAGGAATGGAAGCTTCATGGTTATACAATCGATTATGATCACATCACCCTCAGGTATTCCCAATACCTGTACATCCTGCATACTAGAAGACTCAGAATAAATCCGATGTATTAGATCAACTTTATACTGTCTACTTCAGGGTTTTATCAGTATGTCTCTCATTTTGATCATTGGGAGTTGGTATCGATCATATACTTTCCAAAAGCATATATCATACGTAGGTCTTGATCATATACTTTTCAAAAGTATATATCAAACCTACAAATTCAGTCAAGCTTTCAAAGAGAGACGACCATGCACACGGAATTTGATTCTTCCCAATATCTCATGAGTGAGCTTCATGTCTTCCGGTTCAGTAGTGAACCTGTATGATTCTTTGAGAGATCGTATTACTCATATGCACTTATATGCACACTAGCGTGTCGGTGTATAGACCTTGGTTAGGTCATCAACGTATTGGTCTGCCAAATGTACAAACTCAGACATATAGTAACACGTCTGTCTCCGGTCAGAGGATGCGTGCCTATATCATGACAACATACGATATATGACTTTGGTTTTCTCGATCTCATTAAATCAACTCTTAGACCTAACTAATCTGACACCTCCGAATCTCTATTCCTATGCAGAGGACCTACATCAAGAGGTCGGTCAGATATCAGCCTAACTGAGAAAAGGATTACCATCTCCTACTCAGGCTGGAGATCATCTCTTAATAATCATTTGACGGTAAGCACCAGCCTCTATGATTCAATAATTGAATCAACAGCTGTAAGATCATTAAGATGACTATGGTACATAACCCTAATTGTACTAAGGGACCTATTATGCAAATTATGTATTCTTCATTTGAGATTTGGGAATGATATTTGCAATAACATTTATTGCACAATGGCTCACCGAGGGCTCGCATGTCCAACAATCTCCCACTAGCCCAAAGAGCCATTAATGGGCTAATCATTTAAACCCACACTCATGTGACAATCATAGGCTATTTAGAAAATAGCTAGGTAAGATGATCAGTCACTCTATTCTTAAGGTACTATGCCAAGTCCTTTTACGACACTTGCATATCCCCTAGTAACAGTGCTTTCATCTAATGCGAATGCTGCATCTTATGCAACTAATACTCAATTTTGTTATAGTGTCCTTGACACTTTAGCCCGATAATTATTATAACCAGTATGTCCATAATCCTTACCAGAATGCCTTTATTAATGGAGATCTCTATCTCCTAAGGTATCTACAGTTAAGATATTTATAGATCAGTATCTACAAGGTCTTATACTTTTCAAGATAAAACTTTGAGATCACTATCTCTAAGTTTCATCATCTTTGAAGATATTGTTATTACTGCAATCAAGTGTTTTATCTCCATAGTAGCATTAGTAACAGTTTACTACCCCCACTGCATGGCAGACATCTGGCCCTTGTACACATCATACACACAGCTTCTCGTAATTGATGCACAAGGGCAAACAGTTTGCATTCACATCCTCAACTCTTTGAGGTGCTATCCCTTTAGATAGGTCAGTACCATAACTTAAGGGAAGAAAGCCTTTCTTGGAATTTTCCAGAAAATGGAATAAGTCCAAGGTGTACTACTAATGTGACGGTCCCAATATCCTCTTTTGCTTCTGAACGACTTCAGAACAAAGATCTAAGAGGTATCCTTGAGATCATATCTCAAGGTATGGAACAACCAAATTATAAAACACTTATTATTATCTTTATATCATTCGAAATGATTAGAATAATATCTACATTTAGCACGATGAACACAATGGCACTCTCTCTAAGCTTCACATGGTTCATCAAGATTTTTATTTGAAATCATAACATTTATAATTTCATCAAATCTTATGTTCCAACTACAAGAAGCTTATTTGAGTCCAAAGATGGAGTTCTTTAGCTTGCACACCTTGCTTTCCTCAACCATGAAGCCCTTGGTCTACTTCATATGAATATCCTCAGAGAAGTATTCATAGAGGAGTGCAATCTTGACTCACATCATGAAGATGTCATAGTCAAGTTGTGTAGCTATAGTTAGCAATATTCCGATGGGTTAAAGCAAGGTCACTGGAGAGCAAGTCTCATCGCAAGCGATGTCTTCTCTTCGGTGTGTAGCTCATGGCTACTAACCTTGCTTTGAAGGTCTCTACCTTCTCATCAGGTTCCCTCTTTCTCTTGAAGATCCTTTTACACCATAATGGGTATTACCCATATAGTTGGATCCTCAAGGTTCTACATACAACATTTGTATATGAAGTCTGCTTTAGACTTTACTGCTAACATCCATCTTTCCTTGATATGATCTTCAGAAGCATCATCACATGAAGTCAGATCATTGTCAGATTCAACTAACACATGGAATCCATCCTCAAACTTATTTGAAGAGGTATTAATGTTTCATCTTTAATTGTCTATTTAGTTTCTGATTTTAGGAGGCTCATTATATTCTCAAGATTATATGAGTCCCTTTACTTCATTTTCATCTTGATTCTTAAGAGAGTCATCCTCTAAGAATCACATTCTCAGAGATGAGATCCTTTAAGAATGTCAAGATCATAGAGTAGGTATCAAATATCATCCTTTATTATCCTAATGAAGTAGCACTCTCCAGTGCTAGATTCCAGCTTAATTACATGGAACGTTATTAAGGATATATAATGTAGTCTCTACAACATATATATACCTGGAAACTAATAGATTATTATGCTAAGATTAATCATTGATCAAATCATGTCACACATGATCAATTGTATCTCCCTACAACTCTATTGATTTAAGGTTCATTAGGAGGATTGAGATAGGAATGATATTCATATCTCCATAATGTATTCTATGAATTCATCTAATAGGTACAAGCTACCTAGGTTAGATCAAATTCATTTCATCTTCCTTTAAACTTTGGTTCAAAACCAAAATTGTGAAATCACTGAACATTTCAAAGCTTTCCAAGTGAAGAGAAGAAATCTCATATAAAAAATGATCATTAATAGATATCACATATCCATAATGTTTATTCTGATATAGATGATTCACATACATCAATATGTATGAGATCTTGAATACCTTAATATCTTATACCATTCCAAAAGAAAGGCGTATTGGACATTTTTACTTTGAATGCAATATTCATAAGTATGCAAGTTTTGAAATTTTAGACATTCTAAAGTTTCATCTCTTACTTGTCCAATGATCTCATCAACATACATATGTCCAAAACATGATGCCAGATCATTGTCAAATGATCTTTATCCTCCTATTGATCTTTAAAAGTTTAATTTTCAGTATTAGAAATCTTAATGCACCATTCATTAATTTTCTAATTTAGCAGAGTCCACAAGATTTTAGATTACTATTTGAAATATCTTCATCTGAATTCTTTATGATAGGTCTATTACAGAATTCATGTTTATTTCCAACATTTAGAAATAAACAATGAGTGTATTCTAATATCTAGGTCTTAGAGACATTCTCTTAGATTAAGGGCTCTCACTGAAAATATGAACTTATTAGAAGAATACATATGCAACTAATTCCAAGTCTTATTAGAAGAATGAGATACAATTATTAAACCTTATCTTATCAAATAAGTAAGTTAATTTCAATGATTATATGTAGATTATTCTGATTCCTTCTCTAAGGATTTTAAACTGATTTGATAGTCATAATTTCAACTTATTGTAGTATTGGCATTCATCCAACTCTTTGGAAGTAACAGAAGTACAGTCAACTCTTTGACTTTCCTTCTTACTTGCGTCCAACCCATGCTTCATTGTGCTCCCTTTATGTATAGCAACTATTGCTCAAGACAAAGGATCTCTTATGTTGAAATAAAAAATTTCAATATAAGAAAATTTATACATGCTTCACACAATATGAATATTCTGAAGCTTCATGAATGAAAAGAGTATAGATAGTAGAATGATGACACTCGTCGTATCTACGTCCATTAAAACTCTTAAAACTTAGGTTCAGGTAGGTACTCAAACAATTTGAATACATCATCTCCTATAGAGCCACCATTCTGCATAATGCAGAGAACCATGTCATTCATGATTATATGTCGAGAGCACATATCTATGCCAGAACATCTTCTTAGATTTTATAAGGATTATGTGATAATTACGATCATTATCGACATGTCACTTGAAAAGTACATTCGATGAGATCTAGACTTATAGAGACATACAAACCCTAGGGTTTTATTCCTATTGTCTATGTAATTATAATTCCTCATTATTATGAGGAAACATGCACATTGCAACCACATACATTATGTGTCCAACTGCAAGTACAATATCTGGATCATGTGTACAATCCATGATATTCTATTTGTTATTATTGAGTATAACATTGAGTGGGATTAAAGAAGGATTATCCGAAATAAGAAATTTGCATAAACATATATAAATATATAATTTACTTTGATTTAGGAATTTTTATATCAAAGTTGTCTTGCCATGTCAACAATGAAAGTTCATTCCCTTAATTACTTTCAATGTAAGAGATATACTTACCATTATATCTCAAGCAAGATCTGGGATCTCCTTCCTTATCTTTGTTACATCCCAATAATATGAGAACTTGTAACTCGGATAAAAAGAAGTGGGAACACATTCCTCCTTGCAAGTCCAACTTGCATCTCCCAATTCGGTCTTTAACACACGGGCCCACCACCCTAAGGTGATGTTGACCCATCATTAATTAAACCAACCATCAACAGGAATATAACTCGCTATGCGCAATCCAATATCGCCCCAATAATATGAGGACCCGATATTGGGGTAACTAAGCATATATCCTTACTCTTTCGAGAAGCGACGAGCCCGATCCAAATGGATCGTATGTAGGAGCTGTCACTTTGGACAGGCGTCTCCTACATACAATATCTGGCGACAGAACCCTTCGCCTTGACGGGAGACCATGGATGTCACTTCAAATTTTAATTAATTATCATGAATCATATTCACATAATTAATTCTTCCAATGGAAATATACATCTATTCATGGTAGAGTGTTTTTAATTGGATATAATTAACTTAATCATATTAAATTAATTTTCAATCCAATTCAATCAACAAACTTGATTTTACTTGAATATATGGTATTATCACAAAATACATATTAATTTGTATTTTAATAATTAGAAAATACATCATGATCCTTCAGGCATCATTTGTTCCCTACCCGTTGTCATGGCCAGTACCGGTGGAAGTGGGATGGACTGCATCCGGTGCAACCCGCTACCCTAGCAATCCCCGACAAGACACCATATCCGCCTCGGAAAAAAATAATGCCGAGTCAATCACTTTGTACTTGAGATGATCATCAGTTCTTCAACCACAATTATATCATATAGTAATAATCAAAACATTTTTGATTATAAGGAAATTTGCTAGACAAATTCCCAATTCTATTTAAGCAAGGAGTTTGATTATTGTGTTTCTAATTATGATCTAGATCAAATCTAATCAATTTATTGGTTGAGACCATGTCAATTAAGGAAATAATCATCATCCAATATTTCTCAAATATTTTCCATAATAATTTCATGAAATTAACAATTAATTTCAATAGACAATCACATGATTCTTGATTAGGAAAGTAATTTCTGCAGTGACCCATACTTACTAAAATTAGCATATCTCAATCAATTTAAATCCAAATTAAGCAAAGTAAGTTTCCAAAGTTTTCTAATTTGATTTACAACAGAACGTACATTATTTCCACGCATTTCAAGGCATTTATAAACAATAATTAACTCCTTAATTACGTTAAGATTCGCAGTTCCCGTAACAGTGGATACATGTTCATTAAAACAACCATATCTCGAGCAAACGGAATCCGAATTACGTAAACGCAGATCATATGTTTTACTTTTTTAATGGGAAACTAAATCCAATCATTATTTTTGTGTTTAAACAATTTAAACAGGGCTGAAAATAATCACAAAACGGAGATGCGAAAACAAATGCGATAAAACTTTCTCAACACTAACAAACCCAAGTCGCCTTCGTTTTTATGGATCGTATCCAAAACCTTCGACCTAAGGCTTTGATACCACTTGAAGGATATTGTATAATCCTTAAGCGCATCATGGAAGCGTGAGCGTCATATCCATTACGACGAGGAACGACTAGTCGTACTAGTTGTTCTATGCAGCGGAAATTAAAAAAAAATCATGCAACGAAACCACATGATCGAAAACAATCCTCGAATAGTTTCGTCTAAAACACAAACAAGTAATAGGATTACCTCTGGAAGCGTGGTTGCGATCGAGTCTCTAAACAAAAAAAAACCTCCATTCTCATGTCCGATCTGACGGAGGAGACTCTTGCGAGCGCGGGGATGAATCGTGTGCTTCTCGCAAAACATGTTGATGATCCAAGCAGTGTATCTCCTGATCTCGACACACGAAATCCGACGTCTTATTCACGAGAGAGATGCACCGAAGGAGACGGAGATCCATGAGCAGACGATTTGGTAGCATGACGACGACGCTGCGATGATGGTTAGTCCCTCTAGGGAATCCATGGCGGACGGCCATATGAGAGTAAGAGAGAGTAGATGTGTAGAGAGAAAGAGAGAGAGATGTGCTTCAATATCATAGCATTCAAGAGCATGGTATGCCTCTCTATTTATAGGTTTTTGGGATCCAAGGATCTCCATCCGTGGGACATATAAAATCAATGGATGAGATTGATTTATGTCTAATCCAATGGTCAAGATTGTTGTTGGTAATCAACAACTAATAATCTAATTTAAATAAAATATATTTGACACATCAAATATAATTCAATCCTAAATTAGATCAAGCAATTAAGGAGAGAGTAGCATGGAGATCACTCACCATAAGGAAAAGGGGGGACGCCTACCACATTCCTTGTGGGAATGTGTAGTCCTCCACCATGTTCTCACGGTGGAGGCAATCTCATGCAATCTCATGAGATTGCATATCACCATGAATTTCTCCCATAGTTTCCAACAACTTTTGTTGTGATTTATTCCTAAAAAATAATTCATAATAAATTTTGAGAATATTGCAATCTTTCCATTGGAAAATTGTGAATCACATTCACAACCCAAAACAAAATATAATTTACATTTTTCAATTAATTACACAATGTGTATCCAATACACATCAATAATAAATTAGCAAATATAAATTATAATTAGCTCTTTCTAATATATTATAAATCACATTTATAGAATATTATGAATAATATGAATAATGCTTTCCACATTATTCATATCCACGATAATTAAATCACATTTAATCATCTTATATCTCTTTTTCTCTTCTGCCCAAATAATATAAATCACATTCACAATATTCACATCTTTGATAATCAAATCACAGTTATTTATCTAAGATAACTCTCCTTATAATATGAATCAAATTCATATTATTCATGATAATTAAATTACATTTAATTACGCATTTTCTCAATGATCGGATACTTATATCAACAATGAAATTATCATGAACTCTTTCAAGGATAATGCGCTTTCTCTGTGAATACTTGGAGATAAGGACAGGGCGATTGTATTGTTCCACGTATAGTGACTTGGATATTGAGATTACATCTCAAATCCTTATCTCAGGCCACCCATAGATGCTTGATTAAATCAAGATCGCAGATCTGATCTTCTCATTGCATCTGAATCACATTTAGATCAATGTCCAACATTTGGATAAAGACCAGATTACTTCTCTACTAAGAGGAGTCACTAAAATCCTGACACGTTTCATCACTCCCTAGGAATGGAAGCGTCATGGTTATACAATCATTTATGATCACATCACCCTAAGGTATTCCCAATACATGTACATTCTGCATATTGGAAAACTAAGAATAAATCTGAAGTATTAGATCAACTTTTTACTTTCTACTTCAGGGTTTTATCAGTAAGTTTCTCATTTTGATCATTGGGAGTTGGTATCGATCAAATACTTTCCAAAAGCATACATCATAGATCATATACTTTACAAAAGTATATATCAAACCTACAAATTCAGTCAAGCTACCAAAGCGAGACGACCATGCACACGAAATTTGATTCTTTCCAATATCACATGAGTGAGCTCATGTCTTCCGGTTCAGTAGTGAACCTGTATGATTCCTTTGAGAGATCGTATTACTCATATGCCCTTATATGCACACCAGCGCGCCGGTGTATAGACTTTGGTTAGGTCATCAACCTATTGGTCTGCCAAATG
This sequence comes from Ottelia alismoides, assembly GCA_037367405.1. NCBI lineage: Eukaryota > Viridiplantae > Streptophyta > Magnoliopsida > Alismatales > Hydrocharitaceae > Ottelia > Ottelia alismoides. The sequence continues at coordinate 218,192 of JAZKJV010007865.1, forward strand.
TACATACTCAGACATATAGTAACACATCTGTCTCCGGAAAGAGGATGCATGCCTATATCATGAAAGCATACGATATAGGACTTTAGTTATCTTGATCTCGTTAAATCAACTCTTTGACCTAACAAATCTGACACCTCCGAATCTCTATTCCTATGCAGAGGACCTGCATCAAGAGGTCGGTCAGATATCAGTTTAACTGAGAAAAGGATGGCCATCTCCTACTCATGCTGGAGATCATCTCTTAATAATCATTTGACGGTGCTTGATGAGTCCTCAATCTAACTCATTAAATATTCATCTAAGCACCAACTTCTATGATTCATTAATTGAATCAACAGCTGTATGATCTTTAAGATGGCCATGGTACATAACCCTAATTCTACTAAGGGACCTATTATGCAAATTATGTATTCTTCATTTAAGTTTAGGTAATGATATTTGCAATAACATTTATTGCATAATGGCTCGCCCTGGGCTCGCATGTCCAACAATAATGACCTATCTTGCATGCCTGCACTTACATTTTTCTCACCTTAGTTGAAGTAGTAGAGGGTTGATTTGCCATCACGATACACAAGACAATGGAAGCATCGGTAGTCACACATTTGTGGCCATTGTACCCCAACTCGATCTAGTAGCAACGAGATCTAATGACAGAAGGCTGTGGGTTGCAATAAATCTTCAAAAGAGGGAAAGTCTATCGGCTCAAGAGGAAAAACTCCTTATGTACATGTTGCACTATTGTATATAATTAAAAAATTGTGAAAAAAAGGCACAAAAAAAGCGGACAAGCCTTATTGAAAATAAAATGCATGGCAGAGTATGTACATATGCATAGTAAAATAAGTAGACTTCAGCTTCCAAGTCAGATTTTTATGAGCATGTAGCTGGATGACTTGGCTACACTGGTAATAAATCAAATGATAGGTATCTGCACTGGTTACCATCCATTCTTTTCTCCACCACCTCTTCTTGATATGGTAGCACTTGAACATAGAAGGGAATACCCTACTTTTCGAGGAAAGAGTTATTGGATTGGGGAATTACGGTTACCATGTTGGAGAAGACTGGCATTTACCACTTCAATATGGGAGAGCTACATATCACTTACAATGTATAGGAAAGAGTCGTAGTTATAAGGATTTGCATATGAGTTGATTTATTCTGACCTGGCTATTGAAGAGACATGAGAAACGTTGTGTAGTTTCTAGAGGTTGTTGAGTGTCAAGTTTGTTTCCACAAAGGTTCTGCCAAAACTAATAATCCAAAGGTCTGACCGAGCTCCATACTTTCATTTTATGAAAATAACTTTAATACTAAATATTGTCCTAAGTTCTTTATTTTTCCTTTATTCTTTCTCTTTTCCTTGCTTATTCTTCAAATAAGTGTTTGCTAAGGGACTAGCAAAGGTAAAGCATAGAGGGATGATGAATATGCATTTCATCATCCTTAATCATTTATTTTAGCTTAAAATCCCTTATAAAGCACCTGTAAATATAAATAAATCCATTCTTTTAATAACCTATTTCTTGTGTAAACATGGTACATTTATCTCTATTTTAATCTAAAATAACTAGATAAAGGATAAATAATGAAAATAAATATCGTATATATGAAATAGATACATGTTGGCTCTGATGCCAAGAGAAGGTCAAGACTTGACCTGATCGACAAGGAATAAAATAGGGGGAGATAAGGACCAAAATACCAAGAAATTTCAGAAAATCATTTATCACTTGTTATATTCATCATTTGTACAATATTGTCTATAATACACATTCTTTTATTTAATTTATTCATTACAAAATTCTTTTTAAATAAAATAGATTTCTTCTTAAATGTTTTGCATAAAAATCTTTCATAAATAATAAAAACAATTGCAATAAAATTTGTATATATTGTGTAAATAACAACACTCTCAGAAAGCCACAAAGCTGAACTTGCGAGATCGATATCTTCTTCACCAAAACTCCAAATTCATCAAACTCACTTTCATTGTACTCTAAATTAAATAATCAGGAGATGGTTACACAAAAATCAGAGTCAAGGTGTTAAATGTGGTTAAGTGGGGTACTATTTTATATAATATCTATGTATATTGTGTATATGTTTTTTATATTTTCTTGTACACATTTGCAAATATTGTACTTTTTTAATTAGATTATAAATATAGTATTTATGTTATATAAAATACAAATAAAAATCAAAAAATAAAAAATCAACAAAAATTAAATCATGTATATATTGTATAGGTATGACTATATATATTGTGCATGTACCTATTTATTTAACCTAAAAAAATATTTCCTAAAAATATCATTAAAACCGTAGTAAAATATTGTAAATAAAAAAATATTAAATTATTATATATATTTATATATAATTAACTAAAAATTAAATCCTTGTGTATATATATGTAAACATACCTAAAAATAACACTTTTTATTTATTTTATCCATTTATATACATTATTTAATTAAATAAAAATCATAAAAAATAAGTAAATTAAATTAATAACATTTTCCCTTGGTTTATATTTTTTATTTTAAACCCATTTTTGAATTTTTATTTGTTTCTTATTCTTTATCATATTTTGTCGTCTAACCTGTTTGGCTTCATCCCCCACACATTCCTATTGGTCGGCCCGGGTTTGTTGACCTGGGTTAACTACCTGGACCTCCTACAACTCCCTCTAACCTCGCTCCTCCCCTTCCTTCATGAAATTTTTCCACGCACTGTAGTCACTAACTCCCTCGTCCTTCTTCTCCAAAGTTTTAGCCCATTCATTCCTCTTCACTGCCAGCACTTAGATCCATTGATCGCGCTTTAATCATACATAATTTGAATTCAAAATCCAGCCAGAGTCTTCTTTATATATAGGCATGACGTTTCCCCTAACCTTCTCCATCTTTTGTCATATTTGGCTACCCTCAAACCACTCAATATATGAGGCCTGGTTCCTACTCCGACCATCATCGAAGAAACCTCCATCTCCTTTACCATTTCCCAACATTTACACTTCAATAAAGTTATCAGAGCATCACCTCCGAGAAGACATCTCATTGTAGGGTTTAGGAGCTAGTTTGGGGGCGAGAATCAACACTTGGAGTTTTACTTGGAGCTATGCTGCTCTTGACCCCCAGATCATCTTCTACCCGTCTCTGACCACCCTGAAGCCCTTAGATCAAAAGAGGGGATGTGCATGAAGCTAGAGCACTATTCTAGTGAAGATTTGGGCGAGCAACGAGTGAGATCACCTTGGTCAAATTTCACCAGAGTCGGCCTTCTTCCCAGTTCTTTCAGAAGACTTCAACACCGTACAATCAGGAACAACTAATCCAGTCTTCGTCACAACTGTCCAATCTTCCCCAAAATTGAACCGTGTATCGAAGTTCCATATCAAATACTAGCAGCTTGAGTGTGATTCTTCGTCGGCCGTCCCATCAGCCTCTAGAAAATTCACGACCTAGATCAGTCCACATGGATTAGTGCTACAATTTCCTCTGAGCCCTTGCATGTTTTCCATTTTGAAAATAAGTCCAATCAATACATGTGTTTGAATGTAACATATTAAATATTTACACTCATGCCCTTTGCATTTATTTTATTTGCATAATAGTCCACTTTGAACTTCAAAACATGCCTTGCACGTGATATCTTGTGAAATTTGTATTAAAAAGTTCGAATGCTTTTACTTACTATTTGGAACCTAGAAGTATTTTATTTTCAAGTAGGTCCATTCCAACGAGACATGCAGGCAGCCACATGCTCCTTTTTGGAAATTCTACACAAAATCCCCTCACATTTATTTATGTGTTAATACTTAGTCTAAAAACATTAAATATTTGCATCCATACACCTATGAGTCTGCATATTTATTCAGCAAGTTAAAAATAAAAAAATAGCAAAACACCGTTAAAAATTCCATAAAAATTATTTTTGTTTTTTGTTAATTTTATATAGCATATATATGTTTTATTTTGTATCTTCATTGATTTTATTTTTTATATAAATTCCAAAAAAATATAAAAATTTAGTATTTATAATTGAAAATGAATAAAAAGTACAAAACATTTATTAGAAATTGTAAAAATTTCATGCTTCATTTTCATTTCTTTTATGTTCTGTATCATTTTGGTATTTTTATTCTTCAAAAAAACTAAAAGATTCATAAAACATTTAAAAACAAAAAAATTTCATAGAAATTTAAAGAAAATTCCAAAAAATATAAAATACCTTTCTGGAAAATACAAAATTTTCTTTATCATTCTATGTATATTTCATCTATTTTTTAAATTTTTTTAGCTATTTTTTTATAAAATACATTAATTTAATGTATTATTTGCATTATTCGCTGTTTTTGATTATTCAGAACCCTTAAAAATTTTGGTGAAAATATAAAAAAATTACGAAAACATTAAAAAATTGTCATAAACTCAAAAATTGTTTTGTTTGAATGTTCTGCTTATTTTATAATTTTGTAAAAATCCAAAAATTTGCCTTTCTCTTTCTTTCTCATTGAATTCTTTTATTCATTTTTAATTCCTTTTGTTTTACAAAATTAAAAACTTTTGCAAAATTTAAAATCATAAAAAAGGAAAAAAACATAAAACTAAATAAAAAAATTAAATTAAAATTTTATAAAAAATACAAAAATAAAAAATGCAAAACAAAGATTTGTGTTCATAGGTTTCGCTTGTTCTTTAAGTTGATTTTATATTGAATTGAATAACCCTTGGTATTTTAGTAGGCTTTCTGAGTTCGCCCCTGTACGCTATAGAGGTAAATTAAATAACAAATTTCTTTGTCTACACTTCCTTCATTTATTTTGCCTTGAGAATTGAATAAATTTTTGTTGAGGAATTTTTAGGGATGCAATGATACTGCATATAAATCTCATTAATTAAAACCTTGATAATTCTTGTTCAACAATCTCGCTAACCCTCTGATGCCCAGATACCCATAAACCACATAGATAATTTTGATAAGTACCCTGAGCTATTCTAGTGGATGCTATTTGGTGAGGATGTTCATTTTCACATGCCACATCTTGTCAGCCCCTCCCATCAACCATACATCCTCCTGATTGATGAGTGTGATCATTTCATCGAGGATGAGAGTTTAGATGCCAGCATGACCTCACATTCCCTTGATCGTCTAGAATCTTGCCCCAAGGTTTTCTTCGGATGTTTGCAACACTTTCTAGGTACTCAGTCTCACCCACTATCTGTACAGTCGGTCTATCGACTGTAGAGACCGAGTCATCTATTTTTTGTGACTCCTTTGAGTCTGCTCTCCTCTATGACCCTTGTAAGGATGAGCCATGTCTTATGGCATTCGATAATTACTCTAATCTTTCGACCATATGTCCATCGGATGCCCGGTTTCTTAGAGAGTCTCCTAATCTTTATTCTTCATATCTTTACGAGACTATGATTGATATCGAGGATCCCATCATTGATCCATCCTTCTCCACATTTCATATTGTCTACTTTGATCACTTACTTCATTCTTACAAGCTAATGATTTCCTCTGAAGCACTAGACCCTGACTTAGTTTTCATTTCTCTTCTCTCGGTTGTGTACACCCACTTGATTGCATATACAGGTGTTCTTTTGACTTCATCATCATTCTCACAGTTGGCAAGAGTACCACATTCATTTGAGAGATGTCGTCCTGAATTGATACAGCTTTATCCTAGCACTTGCACTTGGCTAGGGGTGGAAATGCTCTACAATTCACACCTCTTGTATATATGTGTTTCGTCTTCCGTTCCTTCTCTCTCCCCTTCGTCATACACCCCCAATCTGCCATATTATATTTGTTTCTGTACTTAAGATGTACTTGGTGCAAAGTATAGGGGGAGTAGATCGTGTCATTCTTTCTTTGTTCTATTTCATCACTTCTATTGTTGACTATACTCAGGTATCTTTTACCCTGAGTATATGGGGAGTGATGCGAACATTCCCTCAAAGTATTTTTTTCCCCTTTTTATTAGTTTATTTGTCCTCTCACCTGTCTCCTCTATTGTAGGTATTCTTGTCTATACTTAGGGATCTTTTACCCTAAATATAGTGGGAGACAATCTAGGTTTTTTATCTGTTTAATCCCACCCTGAACCCTTCGTGCTTTATACACAGTCTGCTATACTTTGGATTAATTGATCCTATGTTTGGGGGGGACAGTTGACTTCTCATTCTTTAATTCTTTCATCGTTGTTATATAGGCTTTTCTATACTCTATATGAACTATGTCTTCTTATTTTCATTCTGATCTATAAGGACATAGCTCAAGCTATGTATAGGGGGTCAAATATACATTGTATATACTTTAGCCATAACTCGTACTATTGTATTTTTTAGTAATATGGCTAATATATGATTAATTAATAAAACGATATAAAATTCTTGAAAATTTTTATATATACTGATTAATAACTCAAGTTAGAAATATTTTGCAAAATGATTTGAAAAATGATTGGAAACTATTTGAAAAATCTTTTGAAACCGTTCTGAAATGTTTTTCTAATATTTTCAAACCATTGTAAAAATATTTTATTTGTCAAATTCTTTTTATTTTGAATAAAAATTTTGAAAATAGATTTGCAATTGATTTGGAAATTGGTTGTAAAATACATTATGAAATCTATACATACTATTTGAAACATCTTTGCAAAATGATTTTCAAATTTTGTAAATGATTATAAAAATTGTTTGTCAAATTATTTGCAAAAATAAGTTTTCAAATGGTTTATAAAACTATTTTCAAACTATTTTGGGAACCTCTTATATATTTATAGCAAATAAAAAATATTTACAAACCTTGCATATACAAACCTGTAAAAATAACCACTAATATCTAACTTGTAAATTCCCAGGTATAAAATACACAAATTCTTGTAAATACATAAGAACTCCCATGTTAATATCTGCACATAAGTTTATTACTAATGCTTTTAATTTTTCAAAAGGCCTCCAAAAATAACAAGAAAAACTGTAAAATGTTTTCAAAAATCCCTAGAACATTTCAAAAATCCATAAAAAGTTAAAAATCGGAAAAATGCTTCTCCAAAAATTTTTCTTCGATTGTACATAGCTTTTGCATTTTTCAGATCGATAATGATGATTGAAATACTCTAAATAAAATCCAAATATTAGAGTTGGTTAGACCATAATCCACTTAATCACAAGAACCTTATAGGAACTAGAATTGAGGTGCTTCAGGTCTGCTAGACTTAATTCTTTAATTATACAAGATTAGGTTCAGTGTCGTCTTGACTGCCTAAGTAGAATATTTTGAAACAAATGCACGGCTCTTGTGAACAATGACCGAACTTCCAAACCTACACCTTACACTTTGCTCAACTCAGTAGAACTAGTAGCGGGATGGATTTTCCAGCATGAAATATAAGTGAATGGAAACATATGAAGTCATAATCTATGGCCATTGTGCCCCAACCCAATCTAGTAGCGAAGATGTCAAAAGACAAAATGTAGTGGGTTGCAATAATGCTTCAAAAGAGGGATAGTCTACTAGCTCAAGAGGAAAAAGTCCTTATGTAAATGTTGTTGTATATAGTGTTAAAAATTGTAAAATTAAAAAACTCCAACAAAAAATTTGCGGACAAGATTCAGAGAAAAATCAATTACGGTTTGAGTGTATACATATGTAGTCAATAAGCATGCTTGAGCTCCAAAGTCAAAGATTCATGTGTGCCTACATCCAAATCACTTAGCTACACTAGTCAAACATCTTAAGATAGGTAGCTACACCGGCTATTGTCCATTATCTTATCTACCTCCACTTCTTGAGTTGGTTGCACTTGAGCTTAGAATGGAGTGCCACGCTTCTTGTGAAAAGAGTTGCTCGATTGGGGAATTAGTGTCACCACATTGGAAAAGGTTGTATTCTACCGCTTCAGATGAGATGAGCTACATATCACATACACTATACTAGATAGACTCATAGTCATAAGGGACTTCATGTGACATCAACTTGTTCAAACCTGGCTTTTGAGGGTACTTGAGTAGAGTTTCGTGGTTCATAGAGGTTGTTGTGTTTCAAGTCTGATTCCCAATAAGGTTCTGACATAACCTAAATTCCAAAGGTCCGACTGAGCTCCAAACTTTTATTTTGTGAAGATAAGTTAAACAGTTAAAATCAATCCATTTTATTTCTTTTTCTTTTCTTTATTTTTCTTTTTCTGCACTTACATGCATATATGTTTATTAGGGAGCACGAAAGGGAAGTATAGGGCGGGTGATGAATCTCTGTTTCATGACCTTTATTCTTTAATTTTGACCTTTAATCAATAGTTAAATACATGTAAAGAGCATTAATTTGTATAAAATATCATTCATTATTTATACTATAGATATTATATAAAAGCTACATTTAAATCCAAAATAAAAGAATTAAGAAAATAAAAGAAAAAGAAATGAAATACCATTGGTATTGAATGACCCTAAACCTCAAGACCTAGGCATCATGATGACTAGATCAACAAGGAATAAAGTCGGGGGAGATAAGGGCCAAAAATAACATAAAAACCCTAATAATGATTCTTCCATAAATACATTTTGGGGCCCTTTTTTGTTTTCTTTTTTTACCGCAAATAAATAAATTTTGAAAAATTAAACTTATAGAAAAAAATACAAATAAAATTATGAAATTTATTTCACTTAAAAATAATGCATAGTGTACCCTAGACACTCAAAATAAGAAGTCATAGATAAAACATCACAAACCTCTATCCTCTCAACATGAACTCAAAATTCACCCAACTAACTTTTTTTATAAAATTTAATTATCTATTTAATGAATTCATTCATATTGGAGTTAAGATGCAAAAGTTAGGTTTTGGACCCTCATTGTGCAGCATATCTGAATAAAATAATCAATTTATTTACTATTTATATTTTTTACTATTTTATATTTTTATAATATTTGAAATACATGTACATATTTAAAATAAAAAAAACCACTTTAAATACATTAAAATAAGTCAGTATACAATAAGACACATAAATTATAAATGCATATACCTATAAAATAAATATACATATTTATCTAATGAGAAAATAACTTCAGAAAAATACAATATATATATATATATATATATATTAGTTATAAATATTTGAAATATGTGTATAGATAAGAAAATACATAGTGTACATAAAATATACTTATATTATTACATGTAGAAAGTAACATACAATTAATAAACTTGTAATAATAAATAAAAATCACCATAAAATACTACATAAAATAATAAATATTATATTATTTTGATTAAAAATTAATTAAATCATTTAATATTTAAAATTTATTTATAAGGGTTTTATACCCTATTTCATCGTCTAGTATGCATAGGTGGACCAATGGAAGAACGGTCCCAGTTGATCTCGGTCAACTCCCCGACCTCCCTTGGTATGCGCGTGTCATATAATAGACCCTATTTTCCTAAATCATTCCCACTCGATTCTTTCACTATTTTGATTCAATTCCTCCACGACTTCTGAACCTTGATCGTTGCTCTTTCACGCTACCTTGATTCCTCGATCGACGGATCATCGAATAGAGCATTCTTCCCAACCAAAAGCACCTCTATACAAATACACATCACTGGACTCAATTTTAATTTTCGACCCTTGTTTCATGGCTTAAGGTCACATCTCATCGACAAGGAGTTAATCTCCCCATCTTCATGCATGGAGAAGTGGAGTTCGATACTGCATCCCCTTCGTCGGAGCCTTAAGGTTGAATAGCGACCTATTGAGGCATATAGGTTAATTTTACACGCATTTTTAACATTATATTTCATTTCTTACCTTTAGGTTGCATTTTAATTAATACATATAGCTTAGATTTAGGTTTTCAAAGTTTGTTGGGGATCTTGCTACGGCCACCATTCCACCATTCTTCAATTGTTCTTCGCCCAAACTTTCAACTCCAACTGGTTTCTCTTTCGTTTCTCTATGCCTCCAGTCACTTTATTCCTCGTGATCGGCCCTTGACCAGGATTTTGTGGTCCTCCTCGTCCACCTCCGAGGGACCTCACCATCCTGCCTCATCCTGCCTCCATTCTACCCAATAACGTATCAAGGAAGTTTTCCCTAGATACCTTTTTTGTCCTTTGCAGGTACCTAGAGCTCACAACCCTTATGGAGGTGATTTTGAAGCCTGAATAGGTTCCCAGGTCACCTGAGCTACTCCGACCTCCTGGGACACCATCAGTGGTCCTTAGTGCTTTTTGATTCATCCATCAACTATGGATGACCGTGAAGAGTGATCTGAGTATCAAAGCTGCATTGGAGGAGCTCGAAAGAAGTGGGAAATGCAGATCAAAGCTCGCACCTGGAGTTGTTCTTTCCTATTATTAAGGAAGAGCATCGACCATCATATCATCCTTCGCCTGTAATTTGGATCTCGACCATTGGATTGAGTCATGCCATTATTGTCTGATCCCCTCCTAGGATATAATATCCGTCGTCGATCATTTAACCAACATCAATCGTTGGGAGCGTGCCATGTGTATAAGTTAAGTGATCTGAACTGTCCGCCTACGCACCTTTGGGGGAATTTTTGCAACATATACCACTAACTTTTGTAATTTCTTTTCAGTCCAAAAACAATTTTCTATAGTAATAAAACTTTTGTATAATTTGTACTTTGAACCCTCGGTTTCTGTTATTTGTACATAGGTTCCTTGGCACATCACATTACATGCGCATACACATGAGGGGAATGGATTTTTGCAAGGTACCCCTCCAGGTTTATGTATTTCAATTTAGTCATAAATTTTCAAATTTATTGTAATGCTTTTTAGATAACGTGCATTTTGAACCTTCCACTTTTTGATAATTATAAAAATACCCCTGCTAGTGTGTTTTATATTTAAATTTTTCGAGGATTTCTCCTATTTGGCATTGTATTTCTTTAGAGGATTAGTAAAATAAGAAAATCTTTTGGTAAATTACAGAAAGGTCCCTATATCACTCTATTTTCTTTTTTTTTTAATTTTTATTTTTATTAAATGTCATTTACGCTCTAAAAATATTGAGAAATTGGGTTAAATGACTTAAAATTTGTTCCATAACATATATTTTTTGTTGAGGCATTTTTCTTCATTTTTCTATTTCTGAAATTCAAAAATAGAGCCTTTATTCATGTTTGCAATTAAAAAAATAAAACAATTGGAAAATTATTTCTAAAAATTTGAAAAATATATATTATTAAATACTGTATTTTGTAACTACAAACAAAAATCACTAAAAATAATAAAAGAAACACTAAAAAGTAAAAATCTCTAAAATCCTTATATAATTATTTAAAATTATATGAAAAAATCAAAAGATATTATTTCTATTTTTGAAATATATATATATTATACAGTAAAATTGTTATGGAAATTTTTAGGATTTTATTTTTTTAAACCATAAGAATTAGGTCTGTTAATATTAGACACTATTTTTGTCACTTTTAATCATTAAAAAAAATAAAAAATCTTAAAATATCATATGAAAGTTAACAAAAAAAAATAAGAAGATAAAAATATTTTATTGGATCATTTTTAGTACTTTTAGCTATATATATAGTTATAAAAGCCTACATCTTTATATATTGTTATATTTATAGTATTAATAAAATTATTTATATTATTGAAAATACCAAAAGAATATTTTAAAACTTTTAAAATAAGTATTGTACCTTCAGCTATTTCCTAATTTTATCGATATTTTATACATATTTATTATATATAGTACCTATATTATACATATTGTTACATATACTTATATATATATACCTTTTTTATATATAAAAAAGGAAAAGAAAAATAAAAATTATAAAAACTAAAATCCATAAAAATTATTTATAAATTAAAAACATAAAAACATAATAAAAAGTGATAATGGAACATTTTAGATTTCATTACCCAATCTATCTTGTGCACCACCTTTGCTCAACCCCTATAATACGTGCACCTATACACATGCTTTGTAGAGTTATAATAAAATTTAACTACACATATACATATCATTTATTTATCTCTGTTCATGGGTTACTTGTTATTTGAATTCAATGATTCTTTGTCCATTGCCACATCAACGATGTTCTTCCCTTGTGTAGAACATCATACCGCTAGGATTTTTGGTTCAATACCCGGGCTGGGATTTTAGGTCTATTTTCCTAAGGTCGTGCCTCACTCCGTCTGGAGTGTACCTAAAAATAATTTGGGCTTTATGATCCCAATATAAGGGATCTCCACTACGAATTGTATTTTTTAGTCAAAGTATATTTAACAGTCCCCTTGTTTTAATTTTTGGGTTTTCATTTTTTGAGTATTTTTGTAAATAATTCACCTAACAATTTTTGGGATTTTATTTAAAATCCAAAGTGATCCTAAATTAGGAGAGAAGACCGAAAGACGTGCAAGTAGCACTATGCTGGGGAGCTCACCATTGTGTCTAATGATGCATGCTCAGTTAGAAGACTTACATCGCTTCCTAGCCCTCAGCATGCACGATGCAAGATAATGAATTTAAATTATACTACATGAAATGTAAGCCAATGAAATTGCCGTAAGCAGGAATTACTATTAGTGTGAAGCACAGTTTTTATTTGATCTAAATCCAAGCAAATAAATTATATGTCCTTGCATATATTATGGTTGTGGACCTAAATTACATAATCAAGCAAGTCCTAAAAATCTAAGTGCTCATTCACATAAAACTAATTAAAATAAATGCGAAAAGCATGAATCTTGAAAAATTAAGAAAATAAGTGGAAAAATAGGGAGGACAAATGTGAGAACGCGATGAAAACATGAAGAAAACCAAGCGGGCCCCAAGTGAGTAGAGTCTTGGTAAAATAGGCTCGCAAGAGTTAGAATGTCCAAAGTGTCCTTCTATCTGTATTATTACAAATTAATAAATGTCCTCTCTCACACAACAAATACAATCTAAACTAATATGCTGCTTTGTTCTCTCCTTGTCTTCCCCTTCTCTCTCCCACCGGCTCAGCTAAGAAAGTCACTCTCCTCCTCATAATGCTACACTAGTCTTCCTAACAATTCCATCTCAATTGGCGGTCCCTCGTGAAGAAGTCCACAAAGGAAATTGGTTAGAAAAGAAAAAACAACTACTTATAAAAAGAATAAAAGACATATTATTATGCAACTAATATGTACACTATACTATCCTACGTTCCTCCCCAGCAATGCCGCTATTTGTTCAGTTGATTGGAGAGAGGTTCCTAATCCATATGTTAAGGGTCATGCTATGTCCGATAGGTTGGATCCGGCAATCGTTGTATTGGTCGCTCTCTCCGTACTCGGAACGTCACGAATCAACTAAGTCAATAATCAACCCATGATATATGATAAAACAATATATAAATTCGGAGTGAAAATTCTTATACCCTACAAAATATGTATAGTCAAAATAGCAGTGGTCGAACCACTGGAAGCAAATGAGATATTTATAATTATTATAAATAAATAACTAATATTAATTATTTTTGTACTTTTCTACTTTTTTATATATTATGGTTTTTATTATATTTTTTTATATTTTTATTTTTATGTATTAATTTTTTTAAATTTAATAAATTTTTAGAATAATTTTATTTTTAACATAACATATAAGTATATATAGTAATAATAACATGCATATTATTAATAATGTAAAGGATATAGTATATATATACATATACATATGCACAAGAATAATCTTTTTTTTTCTCAAAGGTTTTTGATATATAATAGCTATTTATAAGTAATAATAATTATAATACACATATTATAGTCTATATAGTATATACAGGGTATTATAATTTATAATATATAAATCTAGTTAAAATTCATAAAATAAAATATTTCTGTATTTTTAATGTTAACATATATTTTTATAATTTTTATTAAAATTTTGTTAATTTTTAGGTATTTTTAATGTATTTAATATATCAAAATAGTAAATATAATAAATAAGTCGAATTATTTTTGGTTTTAAAAATATATAATAAATCCAAAATTTCCTAAAACTTTTTTGAATATATTTTACAAAATATAAATAAAAATATGCAAAGTAAACATTTTTTAGGGATGCATAATATATAGTAATATATTAGTGAAAATATATAGTAATATATATACTGTAATTTATAAACAGTAATTTTTTGTAATTTTGTAAGATAGTTATATAATTCATTTATATTTTTATTTTGAGATAGGGACAAATAACTCATAAATGAGTTTTAATGCATGGGAAATGAAATAAATTTGTAAATAAAAATATGGGCATGTGTCTGCATCACGTGAAGCATCTAGTAAAATTATTCAATAATTTTTAACGAACTAGAGCCATTTTATAAAAAAAGAAATATGTAAATTAAAATATATAGCATAGTAGGAGTATATTTGCAATAAAAATAAAATGCAAGGGCAGGAATGCAAATATCCTCAAAATGTTATAGGTATTTTACCATTTTTGAAACTAAAAAGAAATAAAAAACTAACAAGGGTATGTGTACACAATTCACCCGCCTCATAATGGAGGTCCACGTGAGGTGAGCTGGCAAAGGTCCCCGACGTAGTAAAATAAAGTTTGGGGGTGCAACACAAATATCAGACAACTATTTAACATTTTAAAATAGTTCAGGAATGAAATATAAATACAAAAATGCATGGGGGCAACTTAAATATTTCCCAAAAGTGCTCGCTATTAGACGACGCTCAACGCACCACTTGTTTGATCTTATGGTGCCAATCACGTACTGCATCGTTGAATATTGGACGACCTAGATTAGATATGGGTTGTATCATCGATCCAACAGCTATGCGATGTTATGGATGAACTTTGAAGTACATGCGAGGATGATGGCTTCGATCTGCAATATCTCCTTCCTCCGACCTCCTTGTCCTTGCTTATAGGTTCCTTAGCTTCCTAGAGCCTCCCCACATTAGAAAGAGGGATCAAATAGGTTTGAGCCCCATCAGTAGGGGCACGGAGCTCAAGGTCACTTGGAGGTATAAGTTGGACTTCGATTCATCTACAGGGGGATCCTTAGGTGATTTTCCTGCTAGAAAAGAACCTCCTTCTTGAGGCGAAGTCCTCAACCAAAAAATGAAGCTTGCAGCATAGGAGAATGGTCAGGTGAAGTTGCTCCGTTAAAGGTGAGTGAGAGCTTGACCGACCTCGATTGTTGTAGAATTGCGGGTGAAATATGAGGAGTTTTTTGGACAATGCATAAAGGTATGAAAATGGGGGAGAAGATGGGTCGAGACAGTAGATCATGATGGAACTTGGGGCTAGACCTGAAATCTTCAACAATATTTAAATTCTAAAATAAAACTAAGCTCGGATCTAACTGCGAGAAATAAAAGCTAAACTATGTTACAGAATTGAAATGCGAAAGGAAGATGCAAATAAAGGCAGCTCATAACCATGGAGCAAGGAGAAGATGAAGCGTCGCCGTCGATGGTCCGGCCTCACTTGGATCTTTATTTGTACATAGAGGAGGGGGGTTATTTTGAGACACCGACAAGGAGGGGAAGACGATGCTATCACCACTATCTTGCTACCTTGAGGTCCTATTGGGGTTATAGGAGGAAAACAAAGATCAAAATAAAAAAGGAAGGTTTAGGGTCTTTATTTGTACATAGAGGAAGGGGGTTATTTTGAGGGGCATTTGCGTGAATGAGATAAGTGATTGGTGGAGGCTTGTGGGTCGTCGTGGAGTAGGGAGATGAGGGTTGCATAAAGGTGGGGGTCTCAAGGAGGAAGGAAGCATGGACAAATGGGAGAAAATAGAGAGAAGTCAAAAGTCATGAGAGTTCTAACAAAGGAGGCGTGGGGTAAGGATTGTTGACCTGCATGTCAACAGTCGTAGCTCTTGGGTTGGTCCACGTAGGCCAAGTAGAAAATTCTAAGAAGAAAACCCCTTATTAGTTCATTTAAAATTATTAAATGAATTTATTAATTTTGGGTTAAAACGAGATAAATGTTAGTTATTTTATGTAGCATATTTTATTATTTTTATTTATTTTAACGAAGTTAT
Source organism: Ottelia alismoides (assembly GCA_037367405.1). Taxonomy (NCBI): domain Eukaryota; kingdom Viridiplantae; phylum Streptophyta; class Magnoliopsida; order Alismatales; family Hydrocharitaceae; genus Ottelia; species Ottelia alismoides. The sequence goes on from JAZKJV010007865.1 coordinate 234,248, forward strand.
TTATTAATTGTTAATATTTACAAGTATATACATAGGTATTTATACCTGGATTTAGTGTATTTTATTTTTATTTCATATTTTGTTTTTTCCTTATAGTATTTACATGTTTTATATATTTAAAACTTATTTAGTAGATATTAACATATATTGAATATATTTTTCCGATTTAACTTATTTACTTAAATAAATATGTATATGTTGTATATATGTATAGTTTACCTATAAATTTTAATACATTTTTTAAATGAATTTTAAGGTTTTTATTATTTAAATGTGATTTAAATAATATTTACAAATATATAAAAATATAAGAAAGTTCAAAATATAAAGAGTGAATAAATTTAATATAATATACATGTATACAGTATAATAGGGATTAATAACTCCACTTTTAATGAAAACCACTTCATTGAACAGATTATTAAATTCTAAGGACAATAATGGTGAGTTTGGTCAAATTCGAGTATGTATGAAGGTGATATAGGTTTGGGAAGTTTTGTTTGCTCCTTTTTGTTCTATGTGTCCCGGATGCACTATGTCTTATTTTTATGTGTAGTCAATTTTGTATTTTTCTTTGTATTTTATGTATGACTCTGTATGACTTTCATGTTAAGGATTTTATTATTCGAGGTAAAAAAATTAGAAAATAAAATAGGGCCCAGAAAGGTTATTTATTGAGTCAAAGATTTAGGATTTTGAGTATATTATGTAAACGTACTCTACCCTATATCCTCCTACTTTATTCCTTGTCGACCAAGTCAATATTGACATGGTCTTGGGGTCTAGGGTCATTTAGTGTCTTCGACACTTCATTTTTTTCTTTTACTTCCTTTATTCATTTCTTTTAGAATTAAATACCTATATTTATACAATGTTTATTAGTAAATAAATGAAGGTTAATTTGTAAAAGTAAGTTCTATATAGATGCATTTAACTAGGGATATAAGGCCAAAATGAAAGAATAAAGGTGACGAAATGGAGATTCATGAACCGTCCTTTAAGATGTATACTCTCGTAACTTTGAAACAACAAGTACCATGTGTGTGAACCGTGTTATCTCTTCCAAGAAAAATAGATGAACTACCAAGTGGTCTCCTCCTCTGGTATCTTATCGTCGGGGAGATGGATATTTCTTTCTGAGTTCAGGTACATGCTAGTGCACAACGAAGGAGGATGAAGCTTGAAAAAACATAAATGATGTGGAGACGAACCAGTGTAGTCACATTTCCTTGTGAAGCTCGGTTAGTGTGACCAAGTCTCCACCAAGAAGCATGCCTATTCTAGATGATCAAAATTTTTGGAGTTCTTGGTGTAGGATTTTTTTGAGTATTTCTCTTTTTGGCATTGCTCCGCATTCTTGTTTTACCCCAATAGATATAAAATATTTTGTTAAGCCCATGTTTTGCAGTCTTAGAAAAATTATGTTAGCATATTATTACTCATTCAAAGCTTTATTTCAAACCATTCTCCAGTCGTTAGATGTTCATTCTACTAAAGAAATAGGGGGGGTTTAAGTATTGATTTCGACAGTCCCCATTAATTACGTCGGAGCAACCCTTCATGAAGAAGCCAATTATCGCCTTACTTAGACTCCAAGATATTTGAACAATCCATCTTGGTTTAGCTATGTGCTGAGTGCAAGGTCTCAAGTCAAGATAATATCTCAAGAGTCATGCAAATGACATTAAAGGTTCTAGTTAGACACATTGAATTGACTCATGAGCAATCTCATATAACCTAAAGAATTAAGTCAACGTGACCTGAAGCGCCCCCAATTCCAGTCCTTAACAGGTTCCTCTAAAATTAAGTTAATTATGGTCTAGATCAAGCTCCAATCTTCAGATTTTTTTCGACTTGTTTAGTTGTTAACATCATTCAGAAAAATGTGTATTCACTTTTCTATTTTTTATGGATTTTTCAAAAAGTTTTGCAAATTATATGAGTTTTGAAAACTTTTTTAGAATTTTTAGGTATTTTTTAAATTTTGTAATTTTATGGGATTTTTTGAAAATTCTTAAAATTTTAGGGATTTTTTTTATAAAGGTTAGTGAATTCGGTATGTACACATTTACATGGGAGTAAGTGTATATTTGCAAAAACTGGGTGTAGATTTTACATTGGGATTTTTTACATAAGCTAAGCATCAATTGATATTCACAGGTTTTATATACAACGGTTACATATATATATACAATATTTTATTAAAGTTGTTATTTATCACAATTATATACAAGGTTCTCAAAATAAATTTGAAAATATTTTAACGAATATTTTGAAAACTTTATTTTGTAAATAATTGCTACAACAATTTACAAACATTTACAAAGCATGAAAAATCATTTTGCAAATATTTTTAATGTTTAGATAGTTTTTTAAATGCTTTTTGCAACAATTTTGCACATCATTTGCAAAGTAATTTTTAAAACTTTTTATTCAAAGAAATGAAAGCTTTTTACAAATATTTACAAAGATTTTTACAAAGGATTGAAAATATTTTACAAAATGTTTTACAGATGGTCTCAAAAAAAATTTCAAGATCTTTTACATTTATTTTTAATTTATTTTGCAAAATATTTTTTGATTAGTTTACTTATCACATTTATAAAGAATTAATGTATATTTAAATTGTATACTCTTTATTTTTGTAAGCTATATTATTGAAAATATGAAAGTATGAGTTATGGCCAAGGTATATACACTATATATGACTCCTCTATAACTTAGTGTGAACTATGTCCACATAGTGATCGAAGAGAAATAAAGGAAAACATAACTTGTGATGAGTATAGAAAAGTCTATACTATAACGACTCAAAGAATAAGAAGTCAATCAACTTCCCTATGCTTAGGATCAACTAATACTAAGTATAGAGGTTGTACAAGGCGGGGATGATCGATGGTTAGAATACACGAAATCAATGACTCGGCTTGCCCCTCATACTTAGGGTAAAATATCACGAAGTCTAGACATATTATCAATGAGTTAAGAGGCAATCTAGAGAATCAATAAGGAATAGCCTGAATACACTCATTCCTCGTATACTTTGGATGAAATATATCCTAAGTATAACACTGATGAATGGGATGAATGAAATACAGAAGTATTAAATACTTGAAAAAGAATTGAAAATAAGAAAATAAGGTGATTAATCCAAAACATTGTTGGATGCACTATCTGAAACTTCTGATGCTTTTGAGAGATGTTCACAAAATATGACGTGAATATAATCGACAACGACCATGAATGCATCATGCTCTAGATGTGGATTCAGCAATTGAGTGTCGACTACAAATGGTTGTGCGTCATATAACAACTATGACATGAGAATGCTTCCATTGTCATGCACAATCTTCAAAAAGAAGGATCCTGTCCATTTACTCTTTAATTTGCCAGGAAACATCTTCAACTTCGCATCAAATAACCACTCTTTTTATCTAGGCTCAAAAGTCTTTCATCTGATGTGTCGATCATGCCAGCATTTGACCTTATACTTGTACATATAGCTATTATCGTATGTGTAGTCTCGAAATTCCAGGAGCTTCTTCAGATTGATCTTTTTATTCTGACCATGTCATTGTGAGTTGAGATTGCAGATGTTTACTACCCAAAGAGATTTGTGAATTATTTCCACCGACCGATGGCATGAATTTTTATAAACAAGATGGTAGGGTGACATGCCTAATGGAGACTTGTAGGCGGTCTGATAAGCCCATATATTTGAACCAAAAGTTGTGAGCAAATCATCCAATTTCTATAATATAGCCTCAATGTCTGTGTTTGATAATTCGACCAAGCCATTGGACAAAGGATGATAAGGAGATACAACCCAATTATTCATGTCATACTCCTTCAACAGTTTTTTTACCTCTGTATTGATGAAATGGCTACCCATGTTTGAAAAAAGAATCTTCAGGATCCCAAACCGTGGATTGATGTTATATTTAAGAAACCAACAGACAGTTCTGCTATCAATGGATCTATAAGGAATCGATTCTAAGTAGCAACTCCCATAATCAACAACAAGAATGATGTATTCATATGCTTGACTATTAAGAAATAGGCCCATATGTTGATTCATTCTTGAATAGTGTGGGCATCTAGAGGCCACATTGTAATATTTTGGTTACCGTTCTACTTCCAGAATGGTGTCCTCTAGATTCGAGCTTATGATAATGCTCGAGGACACTAGGGTACTCTGCTTGATGTATACACTGATGACGTATGCAATATGTTCCTTCCCTAGAAAGGTATGAATCTTCCCATAGGTAAAAATAAATATTAGATAGGATTTTGTCTATCTTGACTCTCTTCCAATCTTACGGGACAACCATAGATACGAGGTAGCTCACAATATTGGCATACCAGGGGTGATATGAAATATTGAAGATTGTTTCATCAGGAAAGGTCTCTATGATTGGTGTACAACTCAACTAAGTATCTATGCATTCTATTATTTATAAATGATTTGCTACCACATTCTAAACTAAACTATAGGCTTGTCTCTATTTTCCAAATCAAGTTCTTGGAGGAGAAGGATCAATCTGTGTAAGTGTGATTTGTCATCCTTCTTATGTTGTAAGTATTGAATAGTAGAGTAATCAATATAGATAATGACTTTAGATTGATGAAAATTAAATCTAAACTTTTCCATGGTGAAAATTACTGCCATCGGTTCTCTCTCTATAACTGTATAGTTTTTATGTGTATCATCTAATATTTTGTTGTCATAGTGAATGGTATAGGGTAATTTATCTCTTCTTTATCCTAAAACAACTCCAACTGCGAAATTCAATGCCTCTATGATGATCTCGAATGTGAAAGACCAATCTGGTCGTTGTAGGAAATAAGCATAAGTGATAAGATCTTTCACTATTAAAATGGTTGGAGAACCTTCTGATTAACACTAAATTCTATCACCTTGTATAATAGCTTTTTCAGAGGTCAGCCAATCTTGTTGAAGTCCTTGATAAATATTAGATAGAAACCAGCATGCCCATGGAATGACCTCACAATCTTGACTATTTGAGGTGGCTCAAGTTTAGCAATCATGTCCATCTTTTCCTAGTTGACTTCCATGCCACGCTTGCAAATGGCATGGCCTGGCACAATTCCTTATGTGACCATGAAGCGGCTCTTATTCCACGATAGAACTAGATTGACATCATGGCATTTCTGAAGAACTCGGTCTAGGTGCGCAAGACAAGAATCAAAACTTTCAACATAGACTGAGAAATCGTCCATGAACAGCTTGAGATAACTACTTACCATATCAACAAAAATAGCTAACATACATCTATGGAATATAGCAGGTGCATTACCTGATCCAAAGTGCATCCTCTTAAAGGCATAGGTGTCGAATAGACAAGTGAACGTAGCCTTCTCTTGAACTTAAGAGGCGCTCGCCACTTGGTTATACCCGGAGTACCCATCTAAAAAGCAGAAGAACCTATTCCCTGCCAACCTTTCAAGCACTTGTTCTATGAACAAAAGAAGAAAGTGATCCTTCTTGGTTGCTGAATCCAGGCGTCGATAATCACCACACACAAGCCATTATGTAGATGCTCGAGTAGAAATCTCCACTCCTTGGTTATTTGTAACCACGATGATCCCTGATTTCTTTCGAACAACATGCAATGGGCACACTCACTTTGAGTCAGAGATGGGATAAATGAATCCACCTTCACACCACTTCATGATTTCTTTCATGATGATGTCCCATAGGTTAGGGTTCAACATTCACTGAAACTCGCATAATGGCTTGCAATCCATGGTGTGAACACAGGGCTGAATTTATCCCTCATAGATCTAAAACTTTCCAACCAAGTACCTTGCGGCTTTTCTCTAGAACCTCAAGCAAACGAGATTATTGATTCAGGGTCTGCATGCTATTAATGATGGTCAGATACATTTTCTGCTCACTTGCAAGGAAAGCATACTTTAGACCTATTAGAAGCTACTTTGATTCATTTAACTGCTGAGTCGACTTCACGAATGTTTTAGAATCAGCACTAGTAGGTGCATGATCTACTGGCAATATAGAGGTATTGTCCACCTCAATCACTCTTGGCTCAAACAAAAAATGTACTCAACATATCTGTGATGACTTAATGTTGTTCATTTTAGCTCGATGCTTCTTCAAATAAGTTGATCAGTGAATCTGACTCTATCTCCTAATTGAGCAAGGATGGACCGTTCTTTCGAGGTCCTCCTCTGAAGAGAGTATTTCTTGTGTCAAAATATCATTCAACTATAATTGTTGATCACTTATATCTATAATGCAACATTCTTATACTAATGCTTCATGCTTTCCTTCATCACATGTGCTCTGTGCGACTTTTGACTCATTGATCATGTCCATGATGACTTATTTACTGCAGGAGTAGAACATAATGTTTCTAGACCCATAATCAACTATCACATTAGTAGTTGTAAGGAAGAGATTACAAAGAATAATCAGAGTCTAGAGTATGGTGCATACAATTCCATGTTCAGGAAAATGAATTCCACTGGGAAGCGTGTCTCATGCACCATTACGATAATGTCCTCCAACAATCCTTTAACCACAGTGGACAGTTCATAGATGGCAGATCATTTACCTTCCATCAGTGTAGTTTTTGAGGTTGTTATAGAGCAGATTCAGACACCACCTGAGCTCAAAGTTTTACCATCAACACTGAAGTATGCCTTCCTTATAAATGCACCTTAAATGTTTCCGATCATCCTCATGTCGCACTTGATAGACGACCAGAATCCTTCTTGTTATAGGTCCTTGAGAGAAACTCCAAGACCATAGGATGGAATACTTCGGATCTCCATGGGATTAATCCAGCATTGTGCTCGCATCATATCTACGCAGAGGATGACAACAAGTCGTACAATGAGTTTCAACTTCGATTGAATATTAATCTCTAGAATGTTGTCATGAAAGAGATCATGAAGTGGTGCAAAGATGGATTTATTTATCCCATTTTTAATTCCTAAAGGTTTAGCCCATTGCATGTGGTCCCGAATAAATATGGGATTACAATTGTGGTGGATTACCATGATGAGGAGATTCTAACCCGAGTACCAACTTCATGTCATGTCTGCATTTGTTATCGACGCTTGAATTCAACGACCAAGTATGATCACTTTCCACTGCCCTTTATTGACTAGTTCATCGAAAGACTGGCAGGTAAAGAGTTCTTTTGTTTTTTGGATGTATACTCAAGGTATAACAAGGTTGTTATCACTTCCAGAATTTAGGAGAAGACTACTTTTACTTGTTCGTTTTGCGTCTACGCCATTAGACGGATGCCATTTGAACTATGTATTGCTCCTGCTACATTACAGAGCTGTTTGTTGGATGTTTTTGCCGACATGGTAGGTAGTTTTATAGATGTCTTTATGGACAATTTCCTAGTCTACGAGAATAGTTTTGACACATGACTTGTTTATTTAGATCAAATACTTCAATGTTATTGTAAGGTAAACTTAGTGATCTAATAGGAGAAGGGTCACTTTATGGTGACTAATGGGATTTTATTGTGCCACATCGTCGCCAAGAATGGCATGGAGGTTGACCCAAGCAAGGTTGATGTGATCTCCATGCTAGAGCTGCTGACAAATTTGAAGTAGTTAAGGTCATTTCTTGGATATGATGGATTGTATAGGAAATTCATTAAGTACTTCAGCAAGATCCCAAGCCATTAACTAATCTTGTGTGCTAAGATATTGATTTTATTGTTGATGAGAAAGTCCTCCATGCATTCTATCAGATGGATTTGAGTTACTAGTGCTTTTGTCCTACATCCATATGATTGGTATCTTCCTTTTGAGACAAATTGAGCTATTTTTGGACTGAGAAGGGATGGTGTACCATTTGCTATTCACTATGCTAGTAAGACTCTTGATGATGCACAAAAAAATTACACCATTACAGAGAAGGAGATGCTAGCAGTGGAGTTTGATTTGGAGAAATTCATATCACACCTACTTGGTTCTAGAGTAATTGTTTACATGGATCGTACTGCCATACTGTACTTGCATGCTAAGAAGGATGCCAAACCATGCTTACTCAGATGGATCATTCTACCCATGGAGTTTGATTTTGAGATTTGAGATAAAACTTTGAGCAATGAATGTTGTGGCAGATCAACTTTCCCGTATCGCAAATGTAGAGACTCAACAGTAGCTACTACTTCCTATTATAGATATTTTTCTAGATGAGGAGATTTTTTCTATTTCCTCACTCCCATGTTATGATGATATTGTGAACTATCTTGTCTCCAAGAAAGTTCCACAAGATTGGACCAATCTTAAGGTAGACAAGATTTTGTCAGATATTTATTTCTACCAGTGGGAGGATCCATATCGATTTCATGAGGGTACAGATTGTATCTAAAGGAGGAGCATTCCTTAGAAGTAATACACCATTGTGATTGAGCATTGTCAAATATTAGAGGTTGGTGGACATCATTCGTGGGAGCGTACGATAGTTAAGGTTATACAATGTGGCCTATGGTGGCAAACTCTGTTTAAAGATGTTGCAGATTTTGTTAAGGTTTGTAGTGATTGCCATAGAATGGGAGGAAACATCGGTTCTAAATATACTATTCCCCTCAAGTATATATAGATTACAAATGTTTCTTTTGCTTGGGGAATTGACTTCATGGGTCCATTCCCTAGCAGTTAGGAATTTGAGTACATTCTTCTTGTCGTGGATTATGTTAGTCATTGGGTGGAGGCTATCCCCACTTAAGACGTTGATAGTCGTACAGTTTGTCACTTCCTATCAATTAGTTTATGAAATGCCTTGCCACTTGCTAGTTGAATTAATTCATAAATCTTTATGGGCAATACGTGTATGTGACTTGGACCATCAGTGAGGAGGACAGATTAGGAAAGTGGATCTGAATGAATTGTTGAAATTCTGAAACTTCGCTTATGACAACAACCTAATGTATAAGGAGAAAGTAAAGATATGGCATGATAACACACTAGGAGAAAGACTTTCGAGCCTAATCAGAAGGTGTGGTAGTTTTATGTAATGTTCAATCTATTTCCTAGTAAACTCAAGAGCAAATTGTCAATGACGTTTATAGTGAGAGTTGTGCATGATAATAGTAGCATTGTCATTTCTAGGTTGTCATCTGACGCAAAACCCTTCTTGGTGAACATACAGTTTCTGAAGCCATATTTAAATCACGATACATGCCTATACATTGTAGATTCCATTCATGTGGTATGAGATGATGATTCTTTAACTTCTACGACATCTAATACATGATCTGATTTTCTCTTTTATATTCCTTTCATTTTATTCTTTCTTTCTTTCGTTTTCATCATATACCTATTTTCTGTGTATGCGTGTGTGCTATACTAAGGATATACTCTATCTTAAATATACGGGAGGTTAATGACTTGAGTTGTTTTTATTTTTGTTATGTTTCAGCACTCTTGTTGTTGCTTATACTCAGGGATCCTTTACCCAAAGTATAGGGGGGAGTAATGTCATTCATTTCATTCTTCTATACTTTTTCATTTTATTTCTTATGTTCTCTCGCTTGTCCCTCAACTTGTTGATATTCTTTTCTATACATATGGAACTCTTACCCTAAGTATAGGGTGGACAGGTCGAGTCGCTTAATTTGTACTTTTTTTCCTAGGTTTTCCCCATTTGTACAGTCTTCTATACTTAGGATTATTTTATCCGAAGTATAAGGGGATCCCGACTTTTATTCCTTTTATTCATAATTCTTGGAGTCATTGTAGTATAGGATTCTTTTCACCCTTCTATACTTATCATATGTTATGCCTTACTTTATCGCTTCTTGGTCACTTTGAGGACATAGTTCGAGCTAAGTACAGTGAGTGTCGTATATATGGTATATATACATTAGCCATAACTTGTACCTTTTGTTTGTTTAATAATATAGCCAATAAAATTAAAATAAAAATGTTTGTAAAATTTTTTTTAAGATTCTTCTGAAAAATTCTTTGTAAATATTTTGTAAATGTTTTTTTGTAAAAAAAGATTGCAAACTTTTTGTAAAAATCATTGTATAAGTATTTTTATACAAACTTTTGCAAAATGTTAGTAAAATATTTTTGTTGTAAAATGTTTATAAAATATTTGTTGTATAAAATTGTTAGTGCGTAAATTATTTGTAAAATATTTGAAAATAAAAGGTTTGAAATTTTGTTTTGTAAAGTTTTAGTAATTTTTTTGTAAAACTTGTTGTAAAATGTTTTGTAAAATAATTTAGTAAAATATTTTTAATGGTTTTGTAAAATTGTTTGTAATATCTTTTGTAAACGAGTTTGTCAAATTATTTTCTCACCATTTATACAAATAACTTGTGTGTAATTATGTGTATAGCTTGTTGTAAAATTCTTGTAAATAAGACTTGTAATAACTTGTAAACTATGTGTGTAAATTCTTTTTGTCAATAAAATCTTTGTATAAGTGTTGTAATTAAAACTTGTTTATAATTTTTTAATAAAATATGTTTATAAACAATTGTTTTGTAGATAAATATATCTTATAAATTTTGTAGATAGAATCTGTAAACAAAAATTCTTTTTGTGAATAAAATCTTTTATAGAACCTGTATAATTATGGTATATTTTTATATAAAATACTTTGTAAAAGTTTATAAAATCCTTATTAGTTCTTATGAATACTTCTAAATTTATAATTCTATAAAAGAACTCATAAAATTGAAAAAGTCTCCATAAAATTTTGCAAAAAAATCTCTAAAAATCACATAAAACATTAAATTAGAAAATTCTTTTGAAAGAAAAAAATACATTTGCATTAGCATTTTTTAGAATGAAATTGATGCCTAAACTAGTCTCTAATAAAATCTTAAGAATGAAGCTTGGTTAAGACCTTGATCCATTTAATTTTAGAGAAACCTTATAGGAATTAGAGTTGAGAATTTTTAGGTCATATTGACTTAATTCTTTGGGTCCATAAGACTATGTTCACATGTCATATTGATTGGTATAAGTAGAATATCTCATACACATGCATGATTCTTTTAGACAATGACCTAACTTGGACAAACACTTTGCACGTAGCTCAACCCATATGAGGTGGTGAGGGGCACAATCTTTTGACAAGAGACACACATGAATGGAAACATATGTAGTTAGTTCGAGTGTCCAGTGCATCCCAACCTAGTATAGTGGCATGGACGTCTAAAGACTGGATGTTGTGGGTTGAAATAAAGCTTCGAATGTGGGATGGTATGCTAGCACATTTTTTTTAAGAATCCAAGACATGGGCATAAAGAAAGATTATATATTCGTCGAGGCAAAAAAAGATCAATGCAGTGCAACAATATCTTCCACCAAAAAGAAGCCAAAAACACCAAATACAAATATAAAAAATGACCACAATGGTCCAAGATTCAAAGAACCTACAGATCTTAATGAAGATTAGGCTACACTGGTATGCTTCACAAGTAGAAGTAGCTACACCGGCCAAACTCCAATTCTCTTCTTATTCTTCTATCTTCTGCCTCCTTCGATTATGGGCACAACACGTACCTAAACTTATAAGGAAAGACTATGCTCCTCAAGTAATGAGTAGTTAGATTGGGAAATTATGGTCACCTAGCTAAGATACGGATGTTCTTTGTCATTTCAGATGTGGAGAGGTATATATCTCTTACATTGTACAAGTAAGATTCAAAGTCATCAGAATTGGTGTATGAGGACTTTTTTTGACCTGACTATCGAGGTGAGCTTAATAGAGACTTGTGGAACTTAAAGGTGGTTAAGTCTTAAATCCTATTCCCAATAATGTTCTGCCAAACTAAAAATCTAAAGGCCTAATCTAGATCTATAATTTGATTATATGATGATTAGTTTAAAAATCAATTTTGTTCTATGCTCTTTATTTTTCTTTATTATTTTCTATTTTTAGTAAGTCATTCTTCAAATAAATGTTTGCTAAAGTACTAATAAAGGTAAAGTATAGGGGGATGATGAATAGTCAATTCGTCATCTTTATTCATTTATTTTAGCTTAAAATCCCTTTCAAAACACATCTAAATCTTATTAATTCCCACAATTTACTAAATTATAGATCATTTTTAAATAGTGTATATTTATCATTATTTACCATTATGTTTCTTATTTGATCATTGGGAGTTGGTACTAATCATATACTTTACAAAAGCATATATCATACCTAGGTATTGATCATATACTTTTCAAAAACATATATAGAACCTACAAATTCAGTCAAGCTTCCAAAGCAAGACGACCACGCATAGAATTTAATCCCAATATGTCATGAGTGAGCTCATGTCTTCTAATTCAATAATAAACCTTTACGATCACTTTAAGAGATCGTATTACTCACATGCCCTTGTACGCATACAAGCTCGCTGGTTTATAGACCGTGATTATATTATCAACCTATCGATCTACTAAATTTACATACTCAAACATATAGCAACACATTTGTCTCAGGTCCGAGGATGTATGCCTATATCATGACAGTATACGACATAGGTCTTGGTTATCTCGATCTTGTTAAGTCAACTATTTGATGTAAATTTTCCAACACCTCCGAGTCTCTATTCGTATGTAGAGAAACTGCATCTAGAGGTTGGTTAGATATCATCCTTTAGTGAATAATTTCCTTCTCCTCTTCAGTATTGAGATCCTCTCTTACTATTCATTTGATGGTGCTTGATGAGTTCTCAATTTAACTCTTTAGATATCATACAAGCACCAACCTCTACGATTCAACGCTTAAATCAACACATGTATGACAATCAAGATGGCCATGGTACATATCCCTAATAGTACTAAGATACGTATTATGCAAATTAGTTACTCTTCACTTCAGAACATAGAATGATTTGTAATAACATTTAGTGCATAATGTCTCACAGTGGGCTCACATGTCCAACAATCTCCCACAAGCCCAAAGAGCCATTAATGGGCTAATCCTTAAACACACACTCATGTGCTAACTGTAAGCAATTTGAAATAATAACTTGGTAAGCTAACTAGTCACTTTGTTCCCAAGAGACTACACCAAGTCCTTTTACGGTATGTGCATATCTCCTAATAACAATGCTTGCATCAAATGCAAATGTTGCATCTTATGCTCCCAATACTCGATCTTGTCGAAGCAATTATAGTGTTTATGACAATACAACCTAATAATCATTATAACCAGTATGCAATTTCTATTGTCAATATCATAGTACCCTTTTTCCCAATGATCTCTATCTCCTAAGACTAAGATCTAGTCTTATGTCTTATAAGGCATCTACAGTTAAGACCTTTTAGATCAATATCTACAAAGTCTTAAGTTCGTGAAGATAAGACTTTGATATCACAAAAAAACTTGTCATCCTTTAAGATTTGTTATTACTGCAATTAAGAATTTTATCACCATATTAGGATTAGTAACAACTTATTACTCCCACTGCATGGCAGACATCTGGCTTTTATACACACACCTAGTATACAAAGAGCTTCCCATAGCTAGTGCACTAGGGCATATAGCTTTGGCATTCACATCCTCAACTCTTTGAGGTGTTATCCCTTTAGGTATGTTAGTACCATATCATAAGGGAAAGAAGCCTTCCATGGAGTTTTCCAATGAAAATAGAATATGTACGAGGTGCACAACTAATGTGATGGTCCTAATGCCCTCTTTTCATTGCTTCTGAACAACTTCAGAATTAAGATAAAATAGTAATCCTTTAGATCATATCTCAAGGTATGGAACAACCAGATTATAAATCACTTATTCTCATACTTATATAATTGCAAATGATTAAGATTTTATCTGCATTTTAGCATAATGAACGCGATGGCACTCCCACTTTGCTTCACTTGGTTCCTCAAGATTTTATATGAAATCATAACTTTTATAATTTTATTAAATCTTATGTTTCGATGACTAGAAGCTTATTTGAGTCCATAGATGGAGTTCTTTAGCTTGCACACCTTGCTTTCCTTAGCTATGATGCCTGGGGTTACATCATGTGAATATCCTTGTCGAAGTATTCATAGAGGAATGCAATATTTACTTCCATCTTGTAGATGTCAAAGTCAAGTTGTGTAGCCATAGTTATCAATATTATGATGTGTTTAAGCTTGGTCACTAAAGATCAAGTCTCACCACATGTGGTGTCTTCTCTTTGTGTGTAACTCTTGTCTACGAGCCGTGCTTTGAAGGTCTCAACCTTCTCATCAGGTTCCCCACTTTCTCTTGAAGATTCATTTAAACCTAACGGGTTTTACCCTTATAGGTGGATCCTCGAGGGTCCATATACAACACTTGTATATGAAGTCTACTTTAGACTTTATTTCTAATATCCATCATTCCATGTCGCGATCCATAGAAACTTCATCATTTGGATTCAGATCATTTTCAGACTTAACTGACACATGAAATACACCCTTAATCTAATTTGAAGTGGTACGAGTGTGTCATTTAATTGTCCTTTTAGTTTCTGATTTTATGAGCCTCATTAAGATTCAATGAGTTCCATTACTTCATTTTCATTTTGATTCTCAAGGAAGTCATCCTTTGAGAATCATATTCTTAGAGATGAAATCTGTTAAGAATCTCAAGGTCATAAAGTTGTCATCCAATACCATCCTTTATATTCCTATTGAAATAGCATTCTCCGGTGCTAGATTCCAACTTAATTCCATCCATGACATGGTTATGGACCAAGTATGCCTAAATCCTCAACTGTCCAACGCCAGGCTAGGTTCCAAAACATAACTATGAGGTTTTTCATGTTAGGAATTGCATGGAATCTTATTAAAGATATATATTATAGTCTCTAATACATATATACCTAGAGAGTAAGAGGTAATTATGCTAAGATTCTCATTGATCACATCATGTTACACAAGATCCAATTCCATCTCCCTACAACTCCATTGAGTTTAGGTGTATTTGGAGGAGTGAGATAGGAATGATATTCCTTTCTCCGTAAGGTATTCTTTGAATTCATCTAATAGGGACCTACTAACTTGGTTAGATCATCCTTCAAATTTTGGTTCTAAACAAAAAAATATGAAATCTTAGAACATTTCAAAGGTTTCTAAGGTGTAAGAGAAGGAATCTCATATCACAAAAATCATTAATATATATCATATTTCATTCATGTTTATTATGATATAGATAATCCACATACATCAATATGTATAAGAACTTAAATACATGTGCATATAACACCATTCCTATAGAAGGGTGCATTGGGCATTTTTACTTCGAATACAACATTCAGAAGTATGCAAGATTTGTATTTTATGACAATCTAAAGTTTCATTTCTTACTAGTCTATCGATTTCATCAATATACATATGTCCAAGGCTTGATGCAAGATCATTGTCAAATAATCTTCATCCTCCTATTGATATTTTGAGGTTCAAATTTTTAGTATTAGAAATTATAGTCAACCATTCATTATTATTATAATTTAATAGAGTCCTCTAGATGTTAGATTACTCTCTGAAATATATTCAATATAAATCTTTGTGATAGGTACATTACAGAATGCATGTTTATTTCCAACATTTAGAAATAAACAATAAGTGTATTCTAATATCTAGGTCATAGAGGCATTCTCTACGACTATGTGCTCTCCGACTGAAAATATGTAGTCTATATATCCAATGGAGATTGTTGCAACAATTGCATCAACATCAATGTAGATGACTATTAAACCTTAAGACCAAATTTTCCAGTCTTCTAAAACATTTGCAACCGATTGTAAGTGTTATTAGGATAGTGAGATACAATTATTAGACTTTGATCTTATATAATAAGCAAGCCAATTTCAATGATTATATGTGGATGTATAATATTTCGATGTACTATCCAGATCCTTCTCTAAGGATCTTAGATAGTCATACTATCAATACATCGAATTGTTGCAGTATTGGCATTCATCTATCTCTTTGGATGTCATATGTATGTCAGTCACAGAAGTACAATCAACTCTTTGACTTTCCTTCTTACATGGGTTGAAACCAAGCTTCCACTATGCATCCTTGATCTATAAACAAACATTGCTTAAGACAACAGAACTCTTATGTTCAACTCAAAATATTTCAATATAAGAGAATTTCAACATTTATACAAACTTCATTTAATTAATACAATATGAATATTATGAAGCTTTATGATTGACTTGAGTACAGACAATAAAATAATGACACTCATCATATCTACATCCATCTCAACTGCTAAATACTTTGGTTCAAGAAGATACTCAAACATTTTTAGTACATCTTCTCTTATTGAGCAACCATTCTACATAATGTCGTGAACCATGTCATTCATTGTTAAATGTTGAGAGCTCATATGTCTAAAAAAACATCTTCTTAGGTTTTGTAAGGATTTTCAATAATTATGATTATCATCAACAAGATACTTCCGAAGCACATTCAATAAGCGATCAAGACTATAGGGACATGCAAACCCAAGGATGTTGTCCTACTATCTTTTTAATTATCATTCCTCATTATTATGAGGAAACTTGCACATGACAACAAAATACATTGTATCCAACTGCAAGTGCGATATCTTGATCATAGATCCAATCCATGAGATTTTACTTGTTATTATTGAGTATAGTCTTGAATGGGTTTAATGTAGGTTATCTGAAATAAGAAATATTTGTATAAGTACATATTTTACATTAATTAAGGATTTTATATCAAAGTTATCTTTCCTAATCAACTTTGAAAGTTCATTCCCTTATACACTTTAAAAGTAAGAAATATACTTATATCTCTTGCAAGATTTGGGATCTCCTTATTACCATTGTTACATACCAATAATATGATAACTTGTAACTCGGATAAAAGGTGACGGGAACTCATTCTTCCTTGCAAGTCCAACTTGCATTTCTCAATTCGATCTTCAACTCTCTGACTCATCACCCCTAAGGCAATGTTGACCATTATTAATTTAACCAACCGCCAACATGATTAGAACACTCTATGCACAATCCAATATCGCCTCAATAATATGAGGAACTGATATTGGGGTTAGCACACATATAACCTTACTCTTTTGAGAAGCAAAGAGCCCAATCCATATGCACTTGTATGCAGGAGCTGCCACTTCGAACATGCATCTCCTACATACAATCCCTAGTGATGGAATCCTTCACCTTGACGGAGACCATCGATGTCACCTATATGATCCTTCATATCATGTTCAACTTTAAATTAATTATTATGAATCATATCAACTAAATAATAAATCTGACGGAATAACATCTCTATTCATAATAGAGTGTTGATTTCAATTAGATCTAATTAATATAATCATATTAAATCAATATCAATCCCATCAATCATGCAATAGACAATCTTGATTGTTACTTGAAGGATGATATAATCCTAACTATGTATTACTCAAATTTTAATAAATAGATAAATACATCATCAATTCAACCATTATCCTTTCCTTACCTGTTGTCATGGCAAGTATGCATAGGATGTGGGACAGACGGCTCATGGAGCAACATTCTACCCCAACGATCCCTGACTAGACACCATAACTACCTCAGGTTAGGATAATGCGATTATATCACTAGTATTTGAGATGATATTGGGCCTTTCAACCAAAGTTATGCCATATAATATTTATCAAAACTATTTTGATTAATATTATAAGGATATTTGCTAAAAAAATCCCAGATCCTATTCAAGTAATAATGTTTTGCAAGTAAAGATTGTCCTACAACTATTGATGGATAAACAAGCGCTTTCATGAAATATGCATTCAATGGCCTATGATGATTAATAAATTTATTTCATAATTATTAGGCATCATAATTTAGTAAAGGCGAATTCATAATTTCCATGATTTCCATTGAATTATAAACATATTAAGCATAGAGATTTGTTGATCTAATCATCTTCTTACCCAATCTCTACTAAATATGGAATATCTAGGGCAAACAGACTCATAATCGTGTGAAATAAATTTGAGCGATTTGATGGTTTTATTCTTTACTTAATCCAAGTGTTTATTTAATGTTTCATGATTGAAAAAAGTAAGAAAAAATATTTTTCTTACAAATCTGCTAATACATGCAAAAAACAAATTTCATGGCAAAAACTCTTCGAATCATCTTCATGCCCTTTGTTACCAATATTATGCATCCAAATAGTGCACAAATAGTATGTTTTATTTTAGTGAAAACCAATGCAAAAATAATGAGTCCCACGCGTTCGAAACATAAACCTTGTTCACCTAGAGTTTTGGATCATATCTAAGACTTGACCAAGGATTTGATACCACTTGAAGGTTATGGGAAAAAACCTTAAATGCATCTTGAAAGCATGAAATTGTATCATATGCAACTAGAAGCAACTAGTCATAAGAGTTGCTTAAAGCAACAGAATAAAAAAAAATTAAAGCGATGAAACCACATGATCCAAGAAAATTTCTTGAATCATTTCATCCAAACCACAAAGAAGATATAGGAATACTTATGAAGGAGTGGTTGCAATCGTGTCTCTAAAGTAAGAGACCTCTTGTCTCAAGTTTGATCCAACAGAGGAGATGCTTGCGAGTGTGTTGATGAAACGTGTGCACCTCACAATTCAAGTTGATGATACAAGAGGCGAATCTCCTGATCTTCACTAATGAGATCCGACGTCTTCTTCATGAGTGAGGTGAACTGAAGGAGATGGAGATCCACAAGCAGTGGAAGCATCATCGTAGCGTCATGGTGATGACGATGATACACTCTAGTGTTTAGAGTTGACTGTCACTCTATGAGAGAGAGAGAGAGGGGATGTGAGTATGAGAGAAAGATAGAGAGAGTGAGATTGGAATCCTATTGACTAAAATATGAGCCATGGTTTCCTCTTCTTTTATAATATTTTGGGAGTCCATGGATCTCAATCCAAGGACAACATAAATTCTATGGTTGAGACTGATTTGTGGTTCTTTCAATGGCCTTGATTTTGTTGTAAAAACATGAGAACAATTAATTTAATCAAATTAAATAAATATTGAATAAATCATCAATATAAATTAATTCAGTCAAATCAATAAACCATGGAGGATTAGGAAGGAGGCAAGCCACTTTCTAATTAAGGGGGGATGACCATCTAGACTCTTAAAACAAGAGTGATCATACACCATCCTTATATAGAATGGACACTCCTCATTCCAATTATACAATATCGTATATCTCATATAATCCTTGATTATATGCAAAAACTATTATTGTATTTTATTTCATAAAAATAATTCCACATTATTTTGTGAAGTATGAATCATACCATTGCAAATTTGGGAAACACATTCGCAACCCAAATTAAAATGTAAATTACATTTTCAATTATTTGTCCAATATGAATCCGATTCACATCAGCATTTAATTTGTGAATGTTATTTCAAATAGATATCTCTTACATTATATAAATCACATTAATAATATATATGATTAATATGTATAGTGATATCCACATTATTCATATCCTTGATAGATAAATCCTATTTAGTTATCTTGGATCTCTAATCTCATGTATCTAGATAACATGAATCACATTCAGATTATTTATGGTAATTAAATCATATTTAATTATCAATTTCCCAATGTCAGATATATTATCAACAATGGAATTATTCTTGAACTCTTCCAATGATAATGAGCTTTCTCCACTTATACTTGGAGATAAGGACATGGCAATTGTACGTTCCATGAATAATGACTTGGATATTGAGATCATATCTCAAATCCAGATCCAGGGGACCACAAAAAGATGTTTGGTTAAATCAATGTCGTAAATCTAATCTTCTCATTGCATCTTAATCGTATTCAGATCAACATCCAACATTTGAACTAATATACAAGTACTTCTTTATTGAGAAGAGTCACTAAAACCCAAACCTTTCCTCACTCCCTTAGAATGGAAGTATCATGGTTATACAATTTTCTATGATCACAACTCCCTCAAGGATTCCTAATAACTGTACATCATGCATACTAGAAGACCTAGAATGAACAAGAAGTTTTAGATCTTATTTAGATTGTCTTCTTCTGGGTTTTTTCATTAAGTTTCTCATTTGATAATTGGAAGTTTGTATCGATCATATGCTTTCCAAAAGCATATATCGTACCTAGGTATTGATCATATACTTTCCAAAAGCATGTACCAAACTTATAAATTCAGTCAAGCTGCCAAAGCAAGATGACCTTGTATGGTCCCTTTGAGAGATCGTATTACTCATATGCTCTTGTATGCACACCAACTCGCTGGTATATATACCTTGATTAGATCATAAACCTATTAGTCTACCAAATGTACATACTCAATGGTATAGCAACACATCCGTCTCCAATCAGAGGATGCAAGCCTATATTGTGATAGTATACGACATAGGTCTGGTTATCTTGATCTCACTATGTCAATTCTTTAACATAACTTATCTAACACCTCTACATCCTTATTCCTATGTAGAGGACATGCATCAAGAGGTTTGTTAGATATCAACCTTTAGATAAGAAATGTTATCTCCTTCTCAGGCTGGAGATCATCTCTTAATAATCAATTGGCGGTGCTTGATGAGTCCTCCATAAAAATCTTTATATATCATCCATGCATCAGCTTTTATGATTCATCATTTGAATCAATAATTATATGATCATTAAGATGGCCATGGTACACAACCCTAATTGTACTAATGACCCTATTATGCAAATTAGTTATTATTCATTTCAGATCAGAGAATGATTTGCAACAACATTTGTTTCATAATGCCTCGCCATTGGCTCACATGTCCAATAATTTGAGGATGTACACTGCGAAATTGTAGGTGGGGAGATCTATAGCTATATCCTCTTCCTGTGTATTTCAGAAACATCCTCCACCTTCTTTTACACCCACAAGTTTATCAACATGATGGCAACTCATGATGTAGATAGGGTGGATAGTTCTGATCGGAGCATAATTAGGAATCATCTATTCAAAGTTGACATTATATAAAAGGGATCACAAGAACTGGAAAAATACATGTCATCAAGCAAAGGAAAAAGCAACTGGATAAGCTAGATGAGATTACGAAGCATCTGGAGCTTCATCATTACTATTCACTAATGCTAGAGTTTGAGTGCCTCAGCCGATGCTTCTACCCTTGAGTCATCTACTTCTACACCAGCATAGCATAGTACATAAGCACCTCCTATAGTTTAACACGTTTACTACGTGCAGACTCCAGACATGTAAATAATAGCAAATTCCAACATACATCGTGCTATACTACTTGGAGCCTCAACATTTTTCGTGACCATAGTTTCCACCTCCACCTCACATTCAGGAGGTGAACGATATTTGGAGAGGTATTGAGCGCAACTAGAACTATTAAATAAGGTAGTCACAGTTGGGATCTCAGACTGGTCAGAGGCCAGTTCACCAATTTTTGGGTGGTAGACCTTACCATCACTAGAAGCCACATCCTGATTTTACATCTCCTCCACATTTCCAGACACAAAGGTCGAGATATCAACAGATACAACCTGCTCATTTTTACTAGTCATATGATATATAGTAACCTCTACCGTATTTGCATCTTCCTCCTCGTTATAAACAGTTGTGGGTACTAGCAGCCTCCACACTACTAGTCTTAGTGACCCCCACTTATTGAGCAGCCAGAGGCACCCACAGTGAACCCACACTAGATTATTTAATATAATTGATGAAGAACATGAGTTACAAAACCTAGAGGATCAATGACTTGACAGTCACGAAGACACTTATACCAGCCTAGGTCAAACCAACTCCCAACAATTTCAGACGCAATAAGGAGCAAGTAGCACACCATGATCCAACCACTCCCGAGATAGGTATGCCCTATGATTTTTCATGTTTATCTAATGACGTTACTCTTTGGAGCAGTAGGAGATTCCATCCACCGGCACCAGTGGGATTGGGCAATAAAGTCGTTGATCAAGCATCATCTTCTTCCTCACATTCTTCATCTACTGAGTATAGATCCAGCGTTGCAGTCCATGGAGGAGTATCACCACCACCATCCACCACAACATTAGAAAAATGATGAAAAACAAAAGGCCCAAAAACATAATAAAGGGATATGTAGAGTCGAGCCAGCCTTGGAGGAGAACAAACCCCTCGCGGAGTTTTCTTCATCAAAAGCAATCATAACAGATCTAGTTGTTTCTCCTTCTTCTTTACCTGTTGTGGATTATATTGTACATACTGGTTCTTATCATTCATATGTACATGTTGATTCAGATGTGAATAAAAAGAATGTTGTTGTTAATTCTATTTTTGTACCTTTTCCTAATGCCTTGAATAAAAGCAAGAGTATCAGAAAACTAAAAACAACACTTTCTAATCCAGGAGTGGTAGAGATATCTCAGAACTTCTTTCATGAGATGTCATTCGTGAAGGCCAGGGAGTACATGCCTATCGTGAAATGAGTATTAAAGGAAGCATGTATTGTAATGTCAACCCAACTAGAATCGATGCAAAATAACTGAGAAGCATATTTTACCATGACCATCATTCATGCCATAAGCAACCTCCCGCCTAAAAAGAAAGACAAGGGAGCACCTTACATTTGATGTCATATTTTTTATCATGAGTTTAATAATACTTTACTCGATAGAGGATCCTCCATCAATCTCTTGTTGACCCTGCTAATTAATGTGTTTTGTTGGGGCATCTTAGATACACCATGATGATCTTTCAATTTGCTAATAGATCGATTAGGAGGCTGAGGGGCATTTTAGAGGACGTAATTGTAACGGTGCCAGCAATATAATTCCTAGTAGACTTCATTGTCCTAAACAAGGACACCTCGGCATCGTTACTCCATACCCCGATTGTACGTTTTCGATCGTTCCTTCGAACAGCTTAAACGGTGGTAGATTATGGTACTGGAGAGATAATCTTTCACTCTTATAGTGATAAGGTCAAGACATATA
Source organism: Ottelia alismoides (assembly GCA_037367405.1). Lineage (NCBI taxonomy): Eukaryota > Viridiplantae > Streptophyta > Magnoliopsida > Alismatales > Hydrocharitaceae > Ottelia > Ottelia alismoides. The sequence continues at coordinate 257,200 of JAZKJV010007865.1, forward strand.
CGATTCCGGATCCAAATCTATCACAATTAATATCATATGAGAGAGAGCCTAATACACCTGAGTCATAGGACTATGATTTTCTAGATGATATCAGAGATACATATTTGTTTGTATATTACATTGCTACCCAGGAATGCCATTCTTGAAAGGGAAGCCTGGAAAGTACAATCGACATTTGCTCTATTGTTGATGATTCTGAGTTGTACATTGATGGACTATACGAGACATTTTCTGATGAGTACATTAAGATTCATATATTACTGATGATCCATCACATTTTGAGAAGAGAGAGTTCATTGTAGATCTTTTCGATACACTACATTATGAGCTTATTGTGGACACGATGTACAGTTCACCAATGGCAGATCATTCACCTTCCACCAATCTACTTTTTGAGGTTGTTATAGAGCATATTCAGACCCCACCTGAGCTCAAAGATTTACCATCATCATTGATGTATGCCTTCCTTGCAGGTGCACCACAAATATTTTCGGTCATCATTAGTTCACAATAGACCGATGACCAAGAATCTCTCTTGTTCGAGATTCTTTTGATAAATTGCAAGGCCATATGCCGAAATATTTGGGAACTCCATGGTGCTAATTAATCATTGTGCTCGCATCATATATACTTAAAGTATGACAACATGTTCTCTCATGAGTTTTATTGACGGATGAATCCTAAACTCTGAGATGTTATCATGAAAGAGATCAGGAAGTGGTGCAAAGCTGGCTTTATTTGTCCCATTTCTGATTCCAAGTGGTCAACCCATTGCATGTGATCCTAAAGAAATTCGTGATTACAATTGTGACGGATGACCATGGTGAAGAGATTCTGACCCGACTACCAACTTCATGACATGTCTATGTAGATTATCGGTGTCAAAATAAATGTCCAAGAAAGATCACTCTTCGTAGCCCTTTATCGACCAAAACATTGAAAGAATGGTCGAGACTGAGTTATTTTGTTTCATGGATGGATACTCATGTTATATCTTGGTTGTTATCACTCTTTAAGATTATGAGAAGACTATTTTGCTTGTCCATTTATGTCTTTTGACATATTCCCTTTGGATTGTGTAACGCTCTAGATACATTCCATAGGTGTATGTTAGTCATTTTTACCGACATGATAGGTAGTTTTCTAGAGGTCTTTATGGATGTTTTCTCAGTTAACGAGGATAGTTTCGTCACATGTCTTACTTATTTAGATCGAGTACTTCAGTGTCTCTGTAAGGTAAACATAGTTGTCTCATTAGAGGAGAGTCATTTTATGGTGACTAATGGGACAGTATTGATCCACGTCATCTCCCTGCATGGCATGAAAGTTGACCCGACTAAGGTTGATGTGATCTCCAAGCTAGAGTTGGTGATGGATTTGATGCAGTTGAGGTCATTTCTTGGACATATTAGATTCTATAAATGATTAATAAGGACCTAAACAAGATTGCCAGACTATTGATTGAGATTCTATGCAAGGAGAGTGAGTTTATTGTTGATGATAAAGTCCTCCATGCATTCTATCGGATAAAAAATCATTTACTAGTGCTCTTGTTCTACAACAAACTGATTGGTCTCTTCCTTTTGAGACTATGATGAACGACTCAGATTATGCAGTTGGAGTTGTTTGAGGGAAGAGATAGGATGAAGTACCATTTACTACACACTATGATAGTTAGACTCTCGATGACACACAAAAGAATTACACTATTACAAAGATGGAGATGCTAGCAATGGTGTTTGCTTTAGAGAAATTCAGATCGTACCTACTTGGCTCTAGAGTGATTAGTTACATGGATCATAGTAAAATATGGTACATGCAGTCTAAGAAGGATTCCAAACCATGCCAACTCAAATGGATCCTTCTACTCCTGGATTTTGATTTGGAGATTCGAGATAAATCTAGGGAAAAGAATGTTGTGGCAGATCACCTTTCTTGTATCACAAATGTCGAGACTCTTGAGCGGCTACTACATCATGTTAAAGAGACTTTTTGAGATGAGTCGATCTTGTCTGTTGCATCACTCCCATGGTATGCTTATAATGTGAACTATTGTCTCCAAGAAAGTTCCACAAGATGGGCTCTAGCTTAAGGTAGACACGTTTTTGGCAGAGATTCATTTCTACCAGTGGGGGGGGTCCATACCTATTTCATGAGGGTGCAGATTGTAACTAGAGGAGGTGCATTTCTCATAAGGAATACACCAATGTGCATAAGCATTGTCACATATTCATGGATGGTAGCCACCATTTGAGGGATGATTGGCAACAAATGTCCAACAATGTGGCCTATGGTGACTAACTCTATTTAAGAATGCTACTGATTATGTTAAGGGTTGTACTGATTGGCAGGGAATGGGAGGAACCATCGATTCCAAAGACACAAGAACCCTCAAGTATATCAAGATTGTAGATGTTTCCGATGCTTAGGGCATTGACTTCATGGGCCCATTCGCTAGCAGTCATGGATTTAGTACATTCTACTTGTCATGGATTATGTCAGTCATTGCGTGGAGGCTATCCCCATCTGAGTTGCCGATAGTCATACAATTTGTCACTTCTTCAAGGACAACATTATTATGCGGTTCAGGATTCCCAAGATTCTCATTTCAGATGGTGGACGCCACTTTATCAACAGATATGTCAGAATGCTAGTTAAAGAGGACATCAGGACTAACGGCTTGGGTGATATTCCAAATAGGGAGAACAAGACTATTATTTATAAACTTATCATCCATAGAGGAAGAACTATTCGCGGATGCTTAACTCAGTTGCATGGGCTTATCGTACGACATACAAGTCTTCTTTGGGTATGTCTCCCTGTTAGTTGGTTTATGGATGTCCTTTCCACTTGCTAGTTGAATTAATTCATAAATCTTTATGGGAAATCAATGTAAACAACATGAACTATTAGAGATGAGGACAGAGTAGGAAAATGGATCTAAATGGATTGCTGGAGATCCAAGACTTTGCTTATGACAATAGCGTAATGTAGAAGTAGAAAGTTAAGAGATGGCATGATAGATACAATAGGAGAAAGAGTTTGGAGCCTAATAAGAAAGCAGTATTATTTGATGCAAAGTTGAAGCAATTTCCTAGTAAACTCAAGAGCAAATGGTTAGGACCGTTTATTGTGAGACATGTGTGTAAAACAATGGCATTGTCATTTCTGGGTTGCCATCTGATACACAACCGTTTGTGGTGAACGAACAACAGCTGAAGACATATCTAGATCATGATACATTCCTTTCCGTTGTAGATTTTATTCATGAGGTATTAGATGATGACTCTTTGACTTATACTACGTCTGATACATGAGCTGATTTTCTCATATATGACTTTAATTTTATTCTTTCTTACTTATGTTTTTATCATGTATCTCCTTTTCGTGTGTGTGCGTGTGTATGCTATACTTCGGACGTACTCTATCCTAAGTAAAAAGGAGGTGAATGACATGTGTTTCATCAATCTTGTTGTTTCTTATACTCATGGATCATTTACCCTAAGTATAGGAGGAGTGATGTCGTTCATTTCATTATTCTATATTTTTCATTTTATTTCTTCTGTTATCTCTCTTTTCCATCAACTTTTTTATATTCTTTTATATACTTAGGGATCTCTTTGCCTAAGTATTGTGGTACTGGACGAGTCGTTGAGTTTGTAAATTCTTTTCCTTGGTCTTCACCATTTATACAATCTTATGTACTTAAGATTATTTGATATTAAGTATGGGGGGATCACCGTAATCCTTTTATTCGTCATTCTTTGAGTCATTGCAGTATAGGATTCTTTTCATTTTTCTATACTTAACACGAGTTAAGTCTTCCTCTATAACTTCTTGGTCACTATGAGGACATAGCTCGATCTAAGTATAAGGGATGTCATAAAATAGTATGTATACTTTATCCACAACTCGTATTTCTGTTTATTTAATAATATATCCAATAAAATTGGAATAAAAATGTTTGTAAAAAGTTTGTAAAAATTCTTTTGAAAAATTCTTTGTAAAAGATTTTATAAATGTTTTTGTAAAATAGTTTGTACACCATTTGTAAAAATCTTTATAAAAGTATTTTTATACAAACTTTTGTAAATTTTTTGTAAAATATTTTGATTGAATAATGTTAATAAAAATATTTGTTGTATCAAATTATTAGTGTGTAAATTATTTGTAAAATTTTCGAAAATAAAATGTTTGACAAATTAGTTTGTAATTTTTTTGTAAAGTTTTTTGAAAAATGTTTTGTAAAATATTTATGTACAAATTTTATAAAAGTTTGTAAAAATGTTTGTAAAATATTTTGTAAATTAGTTTGTAAATTTATTTTCTTACATTGTATGTAAATAACTTAGGTTTTATTATTTGTATAACTTGTAAACTATGGGCATAAAACTCTTTTTGTTAATAAAAAAATTTCACAAAAGTCATATTTAAAACTTCTTTATAAAATTCTTTAATAAAATTTTTTATATAAAATTCTTCTATAAATAAAATTCTCTTACAAAATTTGTAGATAAAATCCGTAAACAATTTTTTAAAATAAAATCTTTATAAAACCCATATAGATTTGGTATATAGTTTCCTATAAAATCATTTGTAAATCTATTAAAAATCCTTGTTAATTCTTGTGAATACTTCTAATTCTCTACCTCTATAAAAAAACTCAAAAAATATGAAAAGTCTAAAATCCATACAAATTTGCAAAAAGTTCTCTAAAATTTAATAAAAAGGTTAAATCAGAAAAAAAATAAAAAAATTGCATTTGCATTAGAATTTATCAAAATGATATCGAAGCCCAAACTATGCTGGATTCAAATCTAGAGAATGGAGCTTGGTAAAGACCATAATCCACTTAATTTCGTAGGAACCTTGTAGGAACTGAAGTTGAGGCTTTTTACGTCAAAGCGACTAAATTACTTTGGTCCATAAGACTATGTTCACATGTCATCTTGACTAGTCTAAAAAGAATATTTCATACCCACGCATGATTCTTTAAGACAGTGACCTAACTTTGACATGCTCTTTGCACGTAGCTCAATACATATGAGGTGGTGAGGGGGAGAATCCTCTGGAAAGAGACACACGCTGATGAAAATATACGTAGTCACTTTGAATGGATAGTTCACCCCAACCTAATAAAGATGCATGGACGTCTAAAGACAGAGTGTTGTGGGTTGAAATAAAACATCTAATGAGGGATGTTCTGCTGACACAATTTCTTTCTAAGACCCAAAAACATGGGTGTAAAGAAAGGTAATATATAATTCAGGGAAAAAAAGATCAATGCAGTGCACCAATAGTTTCCACCAAAAAGAAGCCAAAAATACACTGAAATACAAACACAAAAAATGAGCACAATGGTCCAAGTTTTAGCAATCCTGCATATCTTAATGAAGACTAGGCTACACCGATCGGCTTCACAAGGAGATGTGGCTACACGGGCTGCCTTCACAAGGAGATGTTGCTACTTTGATTTATGAAGATTAGTTTAAAAATCAAATTCGTTCTAAAATCTGTCGTTTTCCTTTATTATTTTTCCTTTTTACTCACTTATTCTTTAAATAAGTGTTTGTTAAGGGACAAACAATTGTAAAGTATAGAGGGGTGATGAATCACCAACTCATCATCTCTATTCATTTATTTTAGCCTAAAATACCTTACAAAACACATGTAAATCTCATTATGTCCCACTTTTAAATAAATTCCAGATCATCTATAAATAGTGTATATTTATCATTATTTCAACCAAAAATAAATAAATAAAGTAATAAAGGCAAAAAGAAATCAGAAGATTGCGTATATGCAATAAATACAGGTTGATCCTAACCCCAAGAGTAGGTTAAGACTTGACCTAATCAACAAGGAATAAAATCAGGTGAGATAGGGCATTTAATTTAAAAAAATTCAGAAAACCAATTTATACATGTATATTCATCATCGTACACATTGTACATATATTCTACTATTTTATTTACCATTAAAAAACCCTAAATAAAAATATTTTCTTCTTAGAACTTGTACGCAAAAAGAAGTTGTAAATAATAAAAATAATTATAAGGAGAAACCCTATACAGAATAAGAGAAACAACACTATGAAGAAGCCCCAAAGCAAAACTTATCAGATCAATATCTTCTCCTCAAAATCTCGAAATAAACCAAATTCACTTTCATTGTGTTCAATATTAAATAATTTTTAAACAAAAATGCTTTCATAAAAATTGGAGTCAAAATGTCAAATTTGGCTTTTTGGAGTGCTATTGTAATATTTATCTACATTACACATAATATTTTATTCTTTATTTATTTCTTTATATTGTTGCAAATATTGTGTTTTTAATATTTTCATATCTTTTATACTAATTTTATAAAAAACAAATAAAGAGAACAAAATTAAAAAGAATCAAAATAAAAAATGTATATTTATACTATAAGTATCATGTATCGATATTTTACATAGAATGTTTATTTAACTTGATAAATTAACTGATTAAATAAAATAAAATATATTTAAAATCATTAAATAACTATGTAAATTGGAATGAGGAGATTGTAAAGTTGTCAACAAAAGGTGGGACCCACAAAGTCACTGAGGTGGCCACGTTCGACCGTCTTGCAAATTCAATAATTAACCCACAGCTAGTAGTCAATCACTGAAATACGATGTCGAGTCAAGATTTATTATAAATCCTACAAATAAAAGTCTATAGTAGACAAGTACGAGTACGGTGTCGAACACAGGGAACAAGCTGGTGTAGTAGTATTATTATGTATAACTTAATAATAATTTGTATTTGTCTAAATTAAGTTGCACAATATTTACTTAGTGTTTTGTGGGTTTTCTAAATACTTAATTTTTTATGATTTTTTTAATTATTAAATTTTTTTTCCTTTTCATATTTACTTATTTTAATTTCTTTTTTCCTTTTCTTAATATCTAATAAGTGTATAAATATGTAAAATGTAGTAATATGTATACTACAAAGTAATAAATATATTTAAAATCGAAAAATACAAATAAGAACAGTCCTTTTTATACTTTAAAAGGATTTAAAATTATATTTTGATATTTATAATAATATTAGCTATATATATATAATAATATATAAATGTATATATAATCTATATATGGTATTCTATTAGTAAATATAGATATATAAATATATATAGTCAAAAAAATATAAAATAAAATATACTTGTATTTTTCATATATGCTTCTATTTTTATATTTTTTTGGTGATTTTTTCTTATTTTTATCTATTTTTAAAGAAGAAAATATGAAAAATTTGGGACTATTTAAATAGACTGAATGGTTTTGAATATAAAAAAGGAAAATAGGTCCAAGATTTCTCAAAACTAATTTTAATATATAGTAATATGTATATATAAAATATAGACAAGAAAACTATTTTTTGTGGTTTTTGAAAATATTTTATAGTTTTCTAGGTGTAGCAGGGTTTATAATGTTTAGGTTTTTCTTTTGATATTTTTTTGTTATTTTCAAACTCTAGTGATAAAATAGGATAATAAGCAATAGGTATTTTTATTGAATTTTTTAATGAAGGCTTATTATTTTTTTGTATTTTCTAATTCATATTAGGAATAATAGTGCTCTTTTTTTATTTTCAATAAATAGTAAATGCAGATGAAATGCTAAATAAAATATGTGATGCGAAAATGCATCCAATCAGGCATTTACTCCTATTTTTGCACATTTTTTGGAGCATGGGAATTATTTATAGAAGATTGAAAAGAAAAATAAAAATAATGCAATATAGCATGGGTATATTTGCAATAATAAATAAATAAGGGTAGGCCCATGCAAAATACTCAATTTTTTTTCAACAGAAATTCGATTTTTGTATACTAAATTGTAATTACAAAAGCTAGTACTATTATAATTTTTCCTGTTCACATGGGGGGCCACGTGAGTAGAGTTAGCAATAGACTCACTTGCAATTTCCATAATCAACAGGAGTTGCAATACAATTTTTCGAGAAACTTTTGAAGGTAATAAAAGTTTCAATACTTTTTATTAAATATTAAAAGGAGGAGGGGATATGTACAATTTTACACACTTATCAACCCTATATCAAATCGTTACTTTTGAGCCATGTGTCTGATTGGAGAGTTGGGCTTACGTACCCCTTCGATTTAATTAGACGTCCGATATTAGATCTAGGTTTTGTTCTTCATCCAACGGTCGAGGAAGGGCAAGAAGAACAACGGATGAACTTTGACTGTACAAGCTTTGATCTTTGATTTCATTCGACTCCAATGGTTTTCCTCATTCTGATAGAGGCTAAAGGTTGTTGGGGCTCCTCTGTGGGTGTAGGAGGCCTTCGATGATGCTCAAATGGCTTCGATGAAGATTTTGAGCTCGGGCAGTAAATACCTTACTTGGAGCTACTCCTAATGATATAGGGAACTCCAAACGACTCGTTGAGTACTGTAACCTACACAAAAATATCATGCAACTCGAGGGTTTCTTCCTCGACCAATTTGGGAAGCTAGTAGAGGTTAAATGGGCAGTGGTAGAAGAGCTTTAGGCGATTATTAGTTGAGGATGCTCGAGTACCAGATCCACGATGGATCTGGGTTGATTAGATAGGGGAACTCATGGAAAACATGGAGGGAATGATAAGATATGAAAATGAAGCCGGAAAAACAGTCGTAGATAGATAATTTAGCCTAGAGCTTAAGCTCCAGGTCAAATGGGGATTCCTATATAAACCTTGATCTATTGACTAAATTCAAAATTAAATGGCACAAATGAAAGATATAACATCAAATAACAAAAAAATGCAGGAATGGGGGCCTCAATTCGGCTGATGGCAAAAGAAGCAGGACCTGCCGACAGAGCTCTGGTTGTTAAGTTTGATCTCCTACTCCGCGACTCCTCCTCGCTGCAGCACAACCTGACCTCTTAGTGTCACCAAGGGGATGTCGTACACTAGAGATGAGGGTCTAGGATTTGAAGAAGAGGGATCTAATCTCAAAAATGTGGAGGATTATTTAGTTTTATAGAAGACGGATCGATGTTTTTCGAGGAATGATGGCGTGCAAGGGCGATAGGGTTGGTAGGGATTCGGTGATGGGCGAATATGCTGGATGTGTAGGTTGCACGAAGATGGCGGGATCGAGGTGAGGGAGGTGAGGGAGATGGCATGGAAAAAGAGAGAAAACAAGCAAAAAACAAGGTCTGATAAGGTTGACTGGGATTAAGCATACAGTTGACCGAAGTCAATAAACGTTGGGTCTTGGTTGGTCTATATGGACGAACTAGGAAAAAGACATTCAATAAATATTTGTAAAATCTATAAAAAGGGTAATAAATGAATTAATTGATTAATTATTAAAACATAAAAATGTTTCAAATTTTATGTAGTATTTTATGCATAGTTTTATTTATTTTTACACGGACATTTATTCCAAGTTAATAATTACATGTATAAACATAGGTAAATATACATGTATTTTGGTATTTTTATTTTTACATTGAAATATATTATTATTATTATTATTATTATTATATAGGTATTATATATATAATTACATTTAGATATTTTTGTTTCATTTTTCTCAATTTATTTACATACATAATTAATTAGTCACATATTCTTTATATGTATATATAGGTATATTTCTTATATATATTAAAGTAAATAGTTTATTTAAATTAATTTTTGATGGGTTTGTTTTATTTCAATTATGTACACGTGTTTTAAATATTATTTAAAAGTTTATAAAAATAAAATAAAGTGAAAAATATAACAAATAAATATATTGAATATTTTATACAAGTATACTACACAATGGAACCCAAAACCTAACTTTTGCATCTTAACTCCAAATTGAATGAAACCACCTTCATTAATTAGCTTTTTTAATTTTATGAAAATAAAAGTTAGTTTGGTCAATTTAGATACACTTTGGAGAAGATATGGGTCTATAAAATTTTCTTTGCAGATTTTTATTTTGTGTGTTCTAGGCACACTGTACATTATTTTCAATGAAATCAAATTTGTATTTTTTTTGTATTTTTATGTAAAATATTGATACTATGGATTTTATTATTTGAGGGGTAAAAAAATAAAATAAAATAGAATAAAATAGGTCATAAAATTTAATTTCTAGGCAAAATAAATTAGGGTTTTAGTGTGATTTTCGATGTATTTTTGTATAGTTCTTCTATCCTATCTCCCCCTACTTTATTCCTTCTCAACAAAGTCATCATGATGACTGCATCTCGCCGTTTAAGTTCACTCAATGTCTCCGATAATTCATTCTTTTCTTCTCTTTCTTTTATTCTCTTATTTTGGAATTAAATACAATATTTACACATTATTTCATATAGTATTTAAAATGATTAATTGAGTGTTTATTTTGACAAAATAATGATATATACATGCATTTAGCTAGGTATTTTAGGACAAAATAAAAGAATAAAGGTGATGAAATGAGGATTCAAGACCTCATGTACTTACCTTTCATATTCCCTAGCAAACAATTATGCCTATAAGTGCATAAAAAGTAATGAAAGAAAAATAAATAACTTGGAATAATTTTTGACTTTTAAACTTGTTTTAATAAAGTCAAAGTTTGGAGCTCAGATGTGTTTTCAGAACCTCATTAAGGTTAGGAAGTGTGACACAATAGCCCTTAGGTTCCGTAATCGTATTATCCATTTCTCTTCAATGTCTAGTGAGAACCATCCTTCAATCGCATACTCTTGCAACCTTGAAATGATGAATCATGTGTATAAATTTTTCAAATCTTTCTAGACAAATCACTAAACCATATGGAGTCTGCTCTTCTCGTACCTCATCCCTGTGGAGATAAATATTCCCTTTAAGGTCAAGTGCTACCGTTCTTTACAACCGAATGGAGGGAGGAGCAAGAAGAAAGGGAAAAGAAGTGGGAATGGACCAGTGTAGTCATCATTCCGTTGTGAAGCTCGGTCAGTGTAACTGAGTCTTCAGCTAGAAGCAGGGCAAGAAGCATGCTTTTTCTGAAGATCAAATTTTTGGTGGAATTTGTGGTATATGCTTCTTTTTGGATATTTTCTTTTTCTTTGCATTTCTTTGTATTATTATTTGTGCACCGATAGATATAACATATGTTGATCTGCCCATTTTTTGGTGTCTTGGAAAAATTTGAATCGGTTGTCCATTCCTCATCCGAAGCATTTTTTCAATACAGTCTCTAGTATTTAGATATCATTTACTAGAAGAAGTGGGTTAGAGTACAGTTTTGGCAATCCCCCGGAATGGTTCTTTATCCAGCCTTGACGAAGAGGATTAGCATCGATCTGACTTAGACTCCATGATTTTTCAATAATGCATTTGAGTTAATATAAGTGTTAAGTATGAGGTTTCCAATCAAGTCACTATCTCAAGAGTCTTACGGATGATATAAAGGGTTCTAGTTAGAGACATTGACTCGATTCATAAACATAGTCTCATGGGACCTAAAGAATTAAGCCATGGAGACCTGAAGTATCCCCAATTCTAGTTCTCAATGGGTTCCTCTAAAATTAAGTGTATTAATGTGTATTCCAAGCTCCAATCTCCATACTATACTTCGACTTGTTCAATTACATAGATTATTCTGAAAAATGCAAATGCAATCTATAAAGTAATAAAATAATTTTGTTAGAGAAATTTACTGGTTTTTTGAATTTTTATAGACTTTTTAAAAAGTTTTGCAATTTTTTAAGCAAATTTAAAAAAATGGAACTTCTATGGATTTTTGGATTTTGCAAATTTTTAGAGATTTTTGAAAAATAAAAGAGCTATTGAAATAGTTATGTGCAAATATTTACACGAGAATGCATCTGTATTTAAAAGAATTTGGTTTAAGAATTAACACTAGTTATTTACATAATTAAGTTAGTTATTATGTGACGATTTTTATCTACATGGTTTGAAAACATTTTTTATTTATTTGAGTTTTCTATAAAGTTCTCAAAATAATTTGAAAATATTTTGATAACCATTTTCAAAACATTATTTTAAAAATAATTTTGACAAACAAATAATTATACACACATTTAAAAATTTTGGAAATCATTTTGCAATGATTTTTCAAACAACGGTTTGGATTTGTCGAAGTATTTTTGCAACAATTTTCAAAACCATTTGCAAGTAGATTTTCAAAACATTTTATTAGAACAAAAAAAATAAAATTTGATAAATAAAATATTTTTACAATGGTTTGAAAACATTTTACAAAATATTTTTTAAATGGTTTTTAATGTTTTTAAAGAATCTTACAACCATTTTGCAAAACATTTTTGACCGATTGTAAACCATAATTATAAAGGATTGGATGTGTGTTTTAAATTTTATTAACTAGACATATTATTAAAATACAAAAGTACGAGTTATGGGTAAAGTATATACAACTTATATATGATCCCCTATACTTAGCTTTATGTATGTCCCCATAGATTGGAGAGAAAAAAAGACATAACTCGTACTAAGAATAGTAAAGTCTATACCGCAACAACTGCATAATGAATATGAAGTCGATCGTCTCCCATATACTTATGATGAATTAATTCCAAGTATACAGACTGTATTCAACATGTAGGGAGGGTCAAGTGTAGGAACAAACATATCATCGACTCGACATGTCTCCCCCTATACTTAGGGTAAAATATCACTAAGTATAGACAAAATATCAAGAGTTTAGGAGACAGGAAGGGGATCGGGTGTGACTTGTACACAATCGGATAGGCCCAAAAAACTGCGTCAAATAGTTGAGACCAGTTCTTCCTTTCAAGTCGCATAATTTTCTGAAGAATTTTCTTAATGTCCCTATTTAAACTTTCTATCAAGCCTTTGGATTGTCAATGGTATGTAGAAGTGACATGATCCTCAATGCAATATTCTTATGTCAAATTCTTCGCTTCTCTGTTGATGAAATAACTACCACCATCGGTTATCAGAATTTGGTTTCCCAAACCTTGTAACGATGTTTTCGTTTAGGAATGAACAGACAACGTGACTGTCGACGGCTCGGGTTGGGATAACTTCCACCAATCAACTTATATAATTGACATTTAGAAAAATATACTCAAATCCCTGGCTATTGGGAAATGTGCCCATGAAGTCAATGCCCCACACATCAAATATGTCTGAAATCTTATTATATTTCAAGGGCATCGTGTATCTCATTCCAATAGTTCCACCCTTTTTCTAGAAGTCAGTTTATCGTTTCATGATGTCTTATGTATCTTTGGATAGAGCCAACGACTAGAGATTGCACTGGATAACTTCTTTGCCATTCATTTCCCAGAGTGGTGTCCTCCTTATTCACGGTTAGGGAAATGTTCGATGACACTATGGACTTCCTCTTGAGCAATGCACCTTCTTCAAATGCAATCTATCCCCTTATGAATCAAATAAGGACTCTCCAACTAATAGAAATGAATATCTGACAAGAATTTGTCAACTTTCAGCTTGGGCCAATCTTGTGGCGTTCTATTGGAAACAAGATAGTTCACAATATCGATAAACGAGGGGAGCGAGGTGACTGACAGAATAGCATCCTCTGGAAAAGATTTTGTAAGTGGTATCGGGATCGGGCTCTACTAAGGAGTGTCTACCTCTGGTGGTCTTGAAAGATGATCTGCCATTACATTTTTTAATTCCTGGTTTATCTCCATTTTCAAGGTTGATTTTTTGTAGTAGAGGGATCAATCTGATGAGTCTAGGTTTGGCATCCTTCTTGATTTGTATGTATTTGATGGAAAAATATTATGTATACACTATGACTTTGGATCCAAGAAAGAGAGATGTGAATTTTTCCAGGGTGAAGACAACTACTAGCAGCTCTTTTTCAGTGATGGTGTAATTCTTCTTAGCTTCGTCTAATATCTGACTAGCATAATGAATAGCAAACGGTAGTCTGTCTCTCCTCTATTCTAAGACTACTCTAATGGCATAGTCATAAGCATCTGTCATGATCTCAAATGGTAAGACCAATATAGCAGTTGAAGGACAGAGGCCTTAGTGATTAGTTTTTTAGCTTATTAAAGGCTTGGAGGACTCTGTCATCGAGAATAAAATCCGCCACCTTTCCTAGAGGCTCACTCAATGGTTGGGAAACTTTGTTGAATTTATTTATAAATCTTCGATTGAATCCTACATGCCTAAAAAATGATCAGACTTGCTTCTAATTTGTAGGTGGCTCGAGTTTGGAAATGAGGATCTCATCAGTCATAATGAAGTGATTATTCTACAACGAGAGCTCGCTTTGCATCATTTTTTCAATACTTGGTCTAAATATGTAAGGCATTAATCAAAATTGTCTCTGTAGATAGAGAAGCCATCCATGAAATCCTCGAGAATACTGCCAACCATATCTATGAATACTGCCAACATGCATCGATGGTATGTACTTACAGCATTGCACAAACAGAACAACGTCCTACGAAAGGCATATATCCAAATGGATAGGTGAATGCGGTCTTCTCTTGGTCTTCAGGAGCAATTGCAAATTGGTTATAACCAGAGAGTTAATGCAATAAACATGAATATTCCTTCGTGACTAGTCTTTTGACTTTTTGGTCAATGAAGGGGAGCGGAAAATGAGCCTTCTTGGTTGCTAAATTCATGCACCTGTAATCAATACAGACACACCCAGATGTTGGAACTCTTGTTGGGATCTCCTCTCCTTTGTCATTCTTCACGATGACGATTCCTGATTTCATGGGCATAACATGTAGGGTTGTCACATGTTTAGAGTCAGAGATGGGATATATGAATCTCGCATCACATTATTTGGTAATTTCATTCATCACAACCTCTTGAAGACCTGTATTGAATCTGCATTGAAATTCTTTGGAAGGCTTGTTATCTTCTACGAGGTAGATGTTATGGGAACACTATGAATGATTGATCCCATGGAGATCTGAAATTTTCCAGCCTATTTCCTAGTAGATTCTTTCTATAACCTCGAGCAGCCAAGATTCTTGTTCTTGGGTTAGTTGTGAATTGATAATGATGGAGAACATATTCTGCGTACCTACAAGAAAGGCATATTTCATATGTACTATCAAAGCTTTAATCTCGGGTGGGGTCTGAATCATTTTAGTGGAAACTTTATCAACTGTGAAGGGTCATGGTATAGAACATCCAACTAAAAATTGTCCAACACAGGAAATTCAAAGTTTGGTTTTAATACTAAACATAAATTTCCAATAAATTCATCTTCTTCATCGAAATCATAAATAATTTCCTATTGCTCTTCCAAGGACATGTGGCCAAAAATGAACTCTTCTAGAAGATCAAAAAAATATTATCCTCAAAGACATGTGGGAACTCGAGTGTGCTTTCAACTCCTTCCTCCTTGGAGAGGAATTCGTGGGCCTCATTGTCATCCATGAATAGATTTACATGTCTGACTTCTATAAGAAAGTCACGGTCCTCTGTTCTCTATTATTTATGGTCACTCTCATCTGATGCAGACTCCGACAGCTTAGGTACTTGGATTGACTCGACGGGCACCTTATCGCTGCTAGAACGAAAGGTTATCTATTCAGTGTCATAGTCCACCACTACTTGGATTGTTCGAAGGAACGCTCATCCAAGGATGATCGGGTTAAGTGGTAAAAGAGCTGAGGTTTCCATGTCTAGTACAATGAAGTCCACAGGGAATTGCATCCCGTGAATTGTGACAATGACATCTTACATAATACCATGGGGTCGATTGATGGATATGTCTGCAAATTGCGTAATCATACCGATTTATTTGAGAGGTTCCAACACAAATTATTTGAGTAGTGATGTAGGCATAAGGTTGATTCACAATACACTATCAAAGGAGAAGATTGAGAAAACTGAGGTTCGAAGAGAGGATTGTCATGAACCGACCTAGATGGAAAAGTAGGTGTGCATGGAAGTGGTGCCATAAGAGTCAGACAAAGAGATTGCCTACTCATCATCATGACTCAAATAGAAAAAAACTGACTTGAAATATAACACGACGTGGACGACGAGTGACAGGCAGAAATTTAGATATCTTAGACACACACCACGCAATCAAACACAAAGAAAACACCAAATTCACCAACTCAACTCTATGATGACCAGGAAACCTTGGTTGTTATTCTTTTTAGTTTTAGAGTTATGTGGCAATGCAGTTATATCAATAGAATTCGCGAGCTGATAGGTGTCTGAATTTCTCAGAAGAGTGTCTTGAGTCTGTATGATTAATTGCTCATACATTCAGCTAGTATGGGAGTAAATACGGACAATTTCCGTCTACATAATGCTTATTGACGGAGCCATACATAGTGTCCTCTCAACCACCCACTCTGCTAAGGAAACCCGAATCATTCCGGCTACCTGAGAGTCCTTACTGAGAAGTAGCTAACTATTTTAGAATTAATAATCTTGATGAAAATCTGAGCTTTTGTTATAACCCTAAGGGTCATCTCTCACTCACAAATCTAGAGAGTACTTGTAAACCATCATAGGAATTTCTCTCCCGCAACAAGTGGAGACCTTTACGTTTAGTTTTATAGTTAGTATAGAACTAACAGTCCCGATTTTAATTTTCAATTATAACTTCTTTTGGATCTTTTTCATAATAACATCTAGTGTGTTTTTATCTATTTATTTTTAGCCTATGCAAAGGAAACTAGGTTATGTAGCCAAAAATATAACCACAAACGCGCATACAAAAATGAAAAACCTAATCCAAGCACCTAGCCATGAAAATCTGTAAAAAAATCGAGAAAAATGTGAATGTATAGTACTTGATGAAACAAACCTCAAGAAAAAAAAGGCGAGGTATATGTCAGGATGCCCTTAAGGGGTCCCTTCTATGAAATGTAAAAACAAGCAAGTGCCCTTAGAATTTTTACAAAGGGAATACAAAAAAATAACTCAGCTTCTCGGTTTTGTTTTGCGCTACTCAAATCCTGCAAAAAATCAGAAATAAAAAGTTGTAAAATGAAAAATATGTGTGACCGAAAATAAGATGACGAAAATGAGAAGAAGAAACCCTAAAACCTAAGGCTCTAAAATCTACCCTAGAGTTGCCTCCCCGACAACGATGCCATCTGATAATCACCCAAACCTACTATTCTACAAGAAGATTAGTCTCATTGTGTCGATCGGTTAAATTTTACCACAAAAAATATTTTTGTCTTATTTATACTCTTAAACTATATGTCTATAGTGATAGTACGGGAGTGTCGAACTAAGGGAGGCAAAGTGTGGAAAACTAAGGTAAAATACTGGATAAACTAAGGTATAAGGGTTTCATACTTTTCTATTTATTTTTAGGTAATTTTCTGAAATTTTATGAATTTTATATTAGTTTTATGGTTTTATATACCTATAAGTTATAAAATATAGGTATTTGGTTTTCATATTTTTTATTTGTTAGTTATTTCATAATTTTATATTCTTTTTTTATTTCCCATTTTTATGAATTTGTAGATGTTTTTAGAATTTTTATGGCTTTTGAATTTATTTTTAAGTTTAAAACTACTTTTTTTTGAAAATAGGTATTAATTTTTTATTTTAAAGATAAAAATAGTAAAAAAATACATTCATTTTATTTTTATCAGAAAATAGATGACAATACCTTCAAAACGAGTGATTATGCATATTTATATGATTTTTATTGAATTAGTTAAGAATTTTTAAAGTATTATGTATTTTGAATTTTCATGGATTTTAATATTCATTTTTTTGTTTTTTTTTGGTTTACTATGTAAAATATATTAAAAGATATTGTAAGTATTTTTTTGGATCTTGTTTTTAATATTTTTTATAACTTTAAAAGTTTTTATATTTTATATTTTTAATATGATTTAATAAAAATAGAAAATATTTTTATTTTTGAAAATACTGAATATATTGCATATAGTAGAATACTAGGTATAAATACATATTTTTATTATATATTTTTGGTTTTGTATTTTACTTAATATGTGGTATAATGTGTACCATACTATGTTTAATATAGGGGTATTTATGCTATAATATGGAAATTTAAGGGCCGCGAATGAAATATTGAAAATTGTAGGGGTATGCATGCAAAAAGCCCATAATCCGCATGCTTTGGCACATTCTTAAAATACTGTAGCACGGACATTTTCAAAAATCAATTGATTGCGTGGGCTTGTTCGTAAAAAAGCCATACCCACACGCGTCGTGCACGTAGCGAGTCTAAGCGGTGGGTCGGCGGATGTTTTGGACTTGATGTGTGTCTGATCTGTAGCCCATGGATCAGATATGATCCAAGGGCTCCTAGGAAAGTTGACATCAAGCCTTGTCCTTCCCCCTTTCTTAAGAACACGAGCGGCGTTAGGCGATGGTTCTGCAGATCTTCAAGTTATCCTCCGATCAGTTCCAAGAGAGGCTTCGTCCAGATAATCTTTGACCAGAGCATGTCTTCCATGAATGGAGATATCTGATCGAATGTGTGGCTTGGTGAATGATTCACAGGAGGCAATCGCTCTAGATCGGCAGTAGTACTTTGTGCAGTGTTGTTCTGCGTGCACATTAGTGGCGACAGATTTGGAGGTGTGGAATTTTGATCTAATTTTTGTAGTGATGCTCGAAAGGAGGTGCTCAAGAGTGCTACTCGAGATGATCATCTATGAATGATCTATTATGTATTTGATCTCTAGATGCGGGTTTATGGAGGGTTGTCGCACGATCTACTCCAGGCGGTTCAATGTGCAGTAATCGATCCTGACTTTGCATAAACTAATGCAAAGTAAATTTAGCTTACTTGCAATTGTCTTTAGGTTCTGTGGATCTCAATGATTAAACCATCAACTACTACATGCTTCCTACAGATTTCTCCAAATGTTGCTGATTAGGCTTGAACCGGCAAGGTCTCAGATCGACTTGAGCATGAAGCTTGGTCTCAAACACATAGAGGAAGTACAGAATGGATGATGAAATGAGAAGCTCTAATGGCGATAGATCGAGCCTCGGACTGCGACCACCGTGTGTGGCCAGAGGTGGCAGGTTGCGTGAGATAGAATAGAAATGTTAGGAATAGAGAATGGATCGATGATTTTGATGATGAGGTGGAATCAAAGTATAGTTATTGGAAGATGGAGTGGAGAACTGAGGAGGAAGAAGAAGGATAAGGAATGAATAGAATCGAATGTAGAAGGATTCTAACCTGGGAAGGAATGGAGTGAAGGAATGCATGGGGATCTGGAGCAGCACATCCAAAGGATTTTTTCCTCTACGCTTAGCAGAGGAGGAGGTTGGGAATGGTGGAGATGGATCTCGATGTTGGAGATGATCTCGCCCTTTCTCTCGCTCGCTCGATGAAGGTTGAGTGTGTCTATCACCCACGCTCTCTCTCGCTCTCTGGAACTCGAGGGACAAAGATGAAAATGGCAGATGCTTTGGGGTAGAAGGATGTCGGGTAGAGGGATTTGCTTGGGGCCCAAGTAACTGAGTGGCATCACCTAGCGGTGGGTGGCATTACCGGCGAGGTCATTGGGTAAATGACCTAAGGACCTCCGGTGGAGAAGTTGGGAGAAGAGGAGAGGCAACAATGGAAGGAAGAAGAAGAAAGAATAAAGGGGCTACCAGGGAAGAAGAAGGAAAGGGAAGAGTGAAAAGGGGAGAAAATAAATTAATTAAAATAAAAATATAAAAAGTTAATTAATAAATAACTAGTAATTAAAGAATATTTAAAATTAATAATTAAATTTAATGAATGAATAACTAAATACTTAATTAATTAAATAATACTTAATTTAATTGTGACCATTTCACTAGGTATGCGACCATTTCACTGTGAAATCGAGTCGTTCTGACTCCCTTTTCACCCCCATTTCGCTTCCCTCCATTTTCTTCATCCATTCGACCCATTCAGATAATCTGATCTCGCTCAGATCAGCCCACTGATGCCCCATCCCTCATCCTCGTCGGACCACCATCATCTTCACCCATCTCAACCTGAACCTCAAAAATAATGGCCCAGATTTGACCGCTCATGTGTCGGGAAACCTCATGTCCACTTTACAGGTCTGGAGGACCCTATATGAGGGGTGTTCGAAGTCCCAAATGAAGCTCCCGCTTGCCATAGCCCATCCCTCCCTCTGTTGGGGTTCGGACTCTTTGAAGCATTCCCACGCTGCGGAAGAACCAGGCGGAGCAGTAGAATGCCTTAGCCATCCAAGAGGAGCTCGAAGCAGAGAGGGGGAGCGAATCGAAGCAACGCACAACACTATTCTTGGAGTGTTCTTCTAGGACACTCCTGAACCGTCTCATGATCGATCCCACTCCAGATGTAGAAGATACCGCTCGATCATCACCCCCTTCCACTGTTAGATCAGGGGCAAGATCTAATCCAAGCCGTCGTCCCTCGAATCAATATCACGCACCATGGAGCCACCACGTGTCCAAGTCAAGACACCCGACCATTGATTCGAGTGCAAATAAAGGTACATTACATAATCCACCCTTCGCCTTATTATTTTAATTTACAGTCTTATAAATTCAATTTGTAGTGTAAATAAACGTGTCAAATTTGCATGAAGACCCCTATATGTAATCCATATTGCATTTATATCCATGCCAGGTCACCTCACGTGCAGCCTCACGTGAGGTGAAATTTTGCAAGTTAGACCGTATGGTTTTTGTAATTGTAAAATAGGTTATAAAATTCGAGATACATATGTAAAGTTTTGGGATATTTGCATATACCTCCTTATAGTTTTTTTTAATTGGAAAAACATCCTTTTATGTTCTAGCATTTTTGTGTATGTTTATATATTTTTTTAAAAATATCATATATGCTCCAAAAAGTATGCAAAAATAGGAAGATGTACTTGAATGCTTGTTCTTTCAATTCATAGTTTTATTATGCATATTATTGACATTGACTATTTATTAAAAATCAAATGGAGCCTATTTTGTCCATGTTTAACTATAAAAATGCCAAAAAATATCAAAATGCATATAAAATCACAAAAAACTATAATGTGCTTATTATTACTTATATTGACTCCAGACCAAAAATCCGTGAATATAGAAAAAGAAAAGAATAAAAAGTAGAATGCTCCAAAATCCAATAAAAAATAAAAAATGACTAACAATTCAAAAATATTTATTTTTATCTCTAAATTTAATATTATTATTTACATATTAAAATTGAGATGGACAAATTTTGGTATTTTTTGCTATTTTTAAAACTTAAATCAATTCAGATTATTTATTTATCCCCTTTTTGGATATTTTTGACTTTTCAAAATACCTAAAAATTAACAAAAATCCTTAAAATCACAAAAGCTATAAAAAATGTGAAAAACCCAAAAGTATGGAATTATGAAATTTCTGGTTATTTTTAATTATATTTATAATTTTTATACCTTATATTGTACTAAACACTTATATATACCTAAATATATTCTATATTAGTATTACATAATATAAATACCCTTTTAATATTTTTAAAATCATTAAATATATATATATATATAATGGGCTGATTCCCATGATATATCTCTGATATTTATATTATATATATATAGTACATACTTCATTTCATATAAACATTAGAAATATATGTGTGTGTATATATATAGCTATTGTATAATATAAAATTAAAAATAAATTAAAAATCAGAAAATTAAAAATTCTAAAATATATATACATAAAAAATCAAATAATATTTATAAAACCAAAAACCCACAAAAAAGACTTAAAGACAATTATGTGCATAGTTTACATAGATTAGTAATAATCGTTAGGCTACATGGCTTGCTCTATGTGGTTCGACCTCTACATGCTTACATGTTATACATCTTTATTTGTAGAGTATAATAAATTGTGCCTCACACTTTTGGCCATTCATTGCATATTTATACATTTTGGATGCTTGTCGATTGAACGTGGGATATTGTGTGTGGTCGCCTTAGCAACGATCTATCTTTGCTCCTTCAGTGAGGATAATTTTAGACCTCGCAGAATCCTGTGCTCATCAGTGACCTAGGCGAAAGTCTAATCTATGAGTTGTTGCCGGATGGTGTGAATAGATGCAGGAAGTTGAGCATTCATGACCTTCTGATCTAGTTGCGGGCCTTGATTTTATTGTTTTGGTCACTTCCCTTTTCCTTGAGGAGCCATCTCTGAATCAGACTAAGAGGAAATGTAAGCTAAATCCGGATCCATGTTCGATTGTTAATCTGTTCAATGAAATTTATCTCGATCAGATTGGTATGGAGTACCAGATGTAAAGATGCGTTTGAAATTAAGGTCAATCCCAAACAAGTGTGAATTGAATACTTAATATGAAGAGAAATCGATCATCATCCACAAGGGGCGAATTTCAAGATAAGAGTGATACAAGTTTATTAACATATGAGAAAACATGGAGTCTAGAGAGTGGTTCACAAAATCTGAACCAGGCTCTCGGGAATCGCCTCGAATCATTGGAGATGTTGGATCCATGGAATCGATGTGGGTGTCAGTTGAGTCCTGACTAAACCATCCATGAGTCGACATCTTGAGATAGAAGAGTAATATATGATGACTATGAAATATGATGATCAATAAAGAGAGGAAATGAAGAGGATATAGGAAGAAGGCTCAAAGTGAGCAAAGAAAAAGAAACGAAAACAAAAGTAAAGAAAAATAGTGCAACTGCGTGGGATTGAAATTTGACCTTAAACTAAATTCAAACAAACCTCAAAACAAAGGATTCACCAACTCAACATGAGTCGTAAGAGTTCGACTATTTGTATATTTTTTAGTTTTAATTGTTATTCAAGCAATCTTATAACATGTTCCTTAGAGGCTACACGGATAAGAAAATTAGTATTGCCACAAAATATCACGTACTTCCCACTTTATTCGTAACATGTAGTCTGCACATTTTGGAGGTCCATAATATTGGTCCTTGGTCGGCTACCCAACTAAAGAATATGAGTAAGGAAGTCAATAATGGTGAATCAAGTACTATGAACCGAGTCTGCAAGCAGACAAGGCCTTACTAGGACGCAGGACGATGAGAAAGACACCCCGTGAAGGGATTTCCTATTCTTAATACGTCAAACTAGGTCTGCAACTAGACAAAGCGCTACTCACCGATGTATGATAGAAGTGTTGGTACTTCACCAAGCCTAGGATATAATCAAGGCTGACAAATATTTGGTTTTTGGCTCCAATCCTTGGGGGTCGTACCTCTCTACAATGAAGATCGTTGTGAATTTTATTTAGGGTCAAAGTGTTATTAGCGGTCCCTTGTTTTATTTTTGAATTTTCACATTTTGAGTCTTGTTCAAAATAAATGCCTAAAGATTTTTTGGATTTTTTTAAAAACTATGTTAATCAAAACTAAGGAAGAAGTTGGAAAAGCAATGCCGATATCATGATAATAAAAAACTCATCATAGTGATGACTCATGTATGTTTTGATAGAAGACTCACAATGCTTTCCAGCTCTCTCCATGCGTGATGTAAGACAAGAATTCTAATTATACTACATGTGATATGCAATTGGTGAAGTCGCCCTGAGCAGGTATTGCGATTAGCGTGAAGAACAAGGTTAAATTTGACAAAGGTCCAATCCTAGAGACTATAGGCACATGTAGATAATTTGGTCTTTAGACCTAAGTACCAAGTCAAGCAATCCTTAAGAATATGGGCTCATTCACACAAAACAAATAAAATTAAGGCAGAAACTCAAATCACAGGAAATAAAAGAAATTAAGTGGGAAAATTAGGAGAATCAAAGTAGAAAAGACAATGAAAAGTACAATAAAAAATGGACAGACCCTCATGTGAACAAACACCTCGTAAAATAGGCATGTGAATGCCTATATATCCAAATGTTTGAACCTATATTCTTACAATAATAAAGAGATACTCTCGCACAAAAATAAAAATAGAATCTACGCCAATGATACTACACCTTTTGGTGCCTCGGTCAGCTTTGCTGCTCTCTCCTACCATCAAAAAAAAAGAAAGTCAGTCTCCGCTCTACTTGGCTTCCTTGGTCTCCCTAAAGATCGTCATCACATAGCGGGACCTCGTAACTAATTCAACAGAAGAGGTGATTAGCATTGATAACAAGTATTTGAAAAGGAATAAAGATAGATATAGACATAAATAAAGAGACTGTGTATATACTATCCTACATGTTATTCCCCAACAACAACACTATTTGATAGAACGACCGAACCGAGGTACTGAACATCCGGTCTTTGAGGGCTTGTTGTGTCCGTCAAGTCAAATCTAGAAATCATTGTGTCGGTCGCTCTCACGACACTCGTTACTCGATCAATCACTCAAACCAACAATCAACCCATGAATTATAAGTAGCAATGAAAAGACATGAGGTGAAATTTATTATACCCTACAAAATATGTATATAGTGTGCAAGTGTAGGGGTCGAACCACACAGAACAAAGGAGGATAATTATATTTATTAATAATTATTGAAAATTAATAATTATTATTTTTATATTTTTAAGCCTATTTATGATTATTTGTGGGTTTTTAAATATATAAGATATTTTATTTATTTTTACTTATTTTATATATATTTGAAATTTTACATTTTTAAATTTTCTTTTAACTTTTGCAAATTTTTATTTTTTTAATTTTTGAAATATATTATATATTTATATATAATAATAATAATGTTGTTAATATAAGTAATATACAGAGTATATAATTACTTTATAGTTTTATTTTTTAAAATAGAAATAAATATACTGAAAATGCAAAAAATAAAATGTTTTTTATCTTTTTAATATTTGTCTCTAGTATTGGTAATATATATATATATGCTAATTTTTATACATTTTCAAGGTAATAAAACATACAAAATTGTAAATAAAATAATATCGTTGAATTGTTTCGGGTTTTAAAAATAGTAGTGTCCGAAATTCCAAAACCTTTGTTATCATAAATGTTATATATAATATAGAAAAATATAATATAAAAATGATTTTTCTAGGTTTTTAATGAATTTTTAATGATTTTTATAGTGTTTTTAGGGTTTTGTAATTTTGAAGATTATCTTTTTGTATTTTTTTGTGATTTTTGAATATATGATACACTATGCAATAATATATGTAATATATTTTTTTGGAAATTTTAAAAGTGTTTTTATATTTTTTGGAGTTATAATGACTAGACATGAAGAAGATGCATCTTTTTATATTTTTAACAACTAGGAAAATAACTTAAAATGCCCAAAAAAAATATAGATGATTGTTATATATAGTAGGCACCTAAAATAAGTTTCGGATAATTTTTAGAACAAACATGATATTTTTAATAATAAATATACTATAAATAAAAATTATGGAACTTATAGGGACCTAATAACAATTTAAATAAGCTCTAAATGTATTCGATAATAATCAAAGCAAAATCCACGACCACAATAGACATTTATCACTAAATTTGGATTTTATATGTCTAGTAGGGGTATAAATGTAAATAACACATACAAAAGGTCAACAGAAGCAAAATATCCCAAAAGTAAATAATAAATATACAAAATTGAGCACTAAAACATATACTTAAACTTGGAGTGGCTAGGTCGCAAAAAGCCCTGGCGCTGATGTGAGGGGCCACATGACGTGACCTAGCAAGTGACTTAAGTGCATTTTATAAAAATATTAGGGGTCCACTCGTAATTATTACACAAAGATTACACTACTTATTATATCTACATGACTAATTAAATATTACAAAAGTAGGAGGGGTCCTGATTTTTACCCCCTCACGGCACTCTATCCAGCGGTTGAGGTTGCGCTACATGTGCACCACTTTAGTAATCAGGAAATTAAGGCGTGGCTTCATTTCACTACGAATGGACAACCTAGGTTAGATCATGTTTGTGGCTTTAGTCCTACAGCGATCAGCCCTTCGAAAGAACACACAAGAACAAGTCATGAGCTCTACTTCGATTAATGATATTTCCACACTCTGACCTCCAATCTCAATCCTGATCAGCCTAGTATGTTGTAGGAGCACATCTGCATCAACAAAAAGGTCCAAGCGTGTCCAGGTCCCAATGATGGGGACTTTTATGGTTTGAGCTTGACGACCTAGAAGGGGCATTTCTCCTTCGATTTCAACTCCAGGAGTGTCTCCAAGCATTGCCTCATGCACAAAAACCTTGAGGGGATTTAGGGGAGGTGAACTGGCGGAGAAGCTCCAATGTAGGGTGGAAGATGGATCTCGGTCGGTGATGAATCTGCATTTCTTCATCATTATTCATTTTTTTTAGCTTAAAATCTGTTATAAAACACTTGTAAATATCAATATATCCTCTTCTACAAACCTTAATTCTTGTGTAAATACTGTATATTCCTCACTATTTAACAAAAAATAAATAAATAAAGGAGTAATGAGAAAATAAAGAAAACCAAAGACTGTATATATGAATAAATACAAGTTGACTCAGACCCTAAGAGAAGGTCAAGACATGACCTGATTGACAAGGAATAAAGTAGGGGGAGATAGGGCCTAATA
The DNA here is from genome assembly GCA_037367405.1 of Ottelia alismoides. NCBI lineage: Eukaryota > Viridiplantae > Streptophyta > Magnoliopsida > Alismatales > Hydrocharitaceae > Ottelia > Ottelia alismoides. The sequence continues at coordinate 283,685 of JAZKJV010007865.1, forward strand.
ACAATAAATCAAGGAAATCAATCCTCACTTGTGTATATTCATCAACTGTATATTTTACATATTTTATACACACATTTATTTATCACCAATTTCACCTCAAATAGAAATGTTTTCTTATTGAAACAAGTACAAACGAATAAGCTGTAAATATTAAAATAATTGCAAGAACAATCATTATTCATTTCGTAAATAACAATCCTTTGAAAAAATGTGAAGCTCCACTTGTTAAATTAATATCTTCTTCACAAAAAATCAAAATAAAGCAAACTCACTTTCATTTCATTCCAAATTAAATAATATTTAAAATGGGAGAGCTTTCATAAAAATCAGAGATAAGATGTGAAATATGCCTTTTTGGGGTGCTATTGTATTTATGCTAATGTATATTATATTTATTTTCCCTATATTTTAAATGAATTGTTTTTTACCAATTTGTATATATTGTATTTAGCTGATATAAAATACAAATAAAAATCAATAACCAAAAAAACCAAAAAAAAAATTGTAAATATTGTACATATACCACTATGTATATTGTAAATATCACTATTAATTTGACCTAATAAATCAATTCCTAATAATCTAATAAAAATATGATCAAGGTCCTTGTAAAATGTTGTAAATTAATAAATTATAAAAGTATAGGCATTTTTGTAGAAATTATATACAAAAAATCCAAATGTTGTATATATAGGTATACATACCTTTAAATAAAATATATTATTTGTCTTTACCCATGTATATATATATTTAAATAATAAAAAATGCTATAAATAAGATAACTTAATTACTACCATTTTTTATTTAAAACTATTTTAATTTTGATTTCATTTTTTATTTTTTAATTAATTTTACATTTCCCAATTTTTGTTGTTTGCCATTTTGTCTTGTAGTGTTGGTGCGTTCTCATTCGTTCAACTCCCTAATCTTTGGTCTTCCCCACGTTTTTTGCTCGTCGATGCTTCTTCTCCATTTTTCTCAGCCAATCTACCATATAACTGTGTCCAATTTCTTCTCCATAATTTTAGCCTGGTTGACCATCCCCAATACCAAATCATCGACTTCTCATTTCAAACCTTGGTTCGCGTACTTTTTGAATTTCAAAAATTGCCATCACCATGCCTATTTATATTTGCATATTGGTATTCCTGGAGATTTCTCGCCCAAGGCTATTGTTAGGGAGCATTGTAGTGTCAGGGCATCACCTCTATAGCTGGGAGAATGTTAGATCCGAAAGAGGTCGCGATCCAGTACGTCATTGAACCCTTCACTGGAGATGTTGAGTCACTTCGACCGCCGCATCGAATCGAGGCAACTACCCTATTCCATCCATCGGTAGTTCTTCTAGTTAAATTTTCTTTCATTTTGCACTTTAAATTCATGTTTAATTTCCATTTATTAGATTATATTCAATCATCCTTGTCTTAGCTCTGATTTGCATTAACAGAGTTCCACTCACATGTATTTTCAAATCCAACCCCCGTCGCACTATGACCTCACCCTTCTTCCTCTTCTTCCATCATATGAACCACAAGATCATCTGTGGTTTGGGTTTTCGACTTAACCGCAGTCGCCATCCACTGGAGTCGATCCATCCATCACATATTTGCTTTATTTTTTGGCAATAACAACATCGGAGTCTCGTCTCCGAGCAAGGGAATCCTTTGTAGGTGCGCATGGCTCAACTGTAGTAAAGATTAAAGACCTAGAGTGTTATTTTCAATCGCCGACCAACCTGAGCTCCAAGACCATGCTTGGTCACTAACGAGCATCATCGACACATCATATCTGTAGAGAAGAACTACCGGGAGTGTCACAAATCTTAAGGAGGAGATACCGATCTGGAGCGGCTGACCTATGATCAATTGAAAGTTATTGAAGTCGACCTTCTTCCTAGTTCATTCAGCATACTTCCCAGCCACATGATCAAGAATAGGTGATGCCATATTGAATTTGAGCCATCCAAAAAGCCCCAATTCTACACCATTGATCATACTCTCTAGATTTGATACACTTCGTCCATCACGCATCCACCTCATCACGTGCCTTGGTGAATTTTGCATTCTTGCCCTTTTTCTTTAATATTTTTGTGATTGAGTTCTTTGTGGGACATGTCAGAACCTCTATGCTTGAATAATTGCATTCTCATCCCTATTGTTTATTTTATTAGCACATGGGTCTTTTTTTTAATTGAAGAATGTGCACATCACGTGACATTCTGGTGATTTTGCAATAAGAGCCCGCATCTTTATGTTATTATTCAACCCTGCAGAGTAAAATAAATACATAAAAGTTCGTGCCCACATGACTCAAATACGCCGACACAAGATTTTAAAGGAAAAATTGTGATTTATTCCCTGTATTTCATTGCTTTGTTATTTGTTTAGTCTGGAAAATTGTTTTCTCTGCAACAAGGTCCTTATGAGTCTGTCTTTTAATTTATTTATTAATTACCTTAATTGATAAGTTAATTATCATAAAAATCCTAGAAAAATCAGTGTAAGTACCTACTGATCTTTTCTTTTATCCCTAATTTTTGTTCTACTTTTTAATTTTTTTATTATTTTCTATAATTAAAAAATAATGAAAAACATTTCCCGACTGCATTAGAAAATCAATAAGAATTTTGAAAATATTTGAAAATTTCTAAAAAATATTCTATAATCATATTTTTATTTGTTTTATTTCCTTTATCAATTTCATATGCTAATTTCTTATCATAACCAAATAAATTACAAAATAATAAAAACATCTACAAATTTATATTAAATTAGAAAAAATCCAAAAAATACACAAAAGTGCTTTCTGCAAATTTTAAATATCCTCTTTCTTTTTGTATAAATTCTTTGCAATTTTTATTTCGTTTCTATTTTAAAATAAAATAAACATTTGTAGTGTTTTTTGTTTGCTTATTTTTTGTTTTAAATTAATTTGAAAACCCTACAAAAACTAAAAATTCTCAAAAATTTGCAAAAATAGTAGAAAAAGCATCAAAAGCACAAAAAATAAATTTCTTTGAGTTTTTGCATATTTTATCCTTATTGTAAAAATAAAAAATATTTGTTTCTTGATTCCCATTATTCTTTTCTTGATTTGTTTTTTTTAAGAAAAAACATTTGCTAAATTAAAGAAAGAACTCGTTCCCTGGTAGTCTTTCAATGATCTGGTCAATAAAGGGTAGTGGGAAGTGATCTTTCTTGGTCGTTGAGTTCATGTACTAGTAATCTACACATACATGCCATGAAGTAGGCACTCGGGTCGGAATCTCCTCACCACGACGATTCATCATGATAGTAACTGGATTACATCAGTCAAAAATGGGATAAATAAATCCTGCTTCTCACCAATTCAAGATCTCTTTCTTCATAACATCCCAGAGATTACGATTCAGATGATGTTGAAACTCACAAGATGACTTGCTTTCATCCTCTAAGTAGATATGATGTGAGCACAATGTTTGACTATTACCACAAAGATCTGAAATCTTCCATCCTTTTGCCTTGTGGTTTATCTCGTGAACCACTAGCAAGTGAGATTCTTGGTCGTCGGTCAACTACGAAATGATGATGACCGAAAACATTTGGGTCCAACCCGTAACGCAAGCATACTTTAGTGTTGACGGCAATATTTTTAGCTCGGGTGGGGATTGAACCTACTCTATCGTGACCTCAGAAACTACAACATTGGTAGATAAATGATCTGGCAACTATGAACTTCCCACCACGGCTACAATTGGCTCAAAATGTAATGTGTCAAAATGTTTTATAATAAACTCTCTTTGTTCATCTTGGGATGGATCATCATCAAATCACTCAGAAAACTCATCAACATAAGACTCATCATCAACAATGGAGCAAATGTTGATTGTGCTTTCCCGGCATTCCTTTAGGGAAAGGATTTCCTGGGTATCAATGTAATCTAGAAATGCATTACTGCCTCTGATCTCAACAGGAAAATCACAGTCCTCTATCTTAGGTGTAGCAGGCTCTCTCTCATCTGATACGAGCTCAAATGGCTTTGGATCCAGAGTAATCTCTATCTGAACCTTATCACTATGGGAGTGAAAAGGTTATCTCTACAGTACCATAATCTACTACCACTTTTGTTGTTTGAAGGAATGACCAACATGTATGATTGGGGTATTAAATGTTGTTGAGGTGCCATGTCTATGAAAACAAAGTCCACTGGGAATTGCACTCCTTGCACCGTTATGATAACATCCTCTATAATGCCCCTAAGACTCTTTAACGATCTATAAGCAAACAGGAGGATCATCCTGGTTGATCCAAGAGGCCCCAATCCAAACTCTTTTAGTAGCGAGTTCAGCGTGAGATTGATGGAGGATTCACAATTGAGAAGAGTACGATCAAACTCTTGATCAAATATCTAACATCGGATAAGAGGTGCTCCCTTGTCTTTCTTTTTATCAGGAGGTTGCCGATGGTATGAACAATGGCCATGGTCAATATATGTTTCTCAGTCCTCTTGCTCCTGTTATGCTTGGTTGACACTTTGTAGTGCATACACATTTTAACCCTATTTTCACAACTGGCATGTACTCCATGGCCTTCAGGAGTGGCATATGAAGAAATATGTTCGAAAGTATATCTACGACTCCAAGATAAAATAGTGTTGTTATTAACTTCTATCACTTTTTATTTTTATTCAATGCATCAGTAAAAGGAATAGAATCAAAAACAACTTTCTTTTTAATCACATGAGAATCATCATATACATATGGACAACCAGACTTAGATTGTTCAATGTCATCCATAATAGGTAATGGAAAAGAAAAACTATCTCGGGATGCTCTATATCTTGAAGAAGAAAACAATCTGCAATAGGTGTGTTCTCCTCTGTAGTCGACTCAATTATACATCTCCAATTATTATGTTTTTGTCTTTATGCTTTTCTTGATTTTTTGGTATTTTGGTGTGGAAGATGATGCTCCTCCATCTACTACTACGCTCAATATATGCTCACTGGTTGAAGAAGGTGAGGATGAAGTTGAATCTTGATCAGCGACTTTATTACTCAATATCAATGGTTCTGTCTATGTCAATCTCCTACCGCTCCTGAAAGTGACAATAATAGATAAACATGAAAAAAATCTGAAATCACACCTGTCTCGAGAGTGGTTGGATCATGATGTGCTACATGCTCCTTATTATGACAGAACATGTTTGGATTGACTTCGATCTCAGATGGTATGATAGTTTTCATGGATGTCAAGTTGTCAAGCCTCTGGTTGATATCACAAATGTTCTGGATCAACTGAGCAAGGTAATCGAGTGCGGGATTTACTGAGGATGCCTCTGGCTGGTCAACAACTAGTAGACACTGATACTGGAGGTGTGGAGGCTGTTGTTGGTACCCAGAATAGGCAAAATGTGTTGAATAGTGATACTTAGGAGGAGGAGGATATGAATAATGCGCAGGTTGCTGGTGATGTGGATGATATGAGTATGAAGGATGCGTCTGTTGAAATCTGTGTCTCAATGTCTGGAGGTGAGTTGGAGATTGAATGTGAGGTTGAGACAGGTGTTGGTATTGTCAACCTCCCTAAATCTGTGTGAGGTTGAGGCTGGTGTTGGAATTATCTACCTCCCTGTAACTGGTGAGATGACCTTGGGTTGGCCTGAGAAACCAACTAAGATAGTTCTGACGGATGGGTCCGGCTACGCTCTAGACCACACCAAATTCCATTCACCTCCTATAGGTGAGGTGATGGTGGAAACTGTGGATTTGAAAAATAAGGAGTCTCCTACTAGTATGGCACCATATAAGCTTGCATCTACTATTGTTGAACCTGATCTGGAGTCTACACATAGTAAATGTGTTGAACGGTAGAAGGTTCTCCTGAACTCTACAGGATGGAAGTGGAAGAAGCAGACTTGGGTGCAAAAGTCTCGGTTGTGTTACTATAACTGTTGCATGAACAGATGGTACTCACAAGTAACTCTAGTTGCTTTGTAATCTCATACAACAAGTCTAACTGCTTCTTCCTCCATTCCGTCACATTAAGTTTCTTGAGTTCATTTGAGCGATTTTCTATTATATCGACTTTGGATAGGTGGTTTCCGATGATGTTCATATATGAACTGCCTACCCTGCCCACATCATAAGATGTCATGTTGACAATCTTGTGGGGGCATGGAAGGTAATGGATGCTTTTGGAAAGTGCAAGATTAAAAAAGAGCTGTTGTACTCTCTTCCATTTCCTCAAAGATCTGCCACAATATATCCTTGTCTTTATTGAAATGTGAACCCCACAAGAGGTATCTACAACCGTCGAGTTCTCTAAACTCAAACCCCCCAAAATAATTATGCACAAGGCTAGCCTTTGGAATGTCATGATGGGGGCACTTCTCCGTCAAGTTATTGAAGCGTTCCCACACCATGTGAATAAGCTCATAGGAAATCTGGGAGAAGTTGGCTATCAATGACCACATCTAATTCAATTGACCTAGGGGATAATATTTGCTCAAGAAAGCTGATCTTAGCTCTTCCCAGGATGTCACCACCTTTCCTAAATGATTAATCCAATATAATGCTTTATCCATATGGATGAAGAGGAAAGTTGCCATCTTTACTACCTCAAATGGGATGTTAGGGTAGTTCATTGTGTTACATATGTGGTCAAACAACTAGAGGAGTATGTAAGGATCGTCATTGATATGTCCATGGAATATAAGGAAAAGTGGAAGCATTTGGGATTTCAACTCGAAATGCCCATGAACCGCAAGAATTTGAACTGAAGTGACCGTATGTCCTACTCCTAGTTATAGGAATCTCTATGTGTGAGCTTGGCATTCTGCTCTATAACTGGTTCTGCTCTATTATGCTAATTCTCTCCCCCATTCCCACCTCCTCAACATTCATCCTCCTCTCTCCTCTCTCTTCTCTCTGTTGTTTCTCATCTTTAAGGTCATATCCCTCAGTCCTGCCTATATGTTGGCATGATCTGTCAAATAAGCCTAGATGGCCTAAATGGATGCTAACACAGTACTGCTGATCTCAGATCGGTCTGCATAGGGCACCATCCCTTTCGTTGCCATAGTGTCCTCAAGATCAGTCTTTGAAAATGTGCAAGGTATAGGTTTAGTCCTTTGAAATGTCAGAGTATCAAATGAAAGATCGAGTTGGGAATCCATCTTGAATAAGGGATTAATTGCAAAAGAAATGGAGTAAAATAAAAAATGGGTGAACTCAGAGAAAGAGTCATCCCAAATAGGTGAAGACGACCAAATTGGAGTGAACAAAGTTAGGTTTGCAAAGTACAAACAAAATGTACTCCATTCCGACATCTTTGATTCAAGCGGAAGATGCACAAACATGAAGGTTAAACAAGAAGAAGAAAGCAAAGAAAAGGTGTAGTGCGTGCAAGGATCTTTATTCTAAATGCAAAAACAAACCAAACCCTCAATTCAACAACTCAACACAAATGGAGACCATAAGAGTTCGATCTTTTATATTTTCAATTATACAGTTTAGTGAGTCACATAGTTACTTAACTCAAACACACAATTGGAGTCGCCTATCATCCAATGTACATCCTCACACCTCCCTAAAAAGCTAAACCATTTTGGGGGGGTTTTAGTGATGAAACTCCATTTCATCACCTTTATTCAATCATGTTGGCCTAAAAACCCTAGCTAATGCATGTAAATACCATTAATTTGGGCAAATTAACATTCATTCTTTGTTGTATAAATATTGTATAAATAATTGTTTTTTAATGCCAAAAATTATCGAATAAACAAAAGAAATGAAAAAGAATAAAATGACAAAGGTATTTTATGATCCTAACCCCCGAAGCCTAGGCATCATGATGACTGGTCAACAAGTAATAAAATAGGGGGGAGATAAGGGCCAATAATAAAATAAAAATCCCTTTTACTTGTCCTTTATTTATTAATATTTGGGACTTATTTTATTTTCTACTTTTTATACCTCAAATTGAAAACTTTTACATGAATGTTGTAGATAATAATATATAGAAAAATACAAAATTGATTTATCTCAAAAATATTATAGTGTAAAGTTTATACTCTGAATAAAATTCCAAAATCTCAACTTCCCAGACACATATAACTCAAATAAAAACTCAAAATATATAAAAATAAGCTTTAATTGTATATAACTTTTATTAAGTTATTTAATGAAGTGGTTTCATATTTTTGGGGTTAAGGAGTGAAAGTTAGGTTTTGGACCCTGTTGTATAATATACCCGAATAAAATATTCATTTTATTTATTCTTTATTATTTTTAAAATTTTATATTTGTATATTTCTGAAAATATTATTTATAACAAATGTACATACTAAAACTAGAATAAAATCAAAAATAAGTCATGAAATAAAATATGTATATAAAATACATAGATGAAAAAACTATACATATACCTATATATTTAATATGCCTATTTAATTAAGTGTATATATTACATCAAAAATTTTAAACAAAAATATATTCAAGTATATAAAAATAAGTTATAAATATAAAAAACAAGAAAAAATAAAATATTGAAATCAAAATTAAAAAATAAAAATAAAATACTCAAAACATAGGAAAATATACCTATGAATAAAACCCTAAAAAATAATTTGTAATTAATGTCCTCGAAAAAATAAATAAATTTATAATAGAATACTATAAAAAATAACAAAAAAATTTATTTTATCACTTAAAAGTAATAAAATCATTTATTAATTTATTTAGATTTTATAAATTATTTCATGGTTGATTTTTCCAAGTTGGTCCACGTGGAACCAACCAAGTTGCTTGGGAAGATAACCAACGATCAACTCTCTGACCGGCCTTGTAGCTTTTGTCGGAACATGTTTTGACCCACTTTTTTCGATTTTCTTCCCACCTATTCATTCACCAATTAACCCTGAATACTTCAGGACTTTTTCTCCTCGATAATCCCTCATGCACGCCAGCATGAATCCTCGAGGAATGGAGCTCGGATTTGGCCGATTTTTCTCCATCTTTCATCGTTCCCATTGCTTGTACAAAACCCCTATCTGAGCTCCTTTTGAATTTTCGAATCGCCTTGGACCTAGTTTGCCCCCCCTATCTTGTGCTCTGCATTGAAGGTGGTGACAAGGCCTTCTCCAATCGGATCCATCGAAATTAGGCAGGCCTAGGGTTGACTTCCTCCACCTCAGGCGATCTTCACTGCCATGAGGTCTATCTCGCAGTCTAGCACCGCTTGAGATTCTCTTCATTATTTATGTATCACATTTACTTCCAGCTTTCAATTTATGCATTTTGATTAATTTTTAATTGCATGTTTTAGTGTTAATCACCACCTTTGAAGTTCATCGGAGCTTGCCTCCGGTGCACCAAGCTCCACCTATGTCTGACCATTTACCGAGCTATCTCTTCACCCCCATCTTCTTCTCCTATCGATTCCCTACACACCACATCGCTCCACTCCCAAGGATCCATTGTGTATATGGCGATCGGATCTCTACGTCCACTACTTCCCCAGAGATCTACCGCCACATCCGCTACGCGTCCATTTACCTTATCAATCCCCCCCCCAAAACCTCCCCTTTTGTTGTGAATAGCTCCTACTCGTTCGGGTGGCCAAGGGACACCTGAGGGAGTAGATTTTGTGGTCACCAGAGGTACTTGGAACCCCTCGCATTCTTCGAGCTCGTCGACAGTCACAAGAACTCTAGGAAACCTTCTGACACTACAATCATGTACGAAGGAGCTTGGGCTTCATTTTGGGCCTTCAGTGAGCATCCCAGGTAGTCGGAGGGACATGTTATTGTAGATTGGAGCTCGAGGGAGTAGTTCGTTGTCTTATCAGCCATCTGCGCCAGAAGCAGCAATGACCGTTGGATGAAGCAGAGCCGCCACCGTTGATCTTCTGTAGAGGATCTAATCAGAGCCACCCGACGCCAACCGTCATTGCCACGCGAGTGCCCGACACGTGGCTATAGTGAACCAGTCTAGTCGTACGCTCTCGTTGTGTTTGGGTATTTTGCAACTTTCACCTGATGCCTTTTTATATTTTATTTCTTAGCAAATAAACATTCATTTATGGTTTTAAAACATTTGTATATTTTGCATGTCAGCCCCGAACTTTAGTTTTATTTGTTTTTGGTCATTGTCCAGGTTAGCTGAAAAACTGTGGATTATTTGCAACTGAGACCTTGCAGGTTTGGTTTATTTTCGTTTAATAATAATTTTCGAATATCTAATAGTAATGTTTTGGAGAAATTGCATATTTTGACTTATGCTTTGATTTATTGACACATATGCCCTACCCAGAAAAAGCATTTTTATGTGTTTGTATGATTTATTAAAATACCTCTTCTGCTCAGATAATTCCTAAAAAATTATGTTAGGTGTCTACTATAGTGTAGCTTTACTATACAATTTTGCTTTTTAATTTTAGGGAATAATATTATTTTCTAAAATTCATTTAGAGCATAATTTGGCCCTGTTTACTGTATAAAATACCTAAAAATTTACAAATTTTTGAAAAATTCCAAAAAAATATATTTTGTGTTCTTTTTATTTTACAACTCCTGAAATTAAAACCCTAAAAATATAAAAATAAAATATGTAAAAATAAAAAAGCTCCAAAATGTAGTTTAAAATATTCAAAATTCCTAAAAAATCCAAAATTTTATTTTTTTTCTATTTTATAGTTTTTTTATATTATAATTTATCTATTAAAATTATTTTAAAAAATTTTGGACATATTTTTCTGTTTTTATCTTCATTTAAATTTTGATTATTTTGATGAATCCCTGATTTAGGTTATTTCCAATTTTAAAAATATATAAAATTTTTTAAAATTCACAAAAAAATACAAAAATAGTAGGAAAATATTTAAAACCCAAAATATTTTATTCTCTGTATTTTGACTATTTTTACTGATATTTATATTTACTTTACTCTATATTGTATGTATAATCTATTATATTCTATAATTATTTATTTAAAAGAAATAGAATATAAAAATCTAAAAATATAAAAATACAAAATTAAAAACAAAATATAAAAATATAAAAATATAAAAATATAAAATATAAAACTCGCATAAAAAATAGATAAAGAACAACACAATCAGTTTTGTCCATTTCAATTACCCCATCTATCCTCTTTCTCCCTGTGTTCAACCTCTGCACAGGCATTCACATATACACATCCTTGTTTTAGAGTTATAATAAATTTTAACTCCACAAATTATTTTCATTGTTTGATTAATATTGTGGTCTAATTGTTGATTAATTGGGATTTTGTCTGAGGTCCCTTCGACGACTGTCGACCAGCCTTGGGGATTGACAAGACTTCGACAAAATCCTAGTTATCAAATGGCGCCGTTGCCGGGGTGCAACTACACTTACATTGGATTTGTTTGATTGTGTATTTTTCACCAATACTTTTTCCTATATTTATTTTTTTATTAATTTGATATTATTGTTGAGCTATCGAACCACTCTCTTTGTTGACTTTGTTGCGAGGTACCGCAGACCGTGGGAGGCCCCTCTTAGGAGTGCCAGTGCACCCACGTGAAGTTGGCTCAGATTTCTGACCTAGCACCTATGGAGACATAGAGAAATTTTTAAGACAGAGGCTCTTTCATTTTATTGTATTTATTTTGTAATTAAAGTGAGTGAGAGAAATTTATTATAATTACTTGGACACTCTTAAGAGTCTACCACATCTCACGAAATCCGAATTGAGGGAATTCATTTACATTTGTAGGTCATGTACATCATCTGAAGCTTCCACAGTTATTATACTTATATCTGGAGCTTTGATGAAGTGCCTATTTTTATCAGATGCGCAGTAGATCTGGAAAGAGGGTATGAACCCTTGTTGCAAGTCGAACATCAATACCACCTTCCCTACCGCATGCGAGCTCAGAGGGGATAGGCGATCTGCTCCTGACCTTGCTAGAGGACTTCCATTTCCAGCCATAGCCACAGATCACCGGATATAGAAGAATTCTGTTGTCCCTACATTGGATTAGGGAGGAACACTCTGAAGAACACAATGCGTAGTTTTGCAACGTATGGTAGGAACCGACAATCCAGATCATGCCCTAGCAATCTAATATCCGTCGTCAGTTGTGAAATTGTGGAATTTTCACGTAAGATGTCCTTGCAAGTTCCATAAACCCTTCCGCGCCTACAGAAGTTTTCTTTATTACATTTAGGTCGTCGCACATGGACCTAAGTGTTATTCCAGATATTTTATCTTGCCAATAGATTCCTTAGCAAGGACATTTTTGAAAGAAAGCCTTTATTTTTCAATATATTTTCTTTTATATTGCTACACTAGACATTGGACTACATTTTTGGATCTTGGAAATTATTACATGAGTATTTTTCTACATTTTATTTTGTTTCCATTTTTGGAGGATTTTATTATGTGATTTTATTAAGATCTAATTATTCTCATATCGGGTAGTTTTGATTTTCTTTCGTGTGCTTTCTCGACTCAGTGATCGAGTGTTTTATCTATTATATAATATCACTTATCTACTACATATTTTGTCACATATTATATAGTAGATAAATCATTTGAAAAAAAAATCCTTGAAAACTAAATAAAAATTGGAAAATTAAAAATCAAATAAAAATTTGAAAAATAAAAACATATTTTCTCGATTTCTCACTTTTCTTCGAGAACAAATAAAAATCACAAAAATATACCTTTCATCAAAAAATGTCATCTTGTTATTCTACCTCCTTATGTTCGACCCGTGCACACTTACCTAGTAAAATAAATAATGTAGATAAGATAGGAGAGAAGCTGATTCACTTTTCTCTCTCTCTCTCTCTTATTTTATTGATATTTATTTGATAAACTAGGGGTTTGTTTTGAGTGATTTTTCTACACTAACAACTCACTTTTATCGTTCACAAAATCCCAATTATCAAAATAGTGCCATTGCCTGGTTTATGATCTTTATTTTGTGATTTCTCTTTCTTCTTATTTCTCGAATCTTGTTAAAGTTTTACAGTTTCCCTCGCGTCTTTTTTATTTTTCTCGGCTTTCTTCTAAGTCATTTTATGATTTTCACAACTTTCTTGATTTTTTTGTATATTTTATCGATTTCTTCGGTTTTCTAAGTTTTTACGATTTTTTATTTTGGTTTGTGGTTGTTGATGAAATTTTTCAGGGACAACAGGACTAGCTAGTTTCTTAAGAAACCTATTTGGCTAGGAGCGCAAATATAGACTCCTTATTTATGAGCCAGTTGGAGAGGCATATTTGCGTATTATATCATCATCTATTTTCTTTGAGAGAGGGCACTTGCCCTTTTTCTATTTTTGTGGGAGAGGAAGGTGTGATTTCCTAATTTGAATTTTTTATAGCAAGGGGTCCACTAAGGACATCCCAATTGTAACTAGACTTCGACTATTCTTTGGGGTCTGTTTTGTAAGGTGTCGGTGTACTTGGGGGACCTTACCGCGGGTTTTGGTTTTCTATCGATTTCTTTATTTCACACGATTTTGTGGAGCCTAGGGTTACATGCCTTTTTGATTAGATGACTAAAGTAGAAACCTATCTCCCTAATCCACACTTAGGCGTAATTCACTGATTTGACAAATCAGTTCATTCTTATGCAAGAATTGTAGATTAAGACTCAGTTTTTCTCGAATTATCATGCATTAGCCTAGGGTTTATAAAGTCTACACAGATCACTTGCATGTAGACTGCTGACATCAAGTACGATTTCTATCTATGCATGCATCATAGTTTTTCGTCGCATTCGATGATTCTCCCTCCATGAGAAACTATTTTTAAAACAAAAAAGAATTGACATCTTGTTAGATATTATTGAAAATATCCAAAAATGTGAAACTACAAAAATAAAAAAAATAAGAAAACTTGACAAAAATAAAAATACCTGGACTCAAAATTTGTATTGGTAGAGCAATCCCCTCATTGTTTGCAGGTACTATCCGTAAAGAGTGAGGCATGTACACATAAGGAATAGAGCCTGAATCCCTGGACTTGTGCCCTAAGTGCTTGGACTCACTCTCGGGTCCTGTTACTTGCTACAAGTAGTTGGCTCGGACGTTAACATAAGTAGTCTTGATTAGGTTGGTGTGCACCGTCGACTTAAACACGAACTACCCTAGGAGACTACACCTATGAGCTTGATAATATAATTGCTTTGTCAGCTAACTTTAAAATTGAAAATATAAGGGAACGAACTTTTACGGTCATCATTGTGTGAAGTTGGCGAACTTGGAGTTGCATTGTGTTTGTATGTGAGGTGTGCATTGTACCGCATCTTATACACCCTCACACTTGTGTTTTTGACTTGATATCGTATTCTCTCCCGTATCCTTTTGACATCGAAGATGACGACTAGACGGATTTTACACTCAGACTCCGTGAGCTTTCGACAATCCACCATCCGTCGTATGTTTTTACATACTCAGGATGACCATCTTACCGAGTTTGTCCCACCTAGTCATGAGGAGAGCTAGACCCATACTCCCTCACATCCCAACCCTTCAGTTGAGGCAGACCCACGCCTCATGTTTTCGTCTATTTCTCATACACATTTTTCACTGAGTTCTTATGAGACTTTTTCCTTCCCAGAGTATTCGAAGATCATGGCCAGAGGGAGGACTAGTTTAGGACAAAGCTGTTGAGGAGAGACCGATTGAGGAGATGCATACAGATGAGAGACCTGATCTAGCTTCAAATATTCCGCAGGGATTCTAGATACACTGCAGCAAATGAGTTTACATATCAGAGATCAGTGTAGAATCCAAGATAAGATGAAAGCCGAGATCCCTATGCAGAGAGATGGAGCCGGGAACCCACCACCACCTATTGTGGTTCCAGCTACTTTGAGAGATAAGCTTGACCAAGGAGCTAGGATGCTAGACCATTGGATTCGGCTACCACTGAATGAAAGGTCAAACGAGTTTAGATCGTCCTTCATTTCTTTGCTTCCCAAGTACTATGGGAACACTTCAGAGGAGTCATTTACATTTTTGCATCAGCTCGAGATGATTTATGGTACTACTAGCTATCCAATAGTTATGCAGGAGGTTGTTCACCTCAAGGCATTCCCCTTTGCCTTAGCAGATAAGGCGCTTTACTGGTTGAGTTATTCAGTGAGGGAGATTTCTGCATGGAATGATATAAAGTCTACATTCATGTGTAAAATATTTTCCTCTAGGATGGACAAAAATGATGAGGAGCCAGATCTCCAAATTTACACAGTTACCTCATGAATCTTTCCATGAGGCATGGGATCCAATCGAGGATTTGACAAAGAGATGCCATCATTACAAGATACCTCGAAAGTGCTAGTGCATAACTATTTTGGAGGACTCCATCTAGATGTCCAGGGCTTAGTGAGCACCGCATGTGGCAACAATTATCTGAATAGGGATGTCAAGGTAGTATGATCCATCTTTGAGTGGATCGTGGATAATTCACGCGTTTTCAATTGTACTTGGGCATTTCAGAAGGGCCCACAACCACCACATCAGAGAGAGCATCAAAAGGTGGGGCTTATTTCAGATTTTGAGTCATGATCCGACATGGGATTTATTAGTGAGAAGCTTACATTAGTCAATGTGATTCAGAAGCAAGTCCAAGAGTGATAGCTCCTGTGAGAGTTGGATAAACTCTCATCACTTCTGCAACAGTTGAGTGATTTGATGAAGAAAGTGACCAAGTTGCAGCTCCAGTACCAGCAGTCTCGCACTCCTTATTCTACTTCTCGGGCTATTAGGAGATCTTTACCCTCTCCTCCCACCCATCAGATACAATTTGTTTAGAGCGAGCCAATTCAGCTTATCGAGACTCCACAAATTTATTGGCAAGAGGATCTGTCCAATGCCAACTCGATTCAGATAACTAGCCCTGGAGATGTTGATGTTGATTCTCATGCCACTCTTGAGATCAACGGGATATGGTACGCTCTTGTTTAGCCTTCACCACACTTTACTCCTCAGAACGTACACCAGCAGCATCAACAATAGTAGTATAGTCATCCATGGAATGGACGTCCGCATTCCCAACACTGCAAGCACTACATGTAGCAACAGTCTTACCAGCACGCATATCAAAGACCACATTCACGTCAGTTTCCTACTACACAATCTAAGTCATATCAGTACCAGCAACTACAGCAACAATCTTCCTTCACAACATAAAGATCTCCTCAGCCTTACACACCACAACAACACACTCCTAGGTAGGAGAGAATAGAGAGCCAAAGTCATCCCACTGAGTCTAAGATGTCTTCACAAGCCCTGGGAGTAAAACAAATCATGGGATTATTGGGCACACTATATAGCATACACAGAGATGGAGCGGGTTAACCATCTCCTGGATGAGTTAACCTCACCCAAGACCACTCTCCTATCCCAACCTTAGATGAATTTGAACAAAAAGTGGAGGCATTCATATCAGGTAGAGCACTACTATAGGTATGATATCTTTTCGTGATTTTTTATCTAACTTCATTCATCTTAGCAGCGGTAGATTACCACGGGAACTTGATCGAGAGGAGAGTGCACAAGATGAGGAGAGAGAGATGATACACGATTATACAAATTTTATGCTGAGGAAGAGGACCACCATGATGAGGACCAACGTGATGTCCAGCTTGATGATCAGTGAGAGGGGAGTGATGCATAGACAATTGACATGGAGACAATTGAGTCAGATGAGGACACCACGTCAGACCCTGCATATACTCTCAATGCAAGTTTTTCTTCCCCCATTTTAGAGAGTTTTGTACATACTTCTGAGACTTTCAATGTACATGTTGATTCCACTTTAGATGAAAATAAAAAGAATTTTATTGTTCCTGAGATTGTTCCTTTTCCCAATGCTTTGTATCGAAAAGGAAAGAAAAATATAAAAATAATATTATCACTCTAGAAACTGATTATTTATTGAAAGATCATATTTTTATGATGATTCCACTCCATGATGCCTTGGATCATTTTACTCTGCTCAAGAATCAGTTAGGAACAATTCCACAACACGTAGGAAAAAGAGATCACGAGTTGAGAAACATTTGTTGACCAAGGAGACTTCATGTGCTATTCAGAATATGTTATCTAAGAAGAAGAGAGATTCTGGAGCTTACTATGTCACATGCCAGATTGTAGATGCCATATTCCATCGTACTCTCTTAGATAATGGTTCCTAGATTAATTAATTCCATCTTTTTTCTTGATAAGCTCAAACTAAGTCCTCTTTAAAAATTATGAGTGATACTTCAGTTTGCTAATCGATTTGTGAGGAGACCTAGAGGCATGATGAGGAACATTATTGTGACTGTTCAAGGCTTGCAGTTATTAGTTGACTTTACTGTCCTCGATATGACGTGCCCTACACGGTTACACCTTGCTCCAATCATTCTTGGATGACCATTCATGCAGACAACGAGAACACTCATTGATTATGATGCTGGGAGAGTATCATTCCGCACAAACAGTGGAGAGATACATATTGATATGGCGAGTGGATGTAGCAGTCCTAGATCATTATTGTCATTTACTTCAGAGGACACCAGTCTTGCAGATAATTATCATCACATAGATGAGACACAGTCTCTTGATTTTGAGAATGTTTATTTTGATACCCACAATATCCTATACGAGGAAGGGGTAGATAACACAGTACCTAGTTCTTCATATGACTGTTCACATACAGATACAGATTTCACATCAGATCGAGATTAGTAGTCAATTGTAGTAAAAATCTCAATGTCGCAGATTGAGAGTACGCATATTCCAGCAAGAGAGTCAGTTGTCTATTCAGCGTAGAGAGTCGGATGGTGTGATGGTTACACAAATTGACACCTTCTATAGTCTGACTCTGGAGATGTGTATTTTCTTAGAGAGATCTATGCCTACATAGTTCGCTTAAAAAGGCAGTTCTACTTGTTGAGCCAGGGATTGGTACACACATGCTCAACAGATGATTCAGTACGACCCAGGTTGAGATGATCTACTTTGTACATGATGAATGACTACTCTTCTACTTCATTTCATCCTGTATAGAGACCATTGAGCCTTTCAGTTTTCTGTTGTACACCATCTGTATATTCTTTGTAGTCCACCATTGTCCCCATTTTTTGTTCCTCTTGTATGCTTAGGATACTGGATTTTAAGTATAGGATGGACCGATTGCACATTGATTTGCGCCTTTCAATTTTGTTCTTTTTACTTTTCTTTTGTTTTCCTTTCTTTTCCACTAATCACTAGTCCCTAACTTTTGGCCACATTGTTTTCTATACTTAGGATGCCTTATCCTAAGTATAAGGGGGGCAAGTGATTTCGTTGAATTCATTTTCCTTTCTTCCTTTTGTTCCTTCGTTTGTATATTCCTTTTCCTCAGTTACCTCATCTTTTGTCTTCCATTATACTTACGATGACTTAATCATAAGAATAAGGGGGGTCGATTGACTTCTATTCTTTTATTTTTTTCACCCACTTTTACTTAGCACGTGTTATGTCCTCCTTTTTCTCTTTTAACGCTGTGAGAACATAGCACAAGCAAAGTACATTGGAGTGCTTATATTTTGTATATATACTTTGTACATAACCCTTACTTTTATGCATTTTCTGTATCTATAAAATCCATAAAAAAGTAGGTAAGGGTTAATTTAAAACCGATTTATTTATTTATTATTTATAAAATCCTTGTAAATAAGTAAAATATGTCTAAAATCCTTATTTAAGAATCTTAGTTTAAAATATGTAACTAAATTATTTATTTAAAAATATGTATTTAATGTGTATAATACTTATTTAAATGTCTATTCATTAAAATATGTGTAAAATTCATTTATTCCTTGTAAAAATCTTTGTATAAAAAATTGTAAAATATATTATTTATTTAATCCAAATAAAATATGGGTAATTTATCTTATAAAATTCATGCACATAAACTTTTATTTAAATATTGAAAAATCCATAAAAAAATACAAAGTCCTAAAAGTGATAAAAATAACAAAATCCTTAAAATCCACAAAAATGAGTAAAATTTAGAAAATATACTTAAAAAACATGGTTGCATTTTCATTAGCATTTTTCAGAATAAGTTTGATATCTAGAACTAAAGATTGGGATAATCTAAAGGATGGAGTTTGATTATGGCCTTTAACTCTTATTATAAGGAGCCTAGTTAGGAACTGGAATTTAGACTCTTCAGGTCTTTGACATAAGTCTTTGGGTTCCATGAGACCATGTTTGTAAAGTCAACTTAAATGTGCCTAAGTAGAACAATCGGTTTCATCCATTTTACTCTTCATCAGTGAACCAATTTTGGACACATGCACTTCCCACTTAGCTCGACTTGCATGGGGTTGCGAAGGGTGGTTCATTTTGTTGTTGCATTTTCATCATTTTCTAGTGTGCGAATGTCTAAAGACAGGAGTTGTGGGGTTGAAATAATGCTTCGGATGAGGGAAGGATCTGCTGGTACAATTTTTCCAAGACCTCAAAAAATGGATGGAATGAAAAGATGCTATATCCGTCAATGCACAAAATGATTGATGCAATGCAAGCAACATTACAAAGCCAGTTCAAAGAAGAAGCCACCCAATATGAATATGACCACAATGGTCCAAGCATCCACCAAAAAGAATGCACATCTTAGTGGAGACTTAACTAAACTGTCCGGGCTTCACATGGAGATGCGTCTACATTGGTCGCACTCCAGTTCTCTTCTCACTCTTCTACTTCCTATCTCTATTCGATTGAGGACACAACACAACCTGACATTGGAAGGGAATACCTTCCTCTTCGAGGAAGGGTAGTTAGATGAGGGCCTAATGGGAGTGAATAATTGGGATGGGCAGATTCTTTGCTTCTTTAAGTAGGAAGAGCTAAAATAATTCGCACACAGTACAGATTCAACTCAAGGTTGATAGAGTTAGCAATATGGATAAGTGGATCTGAGCTGGTTGTTGAGGTGAACCTAAATAAGGATTTGTGGAACTTGAGCACCATGGAGATTAAAATCCTAATTCTAGTTAAGGCTCCGACAAAATACTTGTTGTAGACCCGATCGAGCTCTGCCCTTTGGTTGTTCCCATGAATTGGTTTGGGAAAATAAATTCATTCTAACTTTCTTTCTTTTTCGCTTATTTTTCAAATTAGTGTTTTCTAAGGAATTAGAAAAGTTTAAGTATAGGGCGTTGATGAATCCATGATTCATTAACATTCTATCTACATTTGGTCTTATAACCTCTATCAAATACATGTAAATATCCATCAATTTATATCTTTTACTAAAACCACATTCATGAATAAGAATGTACTTTTATGCATCAAAATCATGTCAATAAATAAAAGAATAAAAATAAAGAAAAGAAGGCAGATTGTAGAAATGTATATATGTACAATATGACTTATATAATACAAATATAACTGAAAGATACATTTATATAACCTAATACTGAGGCCTATTCATCATGGGTTTGTAGACAAACAAATAAGAAGGGGGGGGATCAGAAAAGAAAACCATAAAAAGGAATTAAATATACACCCTACACAATATTCATTATTTATCCAATAATTATCAATTCTTCATTGATCTTTAATTAATTCAAATTTAAATATTTTTCACCAAACTCTTTTCCAAATTATTTCAAAAAATGTATAGAAAAATATGAAAATAAGTAAAAAATAGTATCTTGTACATTTTCTAAGAAATCTAACTTTTATTATCAATTTCTCAACTTTCGAACATTATAACTTCTTCATACGAACTCCAACTTCACTCTACTCACCCTGAAAGTTCATAAAATATTATTCTTTTATTAATGGATGTTTTCACTAAAATCGTAGTCCGTTTCAAACAGTTGGTTTCAGGACCTAATGACAACATGGTTTCTAGGCTATTTATTATATCTAGAACATATTATTTATGGTTTCATTAATTTTATAAATTTTATATATTTTCATGATCTTGTATTTCAACTTTGATTTATTTCATAATTTTCTTAAATATTAAATATTTTAAATAAATCAAACACTTATTTTGTAAATGAAATTGAACTACATGTGATATACTTGTATTTATTAATATATTTAAATTAATTTATTAAAATCCACATAAATTCACAAAGACCTTATTTATTTTTCTAATAATTAATACGATATAAAAAAGATATATTATATATTAAATTATTAGAATAAAATTTAAATACATATTTATCAAATATTATATATATATATATATTTATTTATTAACATAATATTTATATTTCATTAAATATCCAAACTTCGACTGTTTGAACTAGCTTCTCCTGCTCCTGAACAACCTGGCCGACCACCTAACTTCTTCCCCCTACTCCGGCCGACCAAGGAGGTGACAAATCCTGTTGAGGCCTATATGTGGTAGGAGGGTGATCGGGGAGATGTTCCAATGTATTCTCCAGCCTTGCGTCGCCACCGTCAAGGCATTGAGCTGCGGCTAAATACCCCCACCAAGCGAAGACAGAAGAATCATATGTCCTTCATTACCAAGTATTCATATATTTCCCCTTTCAATTTTATCTCGATTTCATCACCCAAAATAGCAGTATAATCACTCATTTATATAGATCTGATCCTCGACTTTGATTCATATTCAATATCAGATCTCAATTCCAAGTGAATACGCCCAAATTTTAATCTAGATATTCATTTTCCTGGAACACCTTTGGATCTATAAGTTTATCCTTATTTCTTGGATGATTCAAACTAAATCGAGAAAATTCATTTGCATTTGCTGGTCATGTACACCATCTGAAACTGCCACAATCATTATAATTCTATATAGTGCTTTGACGAAGTGCCAATTTTCATCAGATGAGCAACAAATAAGAGGGTCTGAACCCTAGTTGCAAGTCAAACATCATCACTGCCTTCCTCGACATTTCCCTACCACATGCGACCTCGAAGGGGATTGGCGATCCCCTCTTCGACCTATTGGAGGACTATCATCACATGCCATAGCCGGAGATCACCGGATCTTGAAGAAATCCGTCATAGCTACATCATATTAGGGAGGAACAACCCGAAGAACATGAAGCGCAGTCTCGCGACACATGGTAGGAACTGATAGCCCATATCACACCCTATCCATCTAATCTCGGTCGTCGGTTGCAAAATGGTGGAATTGTTGCATAAGATCTGCTCTCCAGTTCCATAAACCATCCTACGCCTCCGGAAGTTTTCTTTATTACATTTAGGTCCCCATGCGGGGATCCAAGTCTAATTACAGAGATTGTATCTTGTAAATAGGACCCTGACCAGGGACATATTCGAAAAAAATTCTTTATTTTTCATTGTATTTTTTTTAGATTGTTACACTAGATATTGGACTACGTTTTCGGACCTTGGACATTATTACATCAAGTATTTTTCTACATTTTTTTTCGATTTTTGAAGAATTTAATCGTGCAATTTTATCGAGATTTAATTCTTCACTTAATGCGTCGTTTTGATTTTGGTTCTTGTGCTTTCTCATGCTCGCTGCTCGAGTGTTTTCTCTACTATATAGTATTACTTATTTTCTACATATTTTGTCACATATTATATAGCAGATAAATCATTTGAAAAACATCCCTTGAAAGCAAAACAAAATTTGGAAAACTAAAAATCAAATAAAATTTTCAAAATAAAAATCAATAAAAATATTTTCTCAATTTCTAACTTTTCTTCAAAAAGAAATAAAAATCACATTATTCCTGTCATCAAAAATTGTAGTCTAGCTATTCTACCTCATTGCGTTCGACCCAGACAGACTTACCTAGTAAATTAAATAGTGTAGATAGAATAGGACAGAAGTCGATTCACTTTTCTCTCTCTTGTTTTATTGGTTTTTATTTAATCAACTAGGGTTTTGTTTCGAGCGATTTTTCTGTACAGAAGACTCACTTTTGTCACTCGCAAATCCCCAGTTATCAGTCTATCTCCATTTTTCCAAGAAGACTTTGTTCCTGATTTTTCTTTTTGTAGATATCCACCTCACCCACAATTTCAGACCTTGGATTTTTATCGACCACCATCCTCGCATTATCCATCTTCCCATCAACCCGAGACTGATCTGTTGGAGTCACCTCTCATATGAGACAAAGGATTGATGATCTCACTAATGTGAATAAGAGCCACCACGATACTCCACCATTTGATGATATGGGTACACTCGAGGATTTTCATGAGAGCTTACAATTGCCCAAAATTAAAAAAATGAGAAAAATTAAAAAAATGTAAAAAGATATTGAGAGACACATTGGTTATTCAGACTATGTTGAGAGGGACCCCATGCTAGATCATTTGCCCACACATCCATTCACACCTTGTCCAACCTTTGACCCAAGGACGACATTGTACAGACTGCTCTTAGTTGTCCTTGTGTAGATGATGATTCTGATCTCATCCCTTGTATGAAGGAGATCCAAAAATTAAAAAAATGTTGACTGAACCCAAAGTGGTGGCCACTATTCATGATATCATTGATTCCCTACTTCGCCAGTCATGACCTATTTATCTACTCCTCAACCCAAGAAGATAAAGCAGAGAAGCAAATCTGAGCATCATATCTTGACCATGGCCACTACCTACACCATCACCCATCGTCCATTCTCTAAGAAAAGGAACACTGCTACACCATTCATTAGATGTACTATTTCTGATTTTTCATGTGATCACACTCTCCTTGTAGATGGTGAATCAATTAGCATAATAACCTTCTCGCTGGTACTGTCTCTTCACTTAGGGTCTCTCAATAAAACTAAGATTATCGTTCAGTTTGTTGATGGATCTATTAAGAGACCGGAGGGTATTCCTGAAAACGCTATCATTCGGATTTAGGGCATGAGCTATATTGTTCATTTTATTGTATTGCCCATGGAGACCTTTATTGGGGAGCACTCTCCAATCCTCCTGGGATGACCCTTTCTCGCCTCTGTGAGAGTCATCATTGATTATGGACCAAGAGAGATTCACTTCTGCCCTAATGATGGCATCATTGTGATCATCACCGCACCTACTGCTTATTAGAGGCATGCATCTGATGTGACTACACCTATCTTAGATGACAACGAGGACTATGACCTTGGTAAGACTATCAATGATTTTTGTTGTATGTTGGATTATACTGAGACCTAAGAATTCCTCTCTACAAAGGAAGACTCGGAAAGTGTAGACAGAGTTCCCTCTTCTAGTACTTGCTGATGTGTTGATGGCATCCGTGGGATTTACATGATTGATACATTTGAGCGGCGGGTAGATGATATTGATGAGGCTAAATTTGATTTGATGGCTTTTATAAATTAATTCGGGCCTTTTGATTATATTGATAATCCGGTTGAAACCTTACAGGATGACATGAACTTACTACTTCAATATATGAGTTCATTCCCTTTTGTTTTGACTTAGTTCAGACTTCCTAGATCGCACATGATCACACTACTTCCACTGATCAGTTCGTGCCTACACACTCTGAGACCACTAAGGATACATTCCTGGTCAATCTTGAGCAGTTTGTGTCTAATGATGACCCGGATATCTACCTGCATTTTGTCAAGTCTATTCCTCAGCGATCTCGCAAGAAGGTTTGCTTTCGGCCTTCTTGATATTTGTATACCCATCCTCTTGTATATTTGCATTCATTTTCCTCTGTCCATCCACTGTATCGCTTATCCACCGCATTTTTGTTTGTTGCCTTGCTTAGGACGTATTTTGTCCTAAGTATAAGGGGCTGAACGAGCCGAGTATTATTTCTTTGTTCAGTTTCATCACACTTGTCATTGCCTATACTTAGGGTTCTTTTAACCTAAGTATAGGGGGAGTGATGTGTAAATTATCTTTGATCTCTTCTTCTATCTTCATCTGTTTTTTCTTCTTTTCTTTTTTTTCATTTTCATTTTTCTTTTTCTACCGAAAAGGTGTTTCCCTTTTTTGCTAGTCTTTTACACTTAGGATGTACTTTGTCCTAAGTATAAGGGGGTGTGCACCCTGAGTTTTTTCATTCCTTGATCCTCTCCACCATCTCATATTCTGGTCTATATTTAGGGATATCTTACCGTAATTATAGAGGGAGACAATCTCAGTATGATTTGTTCATTTCCACCCTTAACCCTCCACACCTTGTATACAGTCTACTATACTTAAGATTATTTGATACTAAGTATAATGGGGACATTCAACTTCTCACTGATTCATTCATTACATCATTTATTATTCTTTAGGCCTTTCTATACTCAGTACAAGTTATATCTTCTCCATTTCTCTCCGATCTATGAGGACATAGCTCAAGCTAAGCATAGGGGGGTCGTATATACTGCAAATATACTTCAGGCATAACTGGTATTTTCATATTTTTAATAATGAATATGGATAAAAATACTATATAAAATATACTATAAAATTCATTAAAATTACTTAATAAAAAGATGAATACTATTCCTAAATTCTTTTCGTATATACTGATTAATAAATCAGGTAAATTTTTTTTTGCAAATGTTTGAAAAATAGTTTGAAAATCTCTTTGAAAAATCTTTTGAAAACTATTTGGAAAATGTTTTGTTAAATAATTTCAAACTTTATAAAAGTTTGTTGATTGTAAAAACTTCTTTTCTTTGTGTGAAATGAAAAACGTTTGAAAACCTATTTGCAAATGGTTTTGAAAAATGATTTCGAAAATAGTTATGAAAATATTTTGAAAAATCATAATATGTTGTTTGAAAAACCTTTGCAAAATGATTTTCAAATGTTTGTAAAAATTCTTTCTAAAAATTATTATGGACTAAATTTTTCAAAATTGTTTGTAAAATGATTTTCAATTATGTTTGGGGAATATATACATCACAATAAAATTCTTTATTACATAAAGTCATCTAAAAAACGATCACGTATCCCTTGTGAATTCTTAAAAACCCAATGCTTGTAAATATAAGATGCATTGCCATGTAAAATATTTGTACCTATTTTCATCCAAAATCTTTTGTTTTAAAAAAAGTACAAAACATTTGCAAAACAAAAAATACCAAAAAAATTGCAAAACCTGTATCAAAAATCCATAAAAAGCTCAAGAGTTTGAAAATTTTATCACACAAATATTTTTCTACATTATACAAAGCATTTGCACAGCATTCACATTTTTTGGATTGAGTTTGGTAATTGAACAAATCTAAGTAAAATGCAAATATTGGATTTTGGTTGGACCTTAAATCTACTTAATCATAGGAATCTTATAGGAGCTGTAATTGTGGTAGTTCTGGTCTAGTTGATTTTATTCTTTGAGAATTGTGAGACTTGGTTCAATGGATTCTTGACTGCCTAAGTAGAGTATCTCGGAGCACACATACGACTCTTGTCGATAATGACCTAACTTGGATACAAGCAACTTTCACATGGCTCAACTCAGTTGGAGTGGTGAGGGGATCGAATTTGTCGGTATGAAATGCACACAAGTGGAAACATTTATCCATCTCTACATAGGAAAGTGCACCCCAACTCATCGAGTAGCAGAGACGTCTAAAAACAGGAGGGTATGGGTAATAATAATTCTTCAAAAGAGGAAAACTCTTTATGTAAATGTTGTTGTATATAATATTTCAAAAAAAAGAAGCAAAAACTCCAAAAAAGTGGACATGCATGATTGAAAATAAAGTGCTTGCCGGAATGTATATATTTGTATAGTCAATAAGCATGCTTGAGCCTCAAAGTCATACATTGTGAGCCTACAGCTGGATGGCTTGACTACACTGGTCATGCATCTTAGGATAGGTAGCTACACTGGCTACCGTCCATTCTTCTCTTCACCCCGTCCTCTTGAGCTGGTTGCCACACGAACTTAGAAGGGAATACCCCGCTCCTCTAGGGGAGAGTTGCTGGATAGGGGAATCATTGGGTTGTCATGCTGGAGAAGTCATTCTCTTTATCATTTCAGTTGGACAGAGCCACTATCACATACACTGTACAAGTGAGATTCATAGTCATAAGGGTTTGCGTATGAGTTAAAATATTCTTACCTGGTTATCGAAGAGAATTGAGTAGAGTTTTGGGATTCTCAAAGGCTGTTGTATGTTAAATGTGATTCCAATTAAGGTTCCGCATGCACTAAAATTCCAAAGGTCAAACTTAAGCTCCAACTTTGATTTTTAGAATACAAGTTTGATAATTAAACTTAATCCACTTTCTTTCTTTTTCTTTACTTTGTTTTTTATTTTCTGTACTTATTGCATAGTGTTTGCTAGGGACTAGAAAAGGCAAGTATATGGGGGTCATGAATCTCCATTTCGTCACCTTTATTCAATTATTTTGGCCTTAAAAAGCCTAGCTAATACTTGCAAGTACCATTAATTTGAGCAATTTAACATTTATTCTTTATTGAATAAATACTATATAAAATAATGTTTTTAATGCCAAAATTATAGAACAAAGCAAAGAAAAGAAAAAAGAAAAAAATGCCAAAGGTATTTTATGACCCTAAACCCCGAGACCTAGACTTCTTGATGACTGGGTCAACAAGGAATAATGTAGGGGAGATAAGGGCAAATAATACAATAAAAATTCATTTTATTTTTTCTTTCTTTATTTATTCATGGGACCTATTTTATTTTATACTTTTTATACCTCAGATAAAGAAACAATGAAAGTTGTACAGTATATTGTATAGAAAAATAAAAAAATGATTTCATACAAAAATAACATACAGTTTAAAAGTTATACTTTGAATAAGATTCCAAAATCACAACTTCCCAGACCCATATCTCTCAAACTCACCTTAATTGTTTATAACTTTTAATAAGCTATTTAATGGTTGTTTCATATTTTTTGGGGTTAAGGAGTGGAAGTTAGGTTTTGGACATCTATTATACAATATACCAGAATAAAATATTCATTTTATTTATTGTTTATTATTTTTATATTTTTATATTTTTATAATTTTTTAAATATTATTTATAACATATGTATATATTAAAACTAGGATACAACCAATAAATCATTAAAATAAAATATGTATATAAAAATACATAAATGAAATACCTATACTTATATCTATATATTTAATATACATATTTAATTAAGTATATATATTACATCAGAGAAATTAGAAAAAATTATATTTAAGTATATAAAAATAAGTGGGTGCAGTGAGCCTGCATCCTGGGGTGTACGAAACTCCCTGTACCTACCCTATTTTTTGATCATTTTTTACTTTTTTTAATTAAAAGTTGGGGGGATTTACTTAAAATTCTGAGGGTAATAAGTGTTTCAAGTTCATGAAAAATAAACATTCCTAACATGTTTTTCTAAAAGGGGTCAATTTCAATAATTCCGAGACCGCTAAAATTTGATAGTATTGTTGGAGATGATAGAAGTCTCGAATTAAGTTGAATTTTGAATGACAACATGGTGATACATTGTGATCTTAATCCCCCAAGGTTTTATTTTGAAAAAATAAGAACATAATGAAAAATTAGGCCAGTGTAGGTTGAAACCTGCACTTGTCAGTGGAGGCTCCTTTTTCCCAAAATAAAATATAAATATATAAAATAATAAAATAAAATAACAAAAATCAAAATTAAAAAATAAAAATAAAATACTCAAAACATAGGTAGATATACCTATGAATGAAACCCTAAAAACTAATTTCTAATTAAAAACCTCGAAAAAATAAATAAAAATAATGATAAAATTCTTTATAACGTAATAAATATTTTTTATTTTATAACTTAAATTAATAAAATCATTTCTTAATTTATTTAGATTTTATAAATTATTTCAGTGTTAATTTTTCCTTGTTGGTCCATGTGGTCCCACCAGGTTGCATGGAAAGGTGACCAGCTGTCAACTCTCTGACTTGCCCTGTAGCATTTTTCTCAATACGTTTTGACCCACTTTTCTCAATTTTCTTCCCGCCGATTCTTTTACCAAATTACTTTGATTCCTCAAGCGAGCTTCACCGCCATGTGGTCTATCTAGCAGTCTAGCACTATTCGAGGTCTTCTTCTTTATTTATGTATAGTATTTACTTCCAGTTTTCAATCTATGCATTTAGATTAATTTTTAATCACGTGTTTTAGTGTTAATCACCACCTTTGAAGTTTACCGGAGCTTGGCACTTGCGAATCGAGCTCCACCAGTGTCTGACCATTTACCGACCCATCTCTTCATACCCACCATCTTCTCCTATCGATTCCCTATGCACCACATCTCTCTGCTCCCTCAGATCCATTGTGGATATGGCAATCAGATCTCCACGTCCACCGCATCACTGGAGATCCACTGCCCCATCAGCTACGCGTCCATTATCAAACCCCCCATGACCTCCCTTTTTCTGTTATTCACTCATGCAGGTTCTGGTTGTGAAAGAGCTACTGGAGGAGTTGATTTTGTGGTCACCAGAGGTACCTGGAACCCCTCGCATTCTCCAAGCTCGTCAGCCATTACAAGTCCTTCAAGAAACCTTTTTACACTGCCAGCATGTATGGAGGAGCTTGGGATCCATTTGGCCTTTGCTGAGAATCCTAGGTGGTCGGAGGGACACGCTATTGTAGATCGAAGCTCGAGGGAGTAGTGGTTTGTCTTTGTTTTATCAAGCTTCGCCATCATCGTCCGATCAACCATACTGTCCAGAAGCAACAGTGGTCGCCGGATGAAGCAAAGACTCTACCATCGACCTTCGATCGAGGATCTAATCAGAGCCTCCTGATGCCAATCGTCATCACCATGTGAGGGTGTGACACGTGGCATTAGTGAACCAGATCTTGCCGTATACTCCCGCATCGTTTGGGTATTTAGCGATTTTGCCATAACGCCTTTTTGTATTTTATTTTTTATCACATAAACATTCATCCAGAGTTTTAAAACGTTCGTCTATTTTGCATGTTAGACCTGTACTTTAGTTTTTTCTTGTATTTTGGTCCTTGGTCAAGTCAGCCGATAATATGTGGATTATTTTCAACTAAGCCCTTGCAATTTTGTTTTATTTTAATTTATTCGAAAATTTTGAATATCCTGTTGTAATGTTTTAGTTAAATTGCATGTTTTATCCCATACTTTGATTTATTTACACAAATGCCCTTGCTAGAACATGCATTTTTGTGTGTTTGCATGATTTATTAAATATATCTAATGTACTCAGAAAAATCCCAAAAAAATAGATTAAGGTGTCTGCTGTAGTGTAGTTTCATGCAAAAGTTTTTCTTTATAATTTTAGAGATTTTATTGTTTTCTAAAAAATCATTTCGAGCACAATTTGGTCCTATCTACAATATAAAAACCTAAAAAATATAAAAAGATTTGGAAAAATTCCAAAAAAAAAGTTTTGTTTGCTTATTTATTTTACAACTCAGAAGTTAAAAACCTTAAAAATAGAAAAAGAAAATAAATAAAAATCAAAAAGCTCCAAAATCTAGTTTAAAAATATAAAAATTCCTAAAAATTCAAAAAAATATTTTTCTATTTTAATATTTTATTTATAATTTTATTTGTTTATTAAAATTAACTTAAAGAATTTTGAATTTATTTTGCTATTTTTCATCTTCATTTCAATTTCAGCTATTTAATTAATCTCTTATTTACGATATTTTCAATTTTGAAAATATATAAAAATTATGAAAATTCACTAAAAAATTACAAAAATAGTAGAAAAATATTTAAAACACAAAAATAGTTTATTTTCTATATTTTGACTATTTTTAGTGGTACTTATATTTACATTACTCTATATTGTATATATAATCTACGATATTCTATAATTACTTATTTTAAAGAGAAAGAATATAAAAATCTAAAATATAAAAAGAAAATATGAAAATATAAAATTAAAAACAATAAAAACAAAAAAACCAAAAAATTAAAATTCAAAATCCACATAAAAAATAGACAAAGAACCACACAACCAGTGTTATGCATTTTAATTGCCCGATCTATCCTTTTTGCTCCATGTGTTCGACCTCTACACGTACTTTAACCTATGCACATCCTTGTTGTAGATTTATAATAAATTTTTACTCCACACATTATTTTCATTGTTTGATTATGTTTGTGGGTTAATTGTTGATTAATTGGGATTTCGTATGTGGTTGCTTTGACGACTATCGATCTGCCTTGTATATTGACAAGACGTCGGTAAAATCTTAGTTATCAAGCGCAAGGAGAAATGCGAGGTGGAGCTCACCGAAATGATTTTCTAAGGTCAAAGGCAAGTGCTTGCAGGTACGACCAGGTATCGAAGAGTGATACACATGTGCGTAGGGAACAAGTCTAGGGATTTTTGGCTCTATCCTTAGGGATGTGTTCTTACCCGCTCTATCTGGAGGTAAGCACTTACGAGTAATGAGGGGGTTACTCTTCCCAACAAAATGAGTCATTACATTTCTTTTAGGGTTGAAAGATATTAGCAGTCCCAAAATTTAATAGGTTATTATTTTTTGGATATTTTTCGAGTAAAATCACCTAATGTTTTTCCAATTCCTTTTTATGATAAGTGGAAAAAAAACAGGGAATGAAGTCAAAAAAATCGATGCGTGAAAATCATTGATGCATGCAAGTGTAGAAATGTGTACCTTACGCTAGCAGTCTACATGCAAAATGATCCACACATGTAAAAATAAATCTGACATTTCTTAAATGCAAAGGCATGAACTATTCTAACATATTTTTCTATTATCTGGAAGAACTAGATTTATATGTATAAGTCTAGATAAAATTGACTATAGGTATAGGAAGTTATTAAGAGTGTGGACCTATTACTTACCTAGCTCAACCAAGATAATAAAAACCTAAACCAAGGGATCAAGCATAAAAAATGAAAGAATGTCGAAATTCTCAAATCACATGAAATAAATAGTAAAATGGGGGAAATAGGGAGGATAAAAAAGAAGAAATTGGAAAAAATATTACAATGATGGGATCCCTGAAGTATGCCAATACTTGTGAAATAAATCCCTAATAATCACATACGTCTAATCGATCTATAAAAAACATAAAACAGGAAAGTGTGAAAACAGTGTTATAGTTAATTACAAGAATAATTTAAAGAAAAAGTGAAATAAAGCTAAAAGTAAAAAGCAACAAGTCTTCGGCTCCTTCTGCTCCTCCTCAACTGCTCTCTCTTGTCGATGGATAAAACTCCCGGACTCAACCTCGCTCAATTGCGCGTGTCTTATAGGATCTCCACCCTCGCTTGTCAGACCCTAGCAACAAAGGAGAAATAAAAATTGCATCAGAACAATTTATGAGAAATAATAGAAGAAAATAAAAGACAGAAATTAAATAAAATGAAGTGGTAAATAAACTAGCAAACAAGAGTATAAGAAAAAGAAATCCTAACTAACCTCGTTATACCTCCCAGGCAACGGTTCCATTTGATTATTCGGAATTCGTGGTTTTAAATAAAGTGAATTATTTATCATGTGAAATTATGAACAATGTGAAGTGTCGATGGAACCCACAAATTCTAAAATAAAAAATTATTCTTTTTCTATCAAAGAGAATAATTACATCTATTTTACCTATATAGCAGGCATGATCGAACTCAGTGAGGCTACAACATTCGAGGGTTATTTAATCGTTTCTAATTAAAAGGGATTTTTCTATAATTTTTATGATTTTTATGACTTTTTAATACTTTCATAATTTTAATATTGTTAAATTTTTTATTTATGATTTTAATTAAATTTTAAATTTGGAAAATTTTATATTTTCAAATTTAGAATAGAACAATTTATAAATATATATACAAAAGAAACAAAAAACCATTTTGAATTTTTTAAAAACAATAAAATAAACAAATGGCCCTAGTAGCTTTGGTCCAAGTGGACACTTTTGAAAATGTTGGAAGCGCTTGCCTGTTATTTAGCTCATTTTGTGGAATTTTTCAATTTTGCTCCTTGAGCTTCTCCTTTGAATTTTTGTAAGGATTTTGTTTTGGCTATCTCCACTACTTTTGCCATGTTGTCATACTCTTATAAACATATTATTAGGTTTCATCACACCCCGACACATAGGTCAATATAAAAAGATGGCATAAGAACTTGTTCTCATGCTGGCTAATGTTTGTTGACACTCAGGTTTCATGAAGCTTTCATCGACTTTATCCCATCCTCGAGTATCATAAAATCAGGTCCAGACTCAAATCTCAAATCCCAGTTCCTCAAGTCAAATCTCAACTCATCTCATCATTCATGTAGTTGTGTATGTGATGTGCTGATCATATTCTTTAAGGTAGAGATTAAGAATGCAATATAGCATTGATAACTTTCAAAGTTAGGGAAGTGTGGATTATAAAGTCTTAAACCCTAATGACTAAGGCCAGTAAACTCTAATCAAAGGACCTCATAAACCAGGGTTTCTTCTGTCACTTACGTCTTTATTGATAGTGAAAGTGTCAGTGATATAACCTTAAGTTATTTTTTTTTTGTGTTTGTTTGCTTTTTTACGAGTGACATACTGATTGGACCGAATTCATATGACTAGTTGCATCTACTTTCATCCAGTGTGGGTGTAAGTACGGACCATAGAATGGCTACTCATGTTATTTCAAGATGGTGCCTTACACGTTGTCCTTTAACGATCTAATCTTCTAAGGGAGACCACCGTTCCCTCATTAAAAGTAGCTATTTATTTTTAAATTTAGTTTTTATAATTGTACCTAAAAGAATTTTAAAAAAGATTATTCCACTAAATTTTTAGACAAAGTTTTCAAAACAGATATTATACTCACAAAAGAAATTGAGTATAGTATTCATAAAATATACAACTTATACACATACACAATTTATGGTTTAAAAAAAGTTTATGTACGAGCTATGGGTAAAGTATATCGAATATATACACCCCCATATACTTAGCTTGTGCTATGTCCTCATGGAACAAAGTGAAATGTATACATAGATTATACGTAGCATAGTTGAGTGACAAGAATAGGAATAAACCCACCCACCTATACGAAGGCTTTTTACGGCCTAACCATAACAGAAGAGTCAACAAGTTTTATCTTTTCAATTTTATTTTGTTATAGGGTAATCTTATAGCAAGTCCTTCGAGTCTAACCCTATAGGAGAGTGAGTATTGCTAGAAGAGTGTCTCGCACTTCCCACTTCCTTTGTAACATGTAGCATGTACCTTTTAAGAGAATCCTTGCTATTGGGTCTAGATCCACTACCCACTACTCAACCAAAGATTAGAGAAGGACGCCAATAGTTCTGCCCGACGAGGAATTCGAATGTGAACGATGGGACGGACACCCCATGAGGGGATAATCTAAGCTCAATAGTTTAGAATAAGTCTGCAAGCAAATAAATCCCTACTCTCCCACATAAGATAGAAGTGTCAATACTTCGTGAATCCAGTCAACAACAAGGTTACTGATGAATCTTGATTTCATCACCATTATTCTTTCATTAGCTTTAATCCCTAGTTAAATACATGTAAAGAGCATTAATTTGTTAAAAATAACATTCATTATTTATACTGTCAATAATGTATAAAATATTGTATTTACATCTAAATAAAAGTATAAAAAAAGAAAAGAAAAAGAAATGAAATACAATAAGTATTGAATGACCCTAAACCCCAAGACCAAAGCATCATGGTGACTAGGTTGACAAGGAATAAAGTAGGGGGATATAAGGGCCAAAAATAACATAAATACCCTAATTTTTATTCATCAATAAATAGGGTTTTTGGAACCCTTTTTATTTTCTTATTATTATACCCCATATCAATAAACTTTGAACATGAAATTTTTAGGTAAAAATACAAAAAAAAAATAAAATATTTATTTCACATAAAAATAATGCATAGTGTGCCCTAGACCCTCGAAATAAAAAGACACTAGGAGAACTTCACATACATGCATCTTTCATATGAACTCAAAATTCACCAAACTCACCTTTATTGTTCATAACATTTACTTATCTATTTAATGAATTCATTCAATTTGGAGTTAAGATACACAAATTTGGTTTTGGTCCCTCATTGTGTTGTATATCTGAATAAAATAATCAATTTATTTACTATTTATATTTTTCACTATTTTATATTTTTATAATTTTGTAAATAATATTTAAAATACATGTACATAATTAAAATTAATAAACCATTAAAATATATTAAAATAAATCAATATACTATAAGAAGTAGATAAATTATATATGTATATAGCTATATAATAAATATGCATATTTATTTAGGTGAACAAAAAACATCAGAAAAATACTATATGTGTGTAATTAAATAAATTATAAATATATAAAATATGTGTGGAAAATAATAAAATATAAAAGCAAAAAATAAAGTACATAGTATGTAGGTAAATAATCTTATATTAATACATGAAAAAAGAAACATTCAATAACTAAACAAAAAAAATTGAATAAAAATCACCAGAAAATACTATACAACAACAACAACAAAGCCTTTTCCCACAATTAAGTAGGGTCGGCTACATGGATTCTTTGCCTCCATTCAGATCTATCTTGGGTCAATCCTGGGCTTATATCCACAACACAAAGATCCCTTCTTATGGTCTCTTTCCAATACTTCTTGGGCCGTCCCCGCCCTCTCTTGGCTGACTCAACATCCTAACACTCGCATCTCCTAACTGGTGCATCAACTGATCTTCTTTGCAAATGACCAAACCATCTTAAGCGGTTTTCTCGCATCTTATCCACGATCGGAGCAACACCAACTTTCTTTCTGATTGCATCATTTCGAATCCGATCTTTACGTGTGTGTCCACACATCAACCTTAGCATTTTCATTTTTGCTACAACCATTCTTTGCACATGTTTATGGTTCACAGGCAAACAATCAGATCCATAGAGCATAGCAGGTCTCACGAATGCTTTATAAAACCTTCCTATAATTTTTAAAGGAATTTTCTTATCACATAGAATAGCAGAGGCTCCCTCCACTTTAACCAGCCTATATTTATTCTATTAGTATCATCTCCATCAATTTCCCAATCTTGTTGCAAAATAGATCCCAAATATCTAAAAGAATCTCTCTTCTGAATGTTATCATCACCAATCTTCACCTCAATTCCTTCAGCATTGCTTCCATAAAAGGTGCACTCCATGTATTTTGTCTTAGACCTACTTATACAAAATCCTTTACTCTCCAACTCATGCCTCCAGACCTCGAGCTTCTCATTTACTCTATATCTAGTCTCGTCAATCAACACAATATCATCAGCAAATAACATACATCAAGGTAACTCATCCTGAATGTGACTTGTCAACTCGTCCATAATCAAAGCAAACCAGAAAATACTATATAAAATAAAAAATATTTTTTATGTTTTGATTAAAAAATTTAAAATTCGTTTTATAATTTAAAATGAATCATTAAGGGTTTTATACCATGTTTTATCGTCTAGTATGCATACGTGGACCAACAGGAGAATAGTCCTAGCTGACCTCGATCAACTCCCCGGCCTCCCTAAGTCGGTGTGTGTCAGATGTGAGACCCCTATTTTCCTCGATTTTCCCACTATATTCTTGCATTATTTTGATTCGATTCCTTCATGTCTTTTTAACCTCGATTATTGCTCTTTCACACTGCCTTAATTACTCGATCGATAAACATAGAATCGAGCGTTCTTTCCAAGCGAAAGATCTTATGTACAAATAAAACTTGTCGGACTCCATTTTGATGTTGATCTGTCTTGGACCACTTTTAGACCCTTGTTTCATAGATTGAGGTCACAACTTAGTGACAGGAAATTAATCTCGCCATCTTGATGTGTGCACGAGCAGAGTATGACTTAGCATCCCCTTCGTTGGAGCTTATCTCTGATGTCAGAGCCTAAAAGCTGAATAGCTAATTGTTGAGACATAGAGGTTAGTTCTACACGCATTTTTAGCCTTAGCTTTCATTTCCAACCTTTAGTTTGCATTTTAATTAATAGCTGAAACTTAGATTCAGGTTTTTGAAGTACCTCCGAGCTCCAACTCCGGCCGCCATTCCACAGTTCTTTAGTCATGCTCCATCCCGACGTTCACCTCTACCTCGTTTCTCTTACGTTTCTTTATGCTACCAACTGCTTCATTCCTCCTGATCGGCTCTTGACTAGGATTTTGTTGTCTTCCTTCGCCACCTCCGTCGGACCTCACTGCCCTACCTCATCCTACCTCCATTCTGCCCAATAATGGGTCGAGGCTGTTTGCTTTCGACCACTTTTTCATCCTATGTAGGTACCTGGAGCTCACAACCCAGATGGAGGTGATTTTGAAGCCGGAATAGGTTCCTAGTTCACCTGAGCTACTTTGACCTCCTGGGCCACCATCAGTGGTCCTTGGTGCTTTTTGATGTTTCTAACAGCAGCACACAACCGTTAGGAGCGAACTGAGCGTCATAGTTGCGTCGGAGGTGCTCAAAGGAAGTAGGAAATGCATATCAAAGCTCGCACATGGAGCAGGTCTTCCCTATTCTTCAAGAATTGAAACAACTATCGGATCTTCCTTCTCCTTTAGTTTGTATCTCGATAGTTGGATCGAGTTGTGCCATCACCGTCCGATCCCCTCCTAGAATCTATATCAATCATCAATCTGTGATCCAACATCAGCCATTGGGAGAGCGCCATGTGTATATGTGAAGTGATCTGAACCACTCTCCTGCACACCTTAGGGCGTAATTTTGCAACATATTCCCCTTATTTTTGTAATTTCTTTTCAGTCCATAAATATTTATCTACAATTATAAAAGTTTTATATAATTTGTACTTTGAACCCTTGGTTTCTGTTATTTGTATATATGTCCCTCACCACGTCGCCTCACGCGCGCATACATTTGAGGGGCGGGCTTTTTTCAAGGGATTCCTCCACATTTATGTATTTTAGTTTAGTCCATTAATTTCCAAATCCAACAAAATTCTTTTTGGATAATTTGCATTTTAGACCTTCCAATGTATGATAATTGCAAAAATACCCCTGCTAATGTGTTTTATGTGCGAATATTCGAGTGATTTTGCTTGTTTGGCCCTGAATTTCTTTAGGGGATTGGGAAAACAAGAAAATCTTTTAGGAAATTACAGAAAGGTCCTTGTCAGCATTGTATTTTCTTTTCGTTGGTTTTTATTTTACTAAAAGTAATTTATGCTCTAAAAAATCAAGAAAAAATAGGTTAGATAACTTATATTTTATTTCATAGAATATATTTTTGTTAAGGCATTTTTATTCATTTTTCGATTAATAAAATTTAAAAATAGAGCTTTTATTCCTTATTTGCAATTAAAAATATAAAAGATTAGAAAATCATTTCTTAAAATTGCAATATATAAATATCATTAAGTATTTATTTTTTAGGTAAAATCAAATATCACTAAAAAATAAACGAAAAACACAAAAAATTAAAAAAATCTCAAATTTGTTATACCATTATTAAAAATTTTATAAAAATCCAAAAAGATTTATTTCTATTTATGGAATTTATATATATTATATAGTAATTGGTAAAATATATTTCGTAAATTTTAGGAATTTTTACTTTTCGTATATTCCAAAAGAATTCTTCCTACTAATATAAGTCACTTTTTTGTCTATTTTAATCATTTAAAAATATCTAACAATAAGAAAAATAGAAATTAGCAAAAATAGAGAAAATATAAAAAGTCTAAAATATTGCATTTTATCATTTTTGAGAAATTATAACTGTATCTATAAATATAGAAGCCTACATCTTCAGATATAGCTATATTTCTTTATATTATTAATAAAATTATTATCATTATTAAAAATACTAAAAGAATATTTTTAAAACCTTAAAAAATAAAAAGGATAGTACCTTAAGATAATTTCCTAATTTTATTGATATATTTATATATTATATATATCTATATTATACAAATAGTTGCATATACTTATATATACACCTTTATTATATATAAAAGGTAATTAGAAATAAGAAAATATAAAAAGAAACTAAAATTATTAAAATTTAAAATATACAAAATATAAAAAAAATCCACAAAAATATATATAAATTAAAAACACATAAATATAAAATAAAAAGATGATAAATGAACTTTTTGGACTTCATTGCCCAATCTATCTTGTTTTCTTCTTGTCTTCGACCTCTAAATACTTGCATATACACATCCTTTATAGAGTTATAGTAAATTTAACTCCACATTTACATTGTATTTCTTTATCTCTATTCGTGGATTAGTTGTTGTTTGAATTCAGTGATTCATTGTGGTTGCCACATCGACGATGTTCTTGCCTTGTGTAGAGCTTCATATTACCAAGATTTCTTGTTCAACATGTACCCATGTTAGGATTTTTGCTCTATTTTCTTAGGATCGTGCCTCATCCATCTGGAGTGTACCTGGAAACAATGTGGGATTTATGACCCCAATAAAATGGATGCTTGTTACGATTTGTATTTTTGGTCAAAGTAATATTAATAAAACCCTTGTTTTAATTTTTGAGTTTTTACTTTCTTGAGTATTTTTTAAAATTATTCACTTAATAATTTGTTGGATTTTCTTTTAAAATCCCTTGTGATCCAAACTGGGAGAGAACAAACCATTGTTTCTTTGATGGAGAACACACCATTGTTTCTAATGATGCATGCTCCGTTAAAAGATTTACATCGCTTCCCAACTCTCTCCATGCTGGATGCAAGATAAGGAATTTAAATTATACTACATGAAATGCAAGCAATGAATTTATCCTAAGCTAGAATTTCTAGTAGCATGAAGTATAATTTTAATTTGATCTAGGTCCAAGCAAAGAGACAATATGCTCATGCAAATATTATGGTTGTGGACCTAAATTACTCAATCAAACAAGTCTTAAAAAACTAAGGGCCCATTCACATAAAACAAATGCAAATAAATGTGGAAAGCACAAATCCGGGAAAACATAGAAAATAAGTGGAAAAATAGGGAGGACAAAGGACATATAGCGATGAAAACACGAAGAAAATTGAGCGGGCCCCCAAGTGTACAGACACTTGGTAAAATAGGCTCGCAAGATTGAGAATTTCCAAAGTGTCCTTCTACCCGTATTATTATAAACTAATAAATGGTCTTTCTCACATAACAAAAAAATCTAAACTAAATCTATGTTTCTTTGCTCTCTCCTTATCTTCTCCTTTCTCTTTGCTACAGACTTAGTTAAGAAAGTTGATCTACTCCTCAAGAGGCTACATTGGTCTTTCTATGAATTCCTTCTCAAATGGAGAGCCTTCAAAAAGAAGTCAACAAAGGAAATTGGTCTAGAAAAGATGAATAAAATTATTTATAAAAAGAAATAAAAGATAGATTATTACGTAACTAATATGTACACTATCCTATCCTACATTGCTCCATAGCAACGGCGCCAATTGTTTAGTCGATCGGAGAGAGGTTCCTAACATCCGATCTTTGAGGGATTTCAATATCTGACATGTCTGATCTGGAAATCATTGTATCAGTCACTCTCTCAGTACTCGGAATGTCATTAATCAACTAAGAAAACCATCATCCATGATATATGATAAAACAATAGATATATGTGGGGTGAAATTTATTATAACCTACAAAATGTGTATAGTGACATAGTAGTATATGTAGAACAACTAGAAGCAAATGGGATAGGTATAATTATTATTAATTAATAACTAACAATAATATTTTTTTTACCTTTCTGCTTTTCGATTATTTGTGGATATTTTATTATGTTTAATATTTATATATTTTTAATACTTTTGTATTTTTAAAAAATTTTATTTTTAAATTATTTTTAAATTAGAAAGTTTTTAGTTTCTTTTTATTTTTAAGATATAATATATAAGTATATGCAGTAATAATAATATGTATACTATTTTATTTTAGCTTCTATAAATAATGCATAGGATATATATAATACATACATATACATATAAATATGTACAAGAATAGTCTTTTCTATTTTACCAAGGTTTAAATTACAAATAGCTATTTATAACTAGCAATAATGATAATATAAGTGTTATAGTGTATATAGAGTATAAATAGGGTATTATAATTTTAAACATATATAAATCTATTTAAAATTCAAAAAATAAAATATTTTTTGTTATTAATGTTTTTTTCTATTTTTATGATTTTTATGCATTTTTTGTTAATAATGCTTTTAAATATCAAAATAGTGAATATATTAAATTGGTCGAATTGTTTTGGGGTTTAAAATATATAATCAATTCAAAAATTCCTAAAACTAATTATAAATTATACTATATAATATAACAAAATGTACATCAGAAAACTATTTTTTGTATTTTTGTGGAAGTTGTACTGACTTTTATAGAGTTTTTAGGGTTTTTATAGTTTTTAGTGTTTTCCTTTTATATTTTTTTGTTATTTTTAATATGAAGTTATAATCTATAGTAATATATACTCTAACTTTTTTTGTGTCAGCAACTCTTGCTTGGAGATCACATCAACCTTGGCTGGATCAACCTCCATGTCGTGCTTGGAGATGACATGGCCCAATACAATACCATTAGTCACCATAAAGTGAATCTTCTTCTATGAGAGCACTAAGTTTACCTCATAGTAATGCTAAAGTACTCGATATAAATAAGCAAGACATGTGTCAAAACTATCCCCATAGACCGAGAAATTATCCATAGAGACCTCTAGAAAACTGCCTACCATGTTAGCAAAAACGACCAACAAATACCTCAGGAATGTAGCTGGAGCATTACATAATCCAAAGGGCATCCGTCAAAAGGCGTAGGTGCTAAAAGGACAAGTTAAATTAGTCTTCTCCTATCTTCAGGAGTGATAGCAACCTGGTTCTACCCTGAGTATCTATCCAAGAAATAAAAGAACTCTTTACGTGCTAGTCTTTCGATGATCTAGTCAATAAAGGGCAGCGGAAAGTGATATTTTGCGCTCGTTGAACTCATACGCCGATAATCAACGCAGACATGACATGAAGTGAGTACTTGGATCATATTCTCCTCACCATGATCATTCATCAAAATTGTAATCTAGATTTCTTCGGGACCACATGCAATGGGCTGACCCACTTGGAATTAGAAATGGGATAAATAAAGCCAACTTCACACCACTTCATGTTTTCTTTCATGACATCATCCATGAATTTAGGATTCAAGTGTTGTTGAAACTCATGGGATGGTTATCTGTCATCCTATAAGTAGATATGGTGTGAGCACAATGTTGGATTAATCCCACGGAGATCCGAATATTCTAGCCAATGGCCTTGTGGTTTCTCTCAATTACCTTTAGCTAGCAAGATTCGTGGTCGTTAGCCAATTACGACCTGATGATGATCGAAAACATTTTGGATGCACCTGCAAGGAAGGCATACTTCAGTGTTGATGGTAAAACTTTGAGCTTAGGAGGGGTTTGAACTACTCTATAATAACCTCAGAAACTGCACTGGTAAAGGGTGAATGATCTGCCATCTGTGAACTGTCCACTGTGGCTAAAGGTTTATTGGAGTACGTTATCGTAATGGTGCATGATATGCGCTTCC
The DNA here is from genome assembly GCA_037367405.1 of Ottelia alismoides. Taxonomy (NCBI): domain Eukaryota; kingdom Viridiplantae; phylum Streptophyta; class Magnoliopsida; order Alismatales; family Hydrocharitaceae; genus Ottelia; species Ottelia alismoides. The sequence goes on from JAZKJV010007865.1 coordinate 326,139, forward strand.
CAGTGGACTTCGTTGTCCTGAACATGAGATTGTCCAGATTGTTACACCAAACTCTGGTTATTCTTGTAATTCTCTTCCTTCGAACTACATATGCGATAGTAGATTATGGGTCTGGATAGATAATGTTCTGCTCTGGCAATAAATTAGTCACCATGGACATGATCAAGGAGCCAAAAGTCATAGAGAGCACATCTGATGAAGGCAAGCCAGAAGCAACATCAGAAGAATGTGACATTTTAGATATCAATGGTGAAAAATTATGGTTTAATGATATTTTGACACGAGAAATAATCTCTTCAGAGGAGGACCTAGAAAGTGCAATCCATCCTTGCTCCATTACCAACAAGGAGATAGAGTCAGATTCACCAATAAGCTTATTTTATGAAGATTCAAGCCAAACCGAACAAGATAAATTCATCACAGATATGTTCAGTACATTGCTGTTTGAACCACATGTGACAGAGGTGGACAGCACCTCTTTATTGTCAGTATATCATGCACCTTCCCATGTCGATTCTAAAATGTTCATGAAGATGACTCAGCATTAACATAATCAAAGTAGCTTTCAGAACGTCTAAAATATGCATTCCTTGCTAGTGAGTAGAAAATGTATCCGACCAACATCAACAACATGCTTACCCCAAATTAGGAATCCCGTTTGCTTGAGGTTCTCGAGAAAAACCACAAGGCACTTCATTGGAAAGTTTTAGATCTCTAAGGGATAAATCAAGCCATGTGTTCTCACCATATTTATCTTTGAGATGATTACAAACCATCTCATGAATTTTAGTGAAGGTTGAAATCTAACCTACGGGATATCATCATGAATGAAATCACGAACTGGTGTGAAGGTAAATTCATTTATCCCATCTTAGACGGAAAGTGGGTGAGCCCATTGCATGTTGTTCCAAAGAAATCATGGATCACTATGGTTACAAATTACCAAGGAGAGGAGATTTCTAATCAAGTACCTACATCATGGCGTGTATGTGTTGATTATCGCACCAGAATTCAGCAATGAAGAAGGACCACTTTCTTATTCTATTCATTGATCAAGTACTTGAAAGGATGTTAGGGAATAAGTTCTTCTGCTATTTAGATGGTTACTCTGGGTAAAACAAAGTGGCAATCTCCTCCGAAAAACAATAGAAGACTACATTCACTTGTCCATTCGGCACCTATGCCTTCAAGAGGATTGCCTTTGGATTGTGTAATGCACATGCTACATTCCAAAGGTGTATGTTAGATATTTTTGCAGATATGATCAAAAGTTTTCTCAAGGTGTTCGTGGATAATTTCTCAATCTATGGTGATAGTTTTGATTCTTGTCTTCCACACCTAGACCGAGTGCTTCAGAAATGTTGTGAAGTCAATATGATTCGATTATGGAAAAAGAGCCATTTCATAGTCATGGAAGGAATTGTGTTGGGACATGTCATTTCAAACATGCCATGTAAGTGAACCCGATAAATATGGATGTGATTGCTAAACTTGAGCCACCTCAAATAGTTAATAACGTGAGGTCATTCCTTGGGCATGGTAGTTTATATCAAATATTTATCAAGGACTTCAACAAGATTCCCGACTTCTTATATATCTACTATACAAAGAGACTGAATTCAGTGTTGATGAGAAGGTTCTCCAATCATTTTATTAGTGAAAGATCTTGTCCCTTAGGCTCATGTCCTACAACCACCTTATTGGCTTTTCCCATTCTAGATCATGATAGATGGATCAGATTTCATAGTTGGGGTTATGTTAGGATAAAGAAGTGACAAATTACCCTATGCCATTCACTATGTTAGCAAAATATTATGCGATAGACATAAAAACTATAAAGTTGAAGAGAAGGAGTTGCTGGTAGTGGTTTTCACTGTGGAGAAGTTCATATTTTAATTTTCTTCGATCAAAAGTCACTGTCTGTACTGACCACTCTACTATCTGATACTTATAAGAGAAGAAGGATGCAAAATCACGCTTACGCAGGTGGATCCTTCTCCTCCGAGAATTTGATTTGGAAATGAGAGACAAGCCTAGAGTCAAGAATGCGGTAGTAGACAATTTATCCTGAATACAATGCATAGATACGTAGCTGAGTAGTACACCGATCACAAAGACCTTTCCTGAATAAGAAATCTCGGTATTTCATCTATCCCCAGGTATGCCAATATTGTGAACTACCTTGTATATGTGGTTATCTCGCAAGATTGGACGAGAGTCAAGAAGGACAAACTCTTGTCTAATATTTATTTTTACCAATGGGAAGATCCATACCTTTTTAGGGAAGGAGCAGATTGCAAATAGCATTGATGTATCTCATAGGCATAGTACAATAGTATCAACCACCATTGTCACAAGCTCGAATCTGGAGGACACCATTATGGAAGCATAATGGTAATAAAAATATTATAGTGTGGCCTCTAGTATCCCACACTAATCAAGGATGAAGCAAAATATGTCAAAGGCTACATAGATTGCTAGAAAATGAGAGGAACCCTCAGTTAGAAAGACTCGAAGCCCCTCAAATTCATTCATATTTCTGATGTGTTTGATGCTCGGTGAATTGATTTTATGGACACATTTCCTAAATGTCAAGGATATGAATACATCCTTCCCTTCGTTGATTACATGAGTCACTGGGTAAAAGCTATTCCTACTCGATCAACTAATAACAGAACAATCTATCGATTTCATAATGATGACATCATTTCACGGTTTAGGATCCTAAACATTCTCATTTCAAATGGGAGAAGAAATTTCATCAATAAAAAGGTAAAGAAGTTTGTAAAGGAGTACGACATCGATCATCAGGTTGCATCTCCTTATCATTTGCAGTCTAATGGCTTGGCCGAATTATCTAACAAAGACATCCATACTATATTACATAAATAGGAAGCTTTAAACACAACTTCTAGGTTCAAATCTATGGGCTTATAGAACTGCCTACAAGACTTCATTGGTCATGGCACCCTTCCATCTTCTATATGCAAAGCCATGCCACCTGCCAATGGAATTAATTCGCATATCTCTTTGAGTAGTAAACATCTGCAATCTCGACTCACAAAGAAGAGGCCAGAATAGAAAGATCGATCTAAACAAGCTCTTGGAATTCCGAGACTAGCATACAATAGCAACTTGATGTACAAGTAGAAGGTCAAAGGCTAGCCTGACCGGCACATCAGATGAAAGACTTTTGAGTCTGGACAAAAAGTGTGGTTATTTGATGCGAAGTTGAAGATCTATCCTGGCAAATTAAAGAGTTAATGTACAGGGCCCTTCATTGTGAAGACTATGCATGACAATGGAAGCATTCTCATGTCAGAATTGACATATGACGCACAACCATCTGTAGTCAACACTCAATTGCTGAAGCCATATCTAGGGCGTGATACATTCAAGGCCTTTGTCGATTCTATTCAGGTTGTATTTGATGAAGATCTATCAACAACATCAGAAGATTCAAACAATGCCACCAAAATTATTTTTAGTTAATTCTCTTCTTTTCTTCTTTTCATTTCTTTTTCAATTCTTTCTTTCTTCCATATTTCATTCATCACATTCATCGGTGTTATACTTAGGATGTAATTCATGAAAACATATAGGAGGGATTAGTGTATTCAGGATATTCTTTATTGATCTCTTGCTTATCTCTCAACTCATTGATATTATGTTTATACTTAGTGATATTTTACCCTAAGTATCGGGGGGGGGGAGGGGGGGGCAAGCCAAGTCATTGATTTCGTGTATTCTAACCCTCGATCATCCCCACCTTGTTTACAACTTGTTATACTTACGACCTATTGATAATGTGTATAGGTGGACGATCGATTTCTTATTCTTTGAGCAGTTGTAGTATAGACTTTTCTATACTCAGCATGAGTTCTATCTTCCATTATTTCTCTTCGAGCACTATGAGGACATAGTTCGTGCTAAGTATAGGAGGGTTATATAAAAGGTATATACATTACCCCATTACTCGTGCTTCCATATAATATGGCTTACAAAAGTAAAGAGTATATAATTTAAATACACATTAATTCTTTATAAATATGATAAATAACCTGATCTAAAAATGTTTTGCAAAATGATTAAAAATGGTTGTTAAATGTATTGAAAAATTTATTGAGACCATTTGTAAAATATTTTCAAACCTTTGTAAATATTTATAAAAAAATTCATTTCTTTGAATAAAATGTTTTGAAAATTACTGTGCAAATGATTTGGAGAATGGTTGTGAAATGCTTTGAAAAATCTATCTATACCTTTAAAAATATATGCAAAATGATTTCCATGCTGTGTAAATTATTTGTAAATTATTCTCGAAATAAAGTTTTCAAAATATTTGTCAAAATGTTTTCAAAATTATTTTTAGAACCTTGCATATAATTTTGATAAATAACAACTTTAATAAAATACTTTATTTATATCTAACCCTTGTATATAAAACATGTCAATAAAAACATACACTTAACTTATTTAAAAACTTCCATTGTAAAATCTACATCCAATTTTGTAGATATACACTCCCTCTCGTGTAAATATCTGTACATTGTGAATTAACTAACTTTTATCAAAAAATCCCTAAAATGTTTAAAATTTTCAAAAATATCATAAAAATTACAAATTTTCAAAAATACCTAAAATTTTGAAAAAGGTTTTAAAAACTCCTATAGTTTGCAAAACATTTTGAAAAATCCATAAAAAGTACAAAATCGAAAAATAGTTTCACAAAAATATTTTCTTACATTGCAATGCATATGCATTTTCAGAATGATTTTGATAACTGAACAAGTTAAAATAAAATCCTAAAAATTGGAGCTTAATGTAGACCTTAATTCACTGAGTTTCAGAGGAACTTATTAAGGACTAGAGTTAGGGGCACTTCATGTCATGTTGACTTAATTCTTAGGTTCTATGAGACTGGGTTCAAAAGTCAATTTAATGAGTCTAACTAGAACCTTTCATGTCATACGTATGACTTCTGAGACAATGTCTTAATTTGAGACCTCGCACTCTGCGCGTAGCTCAACCAAGATGGATTGTTGAAATATCTTGGGGTCTAAGTCGGGATGATACTAGGCTGCTTCGTCAAGCATGGCTCAAGAGTCATTCTTGGGGACTACTTGAATTGGTAATTCAACCCCCTATTTCTCTAGTAGAATTGACATATAATGACTGGATAATGGATTGAATAAAGCTTCAAATAAGGAATGGTCTGCTATAACAAATTTTCTAAGAACCCAAAACATGGGCGGAAGAAAATATTCAGTATCTGTTGGTGTAAAACAAGAATGCAGAGCAATGCCAAATAAAGAAATATTAAAAAAGAAGCCTACATCAAAAACTCTAAAATCTTCAGCTTCTATAAAAGGCATACTTCTTGGTGGATACTTGGTCACATTGACCGAGCTTCACAAGGAAATGTGTCTACACTGATCCATTTCCACTTCTTTTCTCTTTATTCTATCTTCATCCTCCTTCATTGTGTAGTGGTACATACCTTAATTCAGAAGGGAATATCCATCTCCTTGAGGATGAGATACAGGAGGAGGAGACACTTGATAGTTCAACTATTTATCTAGGAAGAGCTAACACAGATCACACACATGGTACTTATCATTTCAAAGTTATGAGAGTATAAGTCAAAAAGGATTGTTGATGAATCTCCATTTCATCGCCTTTATTCTTTTATTTTGGACTGAAATCCCTAATTGAAAGCATGAATATAACACTCATTTGTACAAATTAACATTCATTTATTGACTAATAAACACTATATAAATATATGTATTTAATTCCAAAATAATAAAGGAAATAAAAGAAAAAATGAAGTGTCAAAGAAACCGAATGACCTTAGACTCCAAGATCATGTCAATATTGACTTGGTCGACAATGAATAAAGTATGAGGATATAGGACAAAGTAAGTGTACAAAATATACTCAAAATCCTAATTCTTTGACTCAATAAATAACCTTTCCAGGACTTATTTTATTCCCCAATTTGTACATTAAATAATAAAATCCATAACATGAAAGATATAAATAAAATTACAAAGAAAAATACAAAATTGATTGCACCTAAAAATAACAGAGTGCACCCGGGATACATAGAATAAAAACGAGTAAACAAAACATCCCAGATTTGCATCATGTCCATACATACTCAAACTTGACCAAAGTCACCATTATTGTTCTTACAATTTAATTATTTATTCCATGATAGGTGATTTCATTAAAAAATGAGTTATTGGGTCTTTATTATATTGTATACATGTATATTATACTAAATTTATTCATTTTATGTATTTCACATTTCTTATATCGTTATATACTTGTAAGTATTATTCAAAACACATTTAAATAATAAAAATAATGAAAACAATTAAGAATTTATTAAAATAAAAAGTGTATTAAAATTTATGGGTAAACTACACCTATATAATAAATATACATATTTATTTAAGTAAATAAGTTAAATCAGAATAATAAAATAAAAATATGTTACTATGTAACTAAAATTGTAAATATATAAAACATTTATAATAAAATACAAAATAAAAATAAAATACACTAAATCATGTATAAATACTTATGTACATACATATGAATATTAACAACTAATATATAACTTTGTAAAAATCATAAATAAATGCTATATAAAATAACCAAAATTTATCTTGTTTTAACCGAAAATTAATAAATTCATTTAATATTTTTAAATGAATTAATAAGGGTTTCTCCCTGAAATTTTTTAGTTGGCCTATGTGGACCAACAAGAGAGTTACGACTATTGACCCGTGGGTCAACAATCTTTTCCCCCCGCCCCCTTTGTCAGAAGTCTCATGACTTTTGACTTTTCTCCATTTTCTCCCATTCGTCCTTGCCTCCTTCCTCCTTGAGACATCCACCTTCCTACAACCATCATCTCCCTAATCCATGTCGTCCCTCTAGCCTATGTCAACCAGTCGTCTCCTTCACGCAAAATACCCCTTGAAATCACACCCTTCCTCTATGCACAAATAAAGACCCAAAACCCCCCTTGTTGTTTTGATCCTCGTTTTCCTCTCGTAACCCCAATAGGACCTTATGATAGCAAGACATTTGTGACGACATCATCTTCCCTTCCTTACCGGCATGAATAAGGTTGGGAATCGGGTGATATAGGTATGGTCGAAACATTGCCAGTAATGTTTCATCTTCTTCCCACAACACAGGTATGAACTGCCTTTTTTGTATCTTCATTTCGCATTTCAATTATTTAACATAGTTTTGCTTTTATTTCCAACAATTAGAACCTACCTTAGTGTTAATTTAGATTTTTAAATTTGTTTAAGCTTTCAGGTCCAGCCCCATCATGCACTTTTGGGTAAATATTTAAGTTGCATCTGTGCATTGTTGTATTTATATCTCAGTCTTGTAACTATATATAAATGTTAAATAGTTGTGTGATATTTGTATCGGACATCCCAAAGTTTATTCTACAACATCGAGGACCCCTTCCACCTCACCTCACGTGGACCCCCACGTGAAGCAGGGGAATTGTGTACTCATACCCTTATCCGTTTTTTAATTTCTTTTTAGTTTTACAAATTATAAAATACATGTAATAAATTAAGGATATTTGCATGCTTTAACTTGAATTTTATTTTTATTTCAAATATTTCCTGCCAGCCAATATATTTTATTTATGTCTTTCTATTCTTATTAAATAGATCCAGTGTGTTAAAAATTATTGTATAATTTAAGTAGTTTCTTGAAACGATGTAGATGCTTGCCCATATTTTTATTAGAATTTTTTCCCATTTGTTAAAAATCATTTAATAGTTATTTATTCCATATCAAAAAATAAAAATATAAAAAATATATAACTGCCTTACAAAATTACAAAAAAGTTAGAGTATATATATTACTATAGATTATAACTTCAGATTAAAAATCACAAAAAAATATAAAAAGAAAACACTAAAAACTATTAAAACATACCTACTTAATTGGATCCTTCTACTCCAAGAGTTTGATTTAGAGATTTGAGATAAACATGGAGAAATGAATGATGTGGCATATAACCTTTCCCGTATCACAGATGCAGAAACACCTGAGCAGCTACTACTTCCTATAAAAAAAGACTTTTTTAGATGAGGCTATTTTATCTATTTCCTCACTCCCAAGGTATGATGATGTTGTAAACTATCTTGTCTTTGATAAAGTTCCACAAGATTGGCCCAAGCTTAAGGTAGACTAGTTCATGGCAGAGATTCATTTCTACCAGTAGGAGGATCCCTACTAATTCATGAGGGGTACATATTTTATTTAAAGGAGGTGCATTCAAAGGAGGAATATACCATTGTGCTTGACAATTTTCAAAGATTAGAGGCTAGTGGACATCATTTGGGGGAGCACACAACAACAAAGGTTCTATAATGTGGCCCATGGTGGTAAACTCTATTTTAGGATGCTACATATTTTGTTAAGGGTTGTAGTGATTGCTAGAGAATGGGAGGAACCATTGGTTCTAAAGATACAATACCCATAAATATATCTAGGTTACATATGTTTCTGATGCTTGGGGCATTGACTTCATGGGTCGATTTTCGTGCAATCAGTGATTTGAGTACTTTTTGCTTGTTGTGGATTTCATTAGTCGTTGGGTGGAGGCTATCCCCACCTGAGCCACTTATAGTCATACAATTTGTCACTTCCTCAAGGACACCAATATTGCACAGTTCATGATTCACATGATTCTCCTTTCAGATGGGGGAATCCACTTTATCAGCAGGGAAGTTAGAAAGCTAGTTAAGGAGTACGACACTGAGCATCGTGTCACGTCTCCTTACCATCCATAGACTAACGACTTTGCTGAGATTTCAAATAGGGGGATCAAGACTATTCTTTAGAAATTGGTTTATCCCGATAGGAAGAACTGGTCATAGATGCTTGGCTCAGGTTTGTGGGCTTATCGTACATCGTACGATTCTCCTTTGGTTATGTCTCCCTATTAGTTGGTTTATGGAAAGCCTTGTCACTTGCCAGTTGAATTAATTCATAAATCATTATGGAAAATACATGAATGCAACTTGGACTATTAGTGAGGATGACAAAATAGGAAATTGGATCTGAACAGATTGTTGGAAGTTCGAGACTTCGCTTATGACAATATCCTCATGTATAAGGAGAAAGTTAAGAGATGGCTTGATAGACACATTTGGAGAAAGAATTTCGAGCCTAATCAAAAGGTGTGGATGTTTTATGTAAAGTTGAAGCTATTTCCTAGTAAACTCTAGAGCAAATGCTCATGATCGTTTATAGTGAGAGTTGTGCGTGACAATGGTAGCATTGTCATTTCTATGTTGTCATCTGATGCACATCCGTTTGTGCTGAATGATCAGTTGCTGAAGCCATATCTAGAACATGATACATTCTTGTCTATTGTAGTTCCATTCATGAGGTATCGAACGATGATTCTTTGACTTCTACGGCATCTGATACATGAACTGATTTTCTCTTGTATATATCCCTTTCATTTATACTTTCTTTCTTCTGTTTTTATTTTCATTATGTTTCAACACTCTTATTATTGCTTGTTCTCATGGATCCTTTACCCTAAGTATAGGGGAGTTATATTGTTTGTTTCATTCTTCTGTATTTTTCATTTTATTTCTTATGTTCTCTAGCTTCTCCCTCAACTTATTGATATTCTTTTCTATACATAAGGATATCTTACCCTAATTATTGGGGGAACAAGTCGAATCATTGAGTTTTTACATTTTGTTCTTTCGTTTCCCAATTTGTACAGTCTTCTACACCAAGGATTATTTGATCCTATGTATACGTGGATCACCGACTTCTATTCCTTTTATTTATCATTCTTTGACTCATTGTATTATAGGATTCTTTTCACTTTTCTGTACTTAGCATGAGTTATGTATTCCTTAATTGCTTCTTGGTTACTTTGAGGACATAGATTGAGTTAAGTATAGGGGGTGTCGTATATATGGTATATATACTTTAGCAATAACTCGCGCTTTTGTTTGTTTAATAATAAGGCTAATAAAATTGGTATAAAAATGTTTGTAAAAGTTTGTAAAAATTCTTTTGAAAAATTCTTTTGTAAAATATTTTGTAAATGCTTTTTTAAAAAAAGATTGTAAACTTTTTTGTAAAAATCATTGTAAAAGTATTTTTGAACAAACTTTTGCAAAATGATTGTGAAATATTTTTGTTGTAAAATGTTTATAAAATTATTTGTTGTACAAATTTATTAGTGTGTAAATTATTTGTAACATGTTAGAAAATAAAATGTTTGAAAACTTCATTTGAAAAATTTGGTAATTTTTTTCTTAAAACCTGTTGTAAAATGTTTTGTAAAATATTTTAGTAAAATATTTTGTAAAGGTTTGTTAATTGTTTGTAAAATATTTTGTAAAATTATTTTCTCATTTTGTATATAAATAACTTGCGTGTACTTATGTGTATAACTTGTTTTAAAATTCTTGTAAACATAACTTGTAATAACTTGTGAACTGTAATCATAAAATACTTTTTATAAAAAAAACTTTGCATAAAAGTAGTAATTAAGATTAATTTATAAAATTCTTTAATAAAATTTATCTTAAAAAAATTGTAGATAAAATATGTAAACATTTTTGTGAATAAAATCTTGTATAAAAGCTGCATAACCCTGCTATATAGTTTTGTATAAACTCCTTTGTAAATGTCTATAAAATCCTTGTTAATTTTTGTGAATACCTCTAATTCTCTAAATCTGTTAAAAAACTCATAAATTTGAAATACTCTAAAATCCATAAAAATATTTAAAAAAAAATCTTAAAATTAGATAGAAACATTAAATCAGAAAATTCTTTTTAAAGAAAAAAATGCATTTGTATTAGCATTTTTCAGAATAATATTGACGCCAAAATTAGTTTGGAATAAAATCTGAAGAATGGAGTTTGGTTAAGACCTTAATCCAATTTATTTCATAGGAACCTTAAAGGAACTGGAGTTGAGACATTTTAGGTCATAGCAACTTAATTCTTTGGGTCCATAAGACTATGTTCACATGTCATCTTTACGGGTCTATGTAGAATATTTCATATACATGCACGATTATTTTAGACAATGGCCTAACTTGTACAAGCACTTTGCCTGTAGCTCAATGCAGATGAGGTGGTGACGGGCAGAATCCATTGGCAAGAGGCGCATCCGAATGTAAACATACACAGTCACTTTGAGTGTCCAATGCACGCCAACCTAGTCTAGTGGCAAGGACGTGTAAAGATAGGATGTTGTGTGTTGAAATAAAGCTTCAGATGTGCGTTGGTATGCTGGCACATTTTTTAAGGCCATAAAACAAGTGCAGAAAGAAAGATTCTATATCTGTCGGGGCATAAAAAGATCAATGCAGTGCAACAATATTTTCCACCAAAAAGAAGCCAAAAATACACCAATTACAAATACAAAAAATGACCACAATGGTTCATGCTTCAGAGAACGTGCGGATCTTAATGAAGATTAGGCTACATTGGCCGGATTCACAAGTAGATGTGGCTACACTGGCCACACTCCAATTCTCTTCTTATTCTTCTATCTTATGTCACCTTCGATTGTGGACACAACACATACCTAAAATTATAAGGAAATACTCCGCTGTTAGATCTTTGGATTATTAATGTGACGGAACCTTAATGGGAAATGGAAGCCTAACAACCTCTAAGTTCCACAAGACTCCTACTCAAGTCTCCTCAACAGTCACGTCAGAGCAAGTCTACATACACAAATTCTTATGACTATGAACCTTTACTTGTACGGTGTAAGTGAAATATAGCTCCCCATCTCAAAAGTAGCAAAGAAACAACCTCTCTCAAAAAGGTTACTCTAGTCCCCCGGTCTAGCAACTCTTTCCTCAAGGAGTTGGGATATTCTCTTCTATGTTCAGGTACAACCAACTCAAGAAGAGGAGATGGAGAAAAGAATGGATGGTAAAAGTGTAGCTACCTATCCATGGATGCATGACCAGTGTAGTCAAATCATCCAGCTGCAAGCTTACCAAAAATTTGACTTTGAAGCTCTTTTTTTCACTTGTACAAACACTTCAGTAGGCATTTTACTTTGGAATTAGGCATGTCTTCTTTTTGAGATTCTGCATTTTTTTCTCTTTTTTTAAAAAAATATATACAAGGTGAAGCTTGTACATAAGGAGTTTTTCCTGTTGAGCTAGTAGACTATCATTCTTTTGAAGCATTATTTCATCCCCACGGCATCCTGTCTTTAGACCTCAATGCTACTAGATCAGGTTTAGATACACAACCCTCCCTAGAGGAAGATGAGAGGTTCTGCCTAAATGTACTACCCTCTTATGCTACTCCAAGCCAAAAGATTCTGCCTCCTCACTACCTCCTCAATGAAGAGCTACGTGTAGAGTGCTTGTCCAAGATAAGCCACAGTATGAAAGAATCATGCATGTGTTGTTAAATATTCTACTTAGACTAATCAAGACGACTGTGAACATAGCCTTATGGACTCAAAGAATTAAGTCGCTCGGACCTGAAAAGTCTTTATTCCATTTCTCATAAGGTTCCTCTGAAATTAAGTGGATTAAGGTCCAACTTAGCTCCATTCTTCAATTTCATTCAAGACTTAGTTCAAATGTCAATACTATCCCGAAAAATGTATATACAAATGCAAGAAATATGTACAATGCAAAAAGAAAGCAATTTTTCTAATTTTGATCTTTTTATGGATTTTTGGAAAGAAAGAAAAATCATGCACATGTAAAAAGAGATTTTTTTTGTTTTTTTGAAATGCAAGTTTTTATATACTTTTGGTTTTGTAGTTTTTAGGGATCCTTTTAAGGGAAAAAAAGGGTTAGTAAAATATATACAAGAAGAAAATGTTTTCTTCTTTTTTTGTTTTGTTTTATTTTGTTGTTTCTGTATTTTTTTATTTTTGGTTGTTTGTTAGTTTTTTTGGTTTTTCATTTTGTCATTTTTTTTGTTTTTTTGCTTTTGCCATTTTAAATAAAAGGTGACAAAGTCTATATACACACATGGATTTGTCGAATTTATATACATATCGCCAAAATAATCATATTAAAAGTATGAGTTATGTCCAAAGTATATATACAATATATACGACACCCCCATATACATAGCTCGAACTATGTCCTCATAGTAACTAGAGAGCGGTAAAGGAAGACACAAGTCATGCTAAGTAACATAGATTTGATAAATTTATATACATAAACCCAAAATGATCATATTAAAAGTATGAGTTATGTCCTTATAGTAGTCAGAGAGCGGCAAAGGAAGACACAAGTTGTGCAAAGTATAGAAAAGTGAAAAGACTCCTATTCTACAACGAGAAAAGAACAAATGAATAGAATAAAAGTTGGTCATCCCCCCTATACTTAGGATCAAGAAATCCTAAGTATAGAAGACTGTACAAAAGGGAAAATCGATGAATAGAATGTACGGAATCCAACGGCTTAACTTGCCCCCCAATACTTAGGGTAGAATAGCCCTAAGCATAGAATATCAACAAGTTGGGGACAATCGATAGAAGAAAAGAATAAAACACAAAAGACATGATATGAACAACATCACCCCCTTATACTTAGGGTAGAGTATCCCTAAGTATAAGCAACAATAGGAATGATGAATAGGATGAATATGAACAACACAAATCATTCAACCCCCTATTCTTAGGATAAAGAACATCCTAAGTATAGCATATATACATACAGAAAGGAGTAAACGATAAAACAGGAGAAGAAAGAATGAAACGATAGGATATACAAGAGGAGTGGATGTACAAAGGTCAAGAAGTCGAAAGCAGACCTTCTTGCGAGATCGATGAGGAATGGATTTGACAAGTTGTAGGTCGATATTGGGGTCAACATTAGAATAAACTGATCATGATCAATCAAGAATATATCCTCAGCGGCTTTAGAGTGTTTAGGCACGAACCAATCAGTGGAAGTAGTTTGATTATGTACTGCCTAGGAAGTCCTGTAAATATCAAAGTAAAAAGGCTCGAACTCATTATCAGAACAAGTAAAATCAATTCCAACCTAGCGATCCTCTACCGGATCATCATCTTCATCAAAAGGCCTGAATTCCTTTATAAAAGAAATCAAATCAATTTTGGCCTTATTAGTCTCATCTAAATCGAGGTGAATAGGAACAAACTCATTAGTGAAAGTCCTAGTGATCCTCCTTGAAGAGTCTGTCTTCGGCTCTAGGGTGTCTATTGTATAAATCCCATGTATGTCATCAATGCATCACCACGTATCATAAGGGGGAACTTCAAGGCCTATTCTTTTCGAGTCTTCCTCCATGAAGAGGAATTCTTTGGTCTCATTATCATCCAACATACAACAAAAATCTCTGATATTATCATCAAGGTCAAAGTCCTAGGCGTTGGCTAACATGGGCACACTCTCATGGGATGCAAGTTTCTGGTCAGTAATGGGTGTAGTGATCAACACCTCGGTCCCTACATTAGAACGGATGTGAATCTCTCTTGATCTATAATCAATAACGGCTCTCGCAGAGGAGAGGAAAGGCCATCCCAAGATGATTGGAGGGTGATCCATAGGGGTGGAGGTCTCCATGGGCAATACAATAAAGTTAGAATTGAATTTCATACCCTGATAATAATGATAATGTTTTCTAGAAATCCCCTTTGACCTCTTGATAGATCCATCAACAAATTGTACTATCATCCTGGTTTTCATGAGAGGCCCGTGATGAAGAGACTGTACCATAAAGAAGGGTATTATATTGATTGAAGCATCGCCGTCAGGGAGAGTGTTATCACAAGAATATTCAGAGATGGAGTAAGTCACAAGAGGTGTGATAGTGTTCCCTTTATTAGAATGTGGAGGATGAGAGATGACGTGGGTAGTGGCCATGGTCAAGATGTGATGCTTAGATCTGCTCCTACGCTTTCTCTTCTTGTGTTGAGGAGCAGATAAATGGCTCGTGGCCTGGTGAAGTGGGGTTGTAATGATCTCGTGAATGGTGGCCATCACACCAGGTTCAGACAACATTTTTTTGATCTTTTGGAACTCCTTCATATAAGGGAGGAGATTGGAATCAACATATACACAAGGATTGCCAAGAGTAGTCTGTACAGTGGCATCCTCGGGTTTAATGGTTGGACATTTGGTGAATGATTGTGTGGGAAAATGGTTTGGCATGGGTTCCCTCTCCCTACAAAATGAATTAATAATGTGTCTCCCGAAATCTTTTTAGATTTTTAAAATTTTCTCATTTTTTGTATTTTGGGCGAATGCAAGCTCTCATGATTATCCTCCAGTGAATCTATATCCACAAATAATGGAGAAACATTCTAACTATTATTTATGTTAAATAGACTTCTATCTTGATTTCATATGCTCCATCATCTGGTTTATGGTCTCAAGTGTGGACATCTTGAAAGGTGACTCAAAAATCATAAGATCATGTGAGTGGAATGAGGGTGGTGAAAATCAAAGTCCGATTCATGAAATATTGGGTTAGGAACTTATATACAAAAATCAAGAGGAAAGTCCTCCTAGAAAAGGGAGGTGGACAGGCTAGAGGGTGTGAGGGATCCAAGAATGTCAGATTAAAATCACTCCCGTCAGCCATCTCCAAAACAAAAGACAGGGATCGGGAGAACGTGATAGTCAACTCAAGTTTTGCAAAGAAAAAAGGCACAAACGCGTGAAGGATCGAGTATGCACACAATCAATCACAATAAATATACACAAATCAAAACACACCCCTCAATTCACTTATTCAGCTCGGTGAAGTCCGTGAAGGTTCGGTCAATTATCTTGTCGGATTTTACTTTAGGATAAATCAATCTATTAGAGCGATTAAGCGAGCTGTTAGGAACCCAATGCTCCCAAGAGACTATCCCAATCTCACAACTAGTTTTTCCCAGCCAGTATGGGTTGCAGATTGTTTACCTACTTCGCTCCACGGGCCCTCGAAGAAAAAGGAAAGAAGTAATGTGTAAGAAACACGATTTTAAAATATGAGAATGAAAAATGAAATAAATATAGTGAATATGAACAATGAAATAATGTCGAAAAACATAAACAAATATTTACAACCAAGAATAGCAGGTCAAAACAGAAACACAACAACCCTCGTCGTGCCTCCCAACAACGGTGGCATTTTTTGGCCAAGAGCTTATATATTTTTTAATTAATTTTAATTAAATGTGCAATGGTCGTCACAACTCATATATCCAGCAACAAAAAAATTCTTCTCATGTTAAATTATTTAAAAAAGAATAATCCATAGTAGGAGAATGTTTGCTTTTTAATTTAACTTGTATTGCAACATGATAGAACTCCGAGAGGCTACAATACCCGAGGGTTATTCAAATAATAAAAAAACAATTAAAAGGAAAAGAGAATCTCAAATGCTAACTACCTTGGTTTTTGTGATATTTTTATTTTTTTTATTTTTAATTTTTTTATTGATATTTTTTTATGATTTTCAAAATTTTAATGATTTTTATTTTTGCAAATTTTTTAATTTTAAAAATATATAATTTTCAAATCAAATTTATACACAAAAGAAATGCAATTTTGGTTGGATTTTTTCAAATATACAAAAACGTCCAAATATAATATTTTTGTATTTATATGGTTTTTACTGTTTTTGTAATTTTTAAGATTTTAGGAATCTTTAGTATTTCAAAATGAATAAAAAAGGAGAAAATACAAACAGTGAGAACACATAATTATTTCACAATATAAAAAATGAAATGAAATAAAAAATAGAACCAATTTGTTTTTCTCAAAAAGCTGAGGAAATTATCTATAATCAAGAACTCAATTAACATTTTTTTATTTTTTCTATAATTTTATAAGATTTTTTAAATTTTTAGTATTTTGTCAATTTGTGGTTTTCAAAAATAATTAATACATGAAAATTGGAAAGGAATTATAGGATAGTGAAATAGAAATAATATATTTTTTTATTTTTTATTGCGATATTTGTATTTTTATGATTTTTCAAAGTGCAAACAATAAAAGAAATGGGGTTTTTGATTTTTTTAAAAATAAAAAGTAATGAATATTTTATATAATGAAGATGCACAAAACATGAGTCTAACTTAATTTTTGGGGAAGTTATTAAGCAACATAAATATTTATTTGAATAAAAAGAACATGAAAGTTTAAATCTGGAAACACAACACTGAATAACAAATAATTATTGTTTTTACATAAACAAATAACAATAAATAAAGGGATTTTATCACTTGTGCCCCTCCGAGATCTCGCAATTTCAGTTATGCCCCTATCTTTTTGGA
>JAZKJV010007866.1:0-88314 GCA_037367405.1 Ottelia alismoides
TCTTTTTGTGTTGCAGTTTACTTGTATTGAATTACGAAGGTAATCTGAGATATACTTCTTTTTTGTCTTAAGTTTCCGGTTTATAAAAATTGCAGCCTTACTACACATGGCATAACAGCTCAAACATAATACTATATTTATAATTCACAAAGTATGAGAGTGGAATATAAGACAGATATTCTACTCAACAATTTGAGCTTAGCATTTTAGATACCTTTTGTTGAGATTAAATATTTTGGATGGTTATCATCAATCCACCTAATCCGAGTCAAACAATTGTCAAGATCAGTTTTTCTCGATAAAGATGCAGATGTCTAAGTCTGAAATGTTACATACAAATTAGTTGTTATATAATATGTGCATTGAAATAGGATTTTCAGCCGACGTCTGCAATTGATTGTACTTAGAATTTGGGAAATTCCAACTTTGAACCATGATCCTTTAATTAAAGGTACACTAAATAATCAGATTATCAAGTGTGTTGTGTTTGACTATTTTTAACCCTTGCATCTGAAGAAGGTTATTATTAAACTCCTAAATAAACTATCAACTCTTTTGCATGGTAGTTTCATTCTCCCTAGTCCCTGCAAATTATTTTCAATTCAGTGCGAACATCCTTATTGCATATTACAATACATGGACAATTGCAGTGGCCGCGTTGAGGACAGTCATCAATCCCAGAGAATGCATATCAACACCACGATCCAGAATCGATTTATCTCCGCTTCTCCCCACAACGCTGCAAAAATAATTCCTACCTGCCGGATTAAAATTGCGAAATTCTACAAGCACTGCAGGCTTCTGTAACAGCAAAGGCCGATTTCTGGGGAAAAAACTATACTACATATATATGGACTCTTGAGCAATGTGAAAGCTTTCCCTAGCTCGTCGACTACAGTCTGCACCTTGACAAATTTATGTACACATGGATACATGATTTTGCAACAAAATCAAAATAATCTAGACGGGCTCGATATGCACACATGCATACCATATATGGCGACACTGGGGCACAGGCTATTACTGCATGAGAGACTACATTCGGCTGGGTCGGTTTACTGAATTTCAACATGACTGCAAGAGCTCTACCATTCCTCTATTTCATCATCTTCGCTTTCATCCGGACAACAGCCGCTGTCGGGACTGTCTCTCTTCGATGGGTATGAATCATTGCTTTTTAGATTGCAGCTCTGTGATGCTTCTCCCTTGAGGTGGGTATCAGCCAAGGTCTTGAATCCAAGCAACCTGATTGCAGGTCTATACTCGGTGGCTATGTCGGCGACACACTTGAGCTTACGGTAAGGTATGATTCATACTTCTCCTGGAAGATATCTTTCTGCATTACCATCGCAAAACCAAGTTGAATGGCATAAGAGCGTGAAGGGGTAATCGTATTACCATTGCTATGGATCAGAGAAAGAAACGACAGATAATAAAAATTCACAGAGAAAAAAACATCAGGCTCATCCAACTCACTTTCTGAAAGTTATCAAGCTTTACAGCTATCATGAACGGAATCCTAACTGGTATATTGGTCTTTGCCTTTCTTTTTTTGGTTTGCCGATTAATAAAACGAGATTGCAATACAAGTAATGCTAAAAGAGACATTTAAGATTTTCATTTTTTTGGAAAAAAAGGAGAAAAAGAAAAAGAAAACCTACATAGATACCTTGTGTAGGACATGTTGAAGCAAAAGCAAAATTTTCAAGTGAGATACTGATAAACATGCCCTGGTGATAGCCTTTTCGATAGAGCAAATGTAATTTTTGGGTAACAAATAGACCCCAAGAGACCACTCCCCCCTTAATAGGTTAATGGCATGTCTCCCAAAGGAGGAGTTAGCGGTTCATATATCACTTTTTTTAGAAACGCGTGTCCCTATTTATGCATTAGAACTCCTATTTCATGTTAGAATAATCTCTTAAGAACTTCATATACTGCCCCCCATTTCAATCTTCCTGTCACTTCCCCAAGGGTGGGAAATCGGGAAGGCGTCCCTCTCCTCAACAATCAAGTGAGAACGACAGTTCCACGTCCTACACATAGTGGTTCCAATTGATTGACTGGGAAAACAAGAGAGTCAACTCCAGAAAAATTATTTCGCGTGCTTTAGTTAGAAATAGACAAGACAAGATAGATGAAAGTACAGATCATGGAGACTGCTAAGTTTATTGCTCCATGGTCATCAGCACAGGATATCTACCTCCCTGAATTAACAACTCCATCCCCATGGTTGCCAATTAAAATATGGGATCAACCATTGGTTAATGAGCAGAAATACGAATAATTTGTAGGAAAAGAAAAGTAGAATAAGAACTGAAAATAAGAACTGAAAATGTCATCTTTTGGGTGCACTATCTAGACAAAATCGCAACTTTTTAAAAGTTATCAGGGACCGGCGCAAAATTGCTGGTAAATACCAACTTTTTTCGTCACCACAAAAAGATTGATAAATCCAATTCTTCCAGGTACCTTGTTGATTCGTGAAGATTGATCCACCTGCCAAAGCACCGGGGTTCTCATTAGAGTGCCACCTACTTGAACAGAGGACTGTCAGATGAAAGGGTGGTCACTTGTTTGCTATATTCCACATAAAATCTAAGAACGAAAGAGAAACCTAGATGATGAAGGATGGGAATTTCCAAATAAAACACCACGAACTGCAACTGAAGCAGCAACTTGTTGTGATATGTGGTCTGGCTCGTATTTCCATCTTATCATCCGTGACAATGTTGATTGTGTGGCAGTAGAAGCAGATAATCGGCATCACTCAAGTAAGAAGCCACTGTCCATGCATCCTGTATTGCTTCATCACTAATAAAGTCAAGCACTACAAGCAAAAATTGCAGTTAGATGTGTGATTATAATTTATTAATCAAGCTATTTAAACTTTCAAATCAGATTAATAGCAAAACAAGGGATTATTTAAGAGATGTGGTAGTTATTTAATATGCATTTACTGCGTTTCTTCTGACTCTGAGATTAGTATTTAAGAATCGCAGGTGGGAAAAGACAAGGAATATCCCGTGAACAGTGTAAAACAGGAATAAAATCGGTTCAAAAAAAGCAATTTAAGTTGTCTGGGCAACAAATGTTCAGCTTAATTGACAGTTCTGATCAAATTGTCGTGTGCAGTTACCTTCATCTTCCATGGCAGTGTCAGACCACTTATCCAAAAAGAACATGGGCTCGAGAATGCAAATCTACATGCAGAAACTAAGTAGTACAAAAAGGAACTATATCTTTAACCAGAGATCCACGCTGTCTGAAATTGCAAAAAAAAATCCATTTGTATGGTTGTAGGTAGGAAATTTTGGGGCTTCACCGGTAATGTAGCACCTAGCTTGTGAGGCAAGAGAACCGAATTTGCAATTGAGTCCTTCCGCATCGCTTTAACTCAACAACTTTGTTCCTTTGGATCAGGGTAGGAAATATATGTAATATATCGCCGATATATCGGGTATTGGTTGGGAGGGATATCGATATTCAGCTCTTCTTTCGATTTCTTGGATATCGGCGATACGATCCCGATATATCGTCGATATATCAGGCGTCGGCGATATATCGGCGACAAAGGGAATCTGTCAGCTCAACTTTCAACCATATCGCCCCATTTCACCCCATTTCGTCCCCATTTCGCTCCAAGTCTGCTGCAAACTCCTCTCCAAGGTTCTCCAATGCCCCTTCCTTCCTTCTTTGAGGTAAACCGCTAGATCTTCTACAATTTCATTCTGAATGAGTGAAATTTCTTAGGGGTTTTGTTCTTATTGTTAGGTATTGCATATTTTTGAGTTTTTTTGTAAGAGTTGAAGTGTATAGTAAGATATGGGAAGAATTAATTTGGAGTTTTTGAGTTTTGTTGTGAAATTAAGTTAAGTTATGAAAGGAAAACTCGAAATCTCATGTTCTAGACATAGAAAACAAGATATGTTAACAAAAAATTAGTAATTTATTAATTCCGTGAATTAAACATTAGATCTATAATTGATTTTCGTGTTTTATGTCTCATACATGGTTTGTTATGAAATCGGTCATCTCAACTCTATATCTAGGATGTTTTTTAGAAATCGAAATAGAAAAATATAAAGTGTGTTAAATATTAAATATCTAAGACTTTCGCATATTAACAATGTTGAAAAATAAATATAATAAATCCAGAAATTAAAACAAAAATAATTAGCAAATAATTACTTGGTCTCCCATATGTCTCACAAATGTTTGTTGTGTAATTTCTTCGTAATTTTCAGCTATCAACATCATGGGTTCACACTCCGGTTTAGGATTCTGAATCAGAGGGACAATGGAGAGATTGATTAGAGGTTTGCCACCATTGCAGAAGTCAACAAATCGAAACCACAGTGCAACTTCAGTGGGAAGAGGTTGGGAGGAGGTGCGATTACGAGGTTGAAGCATCATCTTGTTGGCAACAAGAGATGTTGTCAAGTGCATGTTTCCCCAAAATGTGAGGGACTTGGTAAAGGCTAACTTGGACAGGAGGAAGGACAAATATGTAGAGAGGTCCCAGAAGGGATGAACAATTCAAGGAATTCATGTTCGAGGAAAGAGTTTAATGTCCTCTCCGATTCAGATGACGATAACTTTGTCTACCCTACTAATATTCTGACCGCAACTGAGAGGAGTGCATACAGAAGAGCAACAAAGAAATATATGAGGAGCGAGCTCGAGAGGAGAGAACTCGGTGAAGTACGAGGCAGTTTCTATGGTGTCGGTGGTAGTGGGAGTGGTTCTTGAAGTGCACTAGTACCACCACCCACCAAAAAACACAAGGGGAAGAAAAGTTTAGCCCATCTTGACGAGGAGCAGATCCATGCAATACAAGCCAAGCAAGGATCCAAGGTAGAAGACCACGAAGGGCATGTTCACAAATGCCAGACGATGAATCTGTGATCATCACTCTAAAATATGAAAATATACCTATGTTCCCAAGTAATTAGCTTCACATATTCATCTATGTTGCATTATTATCATTCATGCATATGTAAATAATATTCGCATTTTAGCATTCATAATTGTATTAAATAAGAAGTCCAAAATTCTCTTGTAAATTATCACATGTATAATACCATAATATCCCTTATTTTTATTAACATCAACTTTATTGTGTATATATTACTAATAATAATAAAAGAAAAATACCAAAAAATACTAACTTGTATTTTTGTCTAATAAAATCCAGACCCTAGTTTTGAGACAAAAAGTAATAGAAGTGAATACCACTTATACAGTCTCCTATGGATCCCTACTCACTTTTGAATTAATATACAAAACAAGATCAAATTCAAAAGAATCGGACTTCATATGCGAAACTTGGGTTTTGGAACCTCGTTGTATATTGTATATATTGCTCGATTTGACCCTATTATTTTATGTACACAAATAACTCTTTTCGATTTATTTCTTTTTCATTTATTTTCTTTGATTTATATTTTAATAAATTGTGTAAAAATCCAAATAAAAATTGAAGCAAAAAATTATAGAAAATAAATCTCCCAGAGTCTATATCATATATATGATATGTACATATGTCCCTTTTATTTTATTCATTATTTTCGTAATTATTAAAAAACTAAAAAACAGATTAAGGAGTAAATATTTATTCAATATTTTATTTGATTTTATTTTAATTTTTACCTTATTTAAAATTGACAACAAAATTATAAAATAAAAAATACAATATTTTATATCTATAGAGTACCACCAAAAATACTTTTGTACAAATGATTTCTTCTAGTTTTGGGTCCTTCACGAAAGTTGTATACCTCATCAAGACTAATAACTTTCATGTAGCCACTTTTTGATTTGACATCGTTTCCTATTTCTTTTCATTTTTTTACTTAATTTTTTAATGTTATGGAAGCAACACGTGGCCTCTCCTGGAGCCATCACGTATTACCCCTCTTTTATTGTATTCTTTTTATTTTATTATTTATTTATTATTTTAATTGCTTTAATTATTACTACTATTATTTTAGTCGTCGCGTGGCCGCTTCTCAGCACGCCACGTGGCACTATCCCAGCCCTCTGATGGTGCCCCATCGGACGGGGGGAGGGGGCGCTTCCTCCTCCCCACCACCCTTCCAAAGCCGTCTGAGTCGGGGCTATAATGTGGTCTAGCACCCTACTCAACCTGGTCGCGAACACTTTAGCAACAATGAAATAAAACGCGTTAAAAATCGCAATGGGGAGAAAGTCTTCGATCCTCTCCGCATTCGCCCGCTTAGGCAGCAGCACGATGAGCGCCTTGTTCACTCGCTCAAAGCCCGCATTACCGCTACAGCACTCCAGGACAACCTCCAGCACCTCGGTCCCAACGAGGTCCCAGAAGTCCCTATAAAAGGAAACGGGGAACCCATCCGGACCAGGCGCACCATCGTCGTTCAGGCTCCAGACCGTTGCCTTCAGCTCCTCCAAAGTAACCGAGATAGTGAGGCTAGAGGCATGGGCCCCCGATAAGAGCGTCGCCCCCAAGCCAGACCACCTCCAACTCCTGTTAACATCCCTCGTGGAGAACCTATGGAAGTGATCCACAACCGCCCTCCCAAGCTCCCTGTTCTCCTCCACCAACTCTCCACTGAAAAGCAGACTCCTGAAGTAGTTTTCCCTACGCCTTCCGCTGGCCACCTGTGGAAGAAGGCCGTGTTGGCGTCACCCTCGGTGAGTCACCTGTGCCTGGATCTCTGCCGCCACACGGTGACCCTCTTCCTGTCCTCATCATGGATCAGCCTCTGTGCGTCCGACCGCTACCTCAGCTCGTCCCCACTCAAGGGACAATCATCTTCCAGAGCTTCCAGTCTGCTGACCACTGCCTCAGCAGCCGTCCTAGCTACAATGCGAGTCGCCCTCGACTCCCGCTTGAGCTCGCAAAGCCTGAAACGCAGGGAGTCAAGCTTCCGAACGAACCTTGCCGCCGTCGAGCCCTCCACCATCACCGAGTTCCAGTGCGCCACCACCATGTCTCTGAAACCATCCTCCAAAATCCAAGCCTTCTCATAGCGGAAGAAGCCACGAGCAGGTGCGGGATCGCCCGAGTCCCAAAGAATGGGTGTGTGGTCCAACCAAGACCACGGGCGGGCAGCCACGAAGGAGAGCGGGAAGAGAACCAGAAGCTCGGACGGCGCAAGAAACTGGTCAATGCACGGTGCTACGCCAGGTGTATCTGGTGCCTGCTGCATCCAGAACGTCTAGCTCGAGAGACTCCACCACCTCCACGAAGGCTTCAGAGCCGGGGTCTCGCCCCCCACGCCGCCGCGGCCTATCAGAAGAAAGCAAGGTTACATTGAAGTCCCCACCCACCAGCCAGGGGATGTCCGGAACACCTCCCTCACCCCTCTCAGATCTGCCCACAGATGTTGCCTCCCAGAGCTCTAGCACGGGCCACAGATGTTGGAGAGCGCAAACTTGACCCCCGAATGAAGGCACTCTAATAAGAATGTCAGGACATGGGTCCCCTTCAGCTCCCCATGCTTGGCGAATGCCGAACCCTTCCAAGCGACCAGAATACCACCCGCGGACCCCCCAGCCCTAACCGACTCAAAATCAGAAATGGAGCCCACACCGAAAGAGTGCCATTCCAGGCCCGTCACCATACTCAACTTGGTCTCCTGCATGAAAACTACGTCACAGCCCCACTCGACAAACCTTGAGCCTAAGACCCTACTCTTTTCTGGGTCACCCAGACCCCTCACGTTCCAGCAGAGAATCTTCATCAAGCACGAGCCGCCACCCCCGCTCCTAAACCCACCACCCCTACCGTCCGCGCCACTTCTGCCTTCAGCTTTGAGATTGGAACCGTCGACTGGCCGATCGCCGCAGCACCGGTCCTGGGCCGAGACCTCCTCCGGTACCTCTTCCCTGCCCTTCGATCCCTCCCACCTCCAGTCGCCGCAGAGGACGGCAAGCAAGCAGCTTCGCCCTGCCTCTCCGGAACCCTCGAGGGTCCCCCGTAGCCATCCTCCTCGCCAGAGAAACCCCCCCCCCCCCCCCCGCCGCCGCCGCCGCTTGGAGAAGCCTCGCCAGCCCGAGCCAGAGAAGGGACCAGCTCCCCTGAAGGACGATAGATGGCCGCCTCGGCTGCCGGGAAGCCGCCGCAAGTTGTTCGGGACCTCTCCGGAATGAAAATTCCCGAGCCTCTCAAGAGCAGAAAAAAGCGATCGTCTACTGTACGCTGGACATCAGCCTCCCATACTGAAAAAGGCGCCCCCGAGGGCGTGTACCAGGTCGAGACCTGGTTTACACTTGAAGGAACGGGGTGGGGCACACTTAAAGCCCCCACAGCAGCACTCCAAGGGTCATGCAGTGGGGCCCCTTGAGGGGCACGACCAGGAGAATTCCCAAATAATAATGGCAGGGTTGGTGAAAAGAAGGCCCCACCGCCTGCGCAATCCTCGAAACGAGGCGGCTCTACATTCCGCAACAGAAGCAAGTCGAGGCGACACGTCGCCCCTTTCGCCCACAACTGAAGCCCCCGAGCGAGGCGACTCTTCCCCTCCCGCGTCAACCGGAGACCCCTCGTGTTCTGCCCCAACTGGCAACCGATGCGAGCCTTCCCCCCTTGCGTCCGCACCTGAAGTTCCCAAGCGGGATGACTCCTCCCCCCCCCCACAGCACCTGGCGACCCATCGTACTCCGCAGCACCAGCCGATCGAGGCGACTCCTCATCGCCTGCGCCCGAGGCCCCCAAGCGGCGCGACCATTCCCCTTCTGATGCGGCAGGCGAAGCGACAGGTCGATCCCCCTGGGCCGACGAAGCCGCCGCGAACGTAGCCCCCTTGCGCCGGCCAAGCCCCACTCTTCCCCACTGGCCCCCCGACGGAGGTGGAGGCAAGTCCAGCAGGCAAATCAACAATCTGAAGGTGAACCTTCCGACACGCAACAGTGCCCCCAGCTCCTGTGGGGTCTCAAGCGGGCATTCCAGAAGGATCGTCGCCACCTCCGAGTCAGAACCTGGCGAACCGCCATCGTCGAGAACCTCAAGGACGGTCCCCAGGTGCCTAAGCTCAGACCGCAAAGCGTGCAAGGTCTAAGCCAAGAAGGGGGCCACCGGACATGGACCACCCGAACGACATGGCGCAAGATTGCTCCATCCGCGAATCTTGAAAGCCTCCACAGGAACGGACCCTCCCCTCCAAATGCCAGGAGCGACGCCCGTTGCTCAACGAAGAGGCCACGCACGGCCACCCGACCCGCATCGAGCGAGACGACATCACCACGGAAGCCATCGCCGAACTGCCTAGACAGCTCCCGCAAGAGCAAAGACCTGGAACATGCATCGCCACCGCTATGCCCCTCCAGCGGGACCCCCACCAGCAGCCCTCTGAACCTCCCCCTACTGCCCGACAACCCGACCGATACCTTCTCAAATCCCGACGCAAGCTTTTCTCCCGAAGCCTCCCATGTCGCCCTCCCGACCACGTCACCCTCTTCCCCTTCCGCCGCCCGAAAACCCATCCCGCACTAGAGACGTCGGTGCCCCACCGCCCCACAGGAAAAGCAACGGGGAGGTAGTGCACAGAGGGAGGTTACATGACCACGCAATCCGCACCGAAAGCAACGCCGCCCCGGCTTTCGGTGAGACACCGCCACCCAGCCCTCCTCTCCAACAGGATCCCCGCCGTTGGCCGGCTGCTCTCCACCCTGGATCCCTGACCCCTCGCCAAAATCCTCCTCCCGCGAACTCTCTCACCTCGTACGACGGCGGTTCCCCGCGCCCCCCTCAACCCCGCGGCCGCCACGAGGAACGGTCGCCTTCTCCAGCTCCGACCGACAAAGCTCACGCCACACCCGCGGCTTCTTTCTGCCCCCTCTCGCCAGCCTTGATGTGCTAATCCAAGACTGATTGCATGAGATTCCTCAAGGTTATGCCTTACGTCGATTCTAGGATAACCGTCCCATTTTGCTTTTCATTTTTTCTCAAACCTTGCCTGAGACCCAATAACGACGAGTCAAAATGGTCATAATCGAATGGATCAGGTACTTGCCCGATGGACACCCAAGTACAATGTAAAATAAATCATAATCTTCAATGGAGCGTCCACCATTTCACATTTTCTAAAATAAGCCTCCTCAAGTATGTTAAAAATGTATTTTTATAAACATTTGTGTATACAGTCATTGGAAGAAAAAGCTCCAATGTAGGAAGTACTTCAGTGCTCCTAGACAATTATTTCAAACGGAGACAGGAGAAGCCCTCGTCATTGGACCACATAAAGTCATTTTTGCATCAATGAGGTAGACTCTAACGAAAAGAATTCTAATAAACCTGATGACAGAATATTATTTATTTCAAGTAAGGTGCAAAAATATAAGAAAAAACCACAAAGTTCATAATCATTAAACAAGAAAAAACAATGACAGGATAATCACCATTTTCATGGAGGAAGTCAGTTATGGACCTTGCTTGTCCATGAGCTTGACTAAGAGCTTTCTCTGGTTCCAGTTTGGATGGATAGCGTTCGAATTGCTCTTTTAAAAGAAATGAAGACTTTCCTGTACAGCATGAAAAGCAAAGCTTATTTAAAAAGTGTGCAAAATTCTCATTTCCTAATGAGAATGTAACAGGCGCACACATTTTTGTGAAATATTTAGCAACTCTTACATAACATAACCGTTATTTCAGCAAGTATTTCTCAGTTTTTTACAGGCTGTTTTTTTCACAATATATGAATACATTATTGTTATATTTACTTCAGTACATATATGAACATGCATATTTTATCCAAAATGACTGCATTTATGGAAAGTTGATGTAGCGCAAAATTAATAAATAAGGCTTAATTTATTTATGTTTTTCGTTAATTAGAGCTCAATTTTACTATCAAGTTGTTGCAATTTTATTTAAATAAAAGATATCTCATGTGATCTCAATTAGTGGTCAAATTAGGTAGTTAATCGGTTAGAGTCAATTAGGATAAGTTACAGTCAAATTTGAATTTTAAATTTTAAATTTCTTTCTAATTTTATAATCTCATTCCTCCTATATAAAGAGATGATAGTCTATTATTTTGAGACAGTTGAAATTCCAATTAAAATTGAGATTTATCTCTCATCTCTCATTCCCTTATTTCTTCTCTCTCCACGCGATCTTCACGATTCTTTGTCGATTCCCGCACAACCGTTGCGCTTTCTCTTCTCCACCCCTCCAATTTCTTCTTCCACCAAATTTTCACCGTCAAATTAATTATTTTCCACCGTTGCGAATTTTGATTTGCATCAAAAGTTCTTTAGAAATTCTATCTATTTATATATCATGTATGAAACTTCGGAATAGGAATGAAAATACTTAGCATGTTTATCTTAAAAGAAAATAGAATAGAATGCTATTTTTAATTGAAGGTTTATAAAAATTTTAATTGAAGGACACTGACAACTTAACATGGAAATCATTTTCTATGGAGTAAATGGTAACACTGGACCAGTGACCATCGTACCATATATATTAGCATGGTCACCCAGTTCAAGATGTGGACAGTGACCATATAATATATACTTGAGCATACAAAATCTAGGTAGATATGATTTCTCCCAAGAAGTTGAAAGCATATAAAGTGGCATATCTGATCCGCTACTAAACAGCTTATAGTTATCGGCAATACAAAGAAAAAGGAATAGGATCAACATGTGAAAACCCCGTCACCAGAATGTCCAATTACATGGAGATAGAAAAGGTAGAGCAAGGGTGTGAATTAAACAGCATGCAAAGTCTGAAAATGCCATGAGACTAACATTATGACATCATTGGAGCTTGTAACGACTTACAGGCAGAGCCAAGGTAGCTTCGCATGTGCAGGCTACATCTTGGTATGGCAATAAAAAACAAAGCAAACTACTTGAGCATCATTGATATCAAGTGTAACAGCAGTATGGATTTCGTCACATTATTTCACTGAGTCATATCCTGATATTAAAGACATGGAGAAGGATTTTACCATGATTTTTTCATGTCACAAAAATGGGGAAACACATATAGGTGCCCACCCAAATATTATTAAAGCATTGGTAAAAAAACTATAAACACCAGGACTCGAGAAGAGTCCTAACATGAAGGAGCACATTTTCAACATAAAATGCCCGAAGTGAAAGACAACATCATTCCGAACAAGCCAGAGGGCCCAAATTACAGCAACCGGTCTCACTCTTTGTGTACGGACGGAAGCGAAATGTAAAAAGATACTCCCAAACATAAGCAATGTTGCTATGGTCCAACCATGATATCTCTGCATCTAACCATGTCTCTCTCACTTTCATGAAACCAGTAAACAAGTGATCAGCCGTCTCAACCTCTGACATACGAATGGCACATGTGTTGTCCTCAATGTGAAAAATGATGGCCATCTATGGTGGGGATCTTGCCATGACGCAGCAACCCAAGGAACACTTTATGTGTGTCAGAATCTTCACTTCCCAAATCATCTTGCAGTCTCTAATCAACTGCTCAGGTAACCTATTAAGAAGCAGCTTGTATGACTTCCTCACAGAGAACTTCCCACTGCTCCAGAAAGCTTATTGGGCTTTGGCTCCGCCAACGCCGGATGGGGTTGATCTACTGGTGCGCGATACTAGGTTTTTTTGGAGCCTGAGGCTGCCTGAGCGCATTAGTTTCTTCCTTTGGCTTCTACGCAGAAAGAGATTGCTGATGCGTGATCCCTGTGCTAGATTCATGGCTAATGTAGCCAATTCCTGTGTGCTTTGTGATTCGGCTGTGGAAACCATTGATCACATATTCTTTGGCTGCCCCATGGTCCGGGGGATTTGGGAGGATCTGGCTTGGGTGAGATCGGACGACCTGTCGGCCTTCTGTGATGCGCTGGTACTTAACAGGAACAGGGTTAGGAGAGACATCTTGATCCTGATTGCAAGGTTGTGGTCCATTTGGTTGGGGAGGAATGAGGCGCTCTTCTCCGGCCAACGCTTTTACAGGGATAACGTTATTCTTCGTTGTTCGCGTCTTGTGGATGACTGGAGTGTGGTGTAGACCACACTTTGCTTTTGCTTGTGGTGGGGGTGGTGGTCCTTTTTTGTATATTCGTTTTTACTGTCTTGTTCTGTCTTGTACGTTCTTTCCTTCTCTACTTTTCTTCTTCACTTTAACTTTTTAATATATTGGGGCGAACACCGTTGAGTGTCTCCCCCTTTTTTTGAGCCTCAAAAAAAAATGATCCCTGCCAACAGGCAGGCCATCACACGGTGCTAAAACCACCATTACATCAAGGAGGTCACGATAGCGTCGCTCAGAAAAATCGGTGTTGGAAGTGGGTAACCAAGTCACATCCATCCAAGTGTCAGCCACGAGCGCATCTTTATCTGTAGCCAGAGCATAGAGACGTAGGAAACAACTAGCTAAACTCCCCCCCCCCCATGTCCAGTTATCCTTCCAAAGAGAGAAGATACGCCTATCTCCCAGAGCCGATTGAAAGAGAAGTGGCAACTCGGTAAGCACAACCCTAACACCTTTCCAGAAGGACATCTCAAACCATGTTGAACGTATATTCTCTACTCCATGAACAGTAATAACGTATATCCTGCGGATTCGCCTGCAGCAAGTGTCATCATTGTAACACCATAGTCTCGCAACCCACTTCAGCAACAAGGTTCGATTCATTTCTTCAATCAAGGCACGTCGAGCCCACCCTCCTCCTTGGTCGTAGTGATTGGCGTCCAATCAACTAAATCCATACCATAGCCATCCTGGTTCTCCTTCACCCAAAAGAATTTCCTCATTGTCATTTCCAATCTACGTCGGGAGCAATCTGGATGACATGAAGAAGACCATGATGGTAGCAAGAACCGCCTTCACCAAAACCAAGCAGCCACTCCGAGAGAGTAGCAAACTCTTCCACCCTACAAGCTTCCTTTCCAGCTTCCCCACCACCGGCAACCGGTTAGAAAGAAGTCTACCACATCAAAGACGAAACCCAAGGTACCTGATTGGAAGCACCATAGGAACACTCCAGCTCCCTCATGTACTCTAACTCTGCATCATTCATGTCAAAGGGGAACATGTTAGATTTCTCTCTGTTGATGTTCAGCCTGAGAGCTCGCCATAAATCTCTAAAACCACTACCATGCCCTTTACCGTCTCAACTCCCCCCTCTATAAAGAAAATGTATCGCCCGCGTATAGGAGGATCGGAATGGAGATATCCCCCGAAGAAAATCCCTCACTAATACCATATGAGCCACCACCTAATTCACCATGCATTGGAGGACGTCAGCAGCCAAAACAAAGAGAAGGGAAGCTAACGAACGTCCATGCCTTACTCTCTATTGCGGCTGGAAAAAATCACCTTTAGATCGCCCATTCACCAACATTGTATAAAAGGCAATGATAATATGTTTCTTCATCCAAGAAATCCACAGATTGCGGAAGCCTCGCCTCGTCAGAGCAGCCCATAAGATGCACCGGTCAACATTATCATAGGCTTCAAAAAATCCACTTTCCATAGAACCCCACGAACTTGCACCTTCTCCAATCAACCATAATCTCATAAGCCAAAATATGCCTATCAAGGATGAAGACCAACTGAAGTTGAGACACAAGAGAGTCAATAGCATCACTAAGTCTCTCAGTAAGAACATTGGTGATGATTAGATAGATAGTGTTTCAAAAGGTGATGGGTCGGAAATCTTCAAAACGTTCCGAAATTTCCTTCGTAGGAAGAAGGAAAATTGCAACCTTATTAATTATGTTAAAGCTTGCATTGTACTGCACAAATTCCTCCAAAACCACAAATACATCATCACCCACATCCCAAAATTCCTTGTAAAAGCAAACCAAGAAGCCATCAGGGCTCGGAGCACCATCCACATTCAATTCGAACACGACCCACTTCACATAATCCTTCTCAAAAGGGTCGCACCAACCGATCGCATTGCTCTACAGAAAGTCTTGGAGCAATTGATCACGACTATCTCCATTGCATATTCTCCCCTCTCCTGCTTACGTCTCAAAAATATCCAGCCATGGTCCTCCCAATCTCCCTCTCCCCTCCACCTGTGAATCCCTAACGACCACCGAGTGGATAACATTCCTCCTCCATCTCCCACTAGCCATCATATGAAACAACTTTGCGTTCACATCACCCTCATTGACTCATCTCTGCCTAAAATATTTCTTGCATTCAATCATTCTCTTCCTATCTTCAATCACAACAAACTTTATATTTCCAGTCGCCAACCCCTCTGTCTCCGGACTCTCCACCGACCTCCAATGATCTGCTATGAGCTCCTGAAATCCCTCCTCAGGCAGCCACACCCTCTCAAATATAAAGAAGGATCGTGGTGTAGACTCTTCCCCATAGTTCCAAAGAATGGAGGTGTGATCTGACCTGGATCTCATGCGAGATGAAATATCGCGAAGTGGAAGAGTTGTAGGGATTTTGAGGAAACCAAGAATCCATCCAATCTGATGCGAGAAAGCGAGCTTCTCCATGTGTATCTAATGGCGATCGTGTCTAAAATCTCTAACTACAGGTCTTCAATCAACTTCTCAAACATATCAGATCCATGATCTTGTCTCTTGCATCTTGCAGCTTAGCCGATAGCTCTAGATCCAGAGAATGATTTGTAGGTCCATAAACACAAGAGACATCAATCGTGAGTTCAAGCTCTTGTTGAGGAGTTCAACGGCCAGTGCAAATCTCGTTGCCTTCAAAGATAGGTTTTCAAACAAATTGTCATCCCATGCAACAAGTCAGTGTGCACTGCTAACCGCATCAATGACAAAAAAACTTAGACAAACATCTCAACCCAAACAATTTCTAGAGTAGCTCAGTTGAACCACTCAACTTTTTTTCATGGAGTAACAAGATATCACCGTGACAGTCATTTAGAAGAAAACCAATGGAGTTTCTCTTCTCAAGGTCCCCCAATCCTCGTATGTTGCAAGAGATAATTTTCATTTGGCAACCACCTTGTTCCCAATGGAAGGAATCACATCTGTCGTCCTGGCCACAATTATTTTCATATACACCCTAGCATGGTCTCTCACTATCTTTTCTATGTCTGAGCGGCCACCAAACTCCCTTATGGACCTTTTATGACTTGTAGTGCTTCTGATGCCTAGGACTATCACCTTTGAACACCCCAAAGAGGATGGTTGAGGGTCTCCACCTTCAAAGCTTCCAACAACACGGCTCACCCAATAACCATACATCTTCTCACAAGCTCAGCAGGTTCAAAGATAGCATCTGATGTTGTAACGTAGGGGTTAACCCCCAGGTTCTTCGCAATCCCCTCGGGATTGTTGGCGATTAAGAGTTGAGAATGATTGGTACTGTCATTGTTCAAAACATCACCATAGTCGCCGATGTTTCAGCCAAGCGCGGGTACTCCCGAAATAAGATTTTGCCTCCCAAAATCGCTTGAAAGGTCAAGTTCCTGAGATTCCCGAGTGCCCGAAGAACCAAACAAAGCTTGGTCTTGTATCAAAACCAAATAAGTGCAAATTATCATGTCAAGCTCCGAACTGAAAAAGGAACCTACTATCGAGTCTAGATCCTTGATAGGATCTAAAATCGGGTCCAGATCAATAGCCTCCACAGTGGCATTGCCCAGCTGGAAATTGAAGTGTGACCAAAGCCCCCAATAAAGTCATGGACCTTCGAGGAGAATGCACAATCTAAATCCCTGGGATTCGGTCATTAAAACCACCATATGTTTCGACAGCCTTCGCATGATTTATGCCAGTCAAAGCGAGTGTTTCACCTTCCAATCGACCCGTCATCCGACCATCTCTCCCTCCGATCACCTCGTCTTCTGGTCACCTCGCCCCTCCAGCTATCGAGTGGCGCAAAAGCAGTGAAGAAATCTCGAAAGCCATCGTCGAAGGGGGTGGAGGGGTAACCTCCTCGACAATAAACCATAAGGTTGCACGTCCAATCTTCATCCGCAAACGTGAAGGTGTCCCACCCTGCAACAACATTTCCACTAGCACCGAGCTCACATCTGACCCCCAGCAATAACCCATTAGAAATCACCTCCTGAACCTCTCCAAACACAGCAAAAGCATCTCGAATACTTCAAATCGAGCGAGATAAGAATGACACTCCCCCCAAGGCGTAGGGTGGCACGCCTAGGCAACAACTCCATGTCAACAAAATGAGGCAACCTCCACGGCGCACGTGTTGTAGTTGACTAGTTGTTGACAATAAGAGATGTTCCTTGTCCTTCGAGAGACCTCGAACAACAAACGACTTATCAGCCACTTTCGTAATATCGCTATAAAACAAATCTCCCAGAACTAGTCAGATCTCGTCGACGATGGTATCCAATAACAACATCATACATCCAAGCAGGGAACCTTTACACACCGATGAAGTGAAGGTAGCTCCTCATACGACATCCGTAAAGGAGTGGTCAGATGCCATCACCCCTAGACAGCGAGAACCCTCCAAGCCCGAAAACCCAACTGCCTTCGTCACCACCGCTCCACACCAAATATACAAAGAGCACTCCCCACGTCGATGTCCAAGGTTGATGCACACAAAACAGTGGATGTCTGAGATGCATGAGATAGTCAGATGACCATGTGCCTCGTACGAAAGCATTGTGGATCTCGAGAAGGTTTTTTTACGGTGGTTGATCGTGACCCAATCCTCCTCGACCACACTCCCTCCCTCTTGCTTTGCCTACTTCGCTCTCCACACCCTCCGATATCTTTTCAACACCTCCTCTCCACCCCCTCTCCCTCTCTCCCTCTCATTCTCCAGGATTTCATCATGATTGTATAGAAAACGAGAACTAAAAAAGGGGGAACCTAAATGATTTTTTTCAAAAAAAAAATAAGCTCCCATGTGTGCATGAGCGTGTGTTTTTAAAAACAAGAGGGAAACGTGCATAAGTGCCTGCCCCAGGATTTGAACCTTGGTTTTTTGGGTGGACGGCACATTGCATTGAGTGTGTTTGTGCCTGAAAATATCAATGTACAAAGTATTTTGCGCATAATGGCATACAAGAATGAGAAAATAGCATGCAAATGGTATAACTAAAGAAATCCAATTTCAACACAAGAGAACTTTATAATTGCAATCTTTTATTTCAATAAAAATTATATTAAAAATAGTAGAAAAAGGTACCATGACCACGTTCAATCTCCCGCTTGTTGTGCAGAAATTTACCCAAGGCATGAAAGAAAGAAAGTGTCTCATCTCTGCCAAATGGCAAATAAGAATGACAATCTGATTCGCTGTGTTCACGGACATCCAACGATAATGAACCAATATTATTTGGATGAGAAGATACATCTGATTTTTGCAAGGAACACGACTGCATCGGGCCCAGACAGAAGTACTGTAAAGAAGTTATTGCATGTCTGATGTCACCGCCACTGGCCTTTGCTATCAAAGTAATCCATTCATCAGGCAGTACATATTTTTCAGTTTCGGATATTCTTGAAAGAATCTTCTTTATTGAGTTTATAGTAATTGGATTGAAGGACACCTGTAAGGGGTTGGAGAACATCAAATACATCTGAACATAACAATGCACCCAAGCAATGCAGATACAGTCAAATCGGTTACTTTAAAGGCACCAGCTTTCTCCAGGAACATTTCAAGTGCTTCTCCATGATGCTGTACATTGTCATTAGCATCATCTTTTTGAACCTCCGTGATTAATATAAAGGTAGGAACTTGAGCTGAATGAACAAGGATATTCAAAGTTTTTCTTAGCCTTTGAGAAGAAACCCTTCCATTAGCAACGGGGAGATCATCAATCAAAAGTATCAATGGTTTTCTGGTTTCTGATGCAGATGAGAGTAGTCGATACTTCCTTACTTGCTCAACAAAGAGCTCAAACTCATCTAACTTGGACATGTATCTGATTCCTGGAAATTTCTCAG
Organism: Ottelia alismoides; assembly: GCA_037367405.1. Classification (NCBI taxonomy): domain Eukaryota; kingdom Viridiplantae; phylum Streptophyta; class Magnoliopsida; order Alismatales; family Hydrocharitaceae; genus Ottelia; species Ottelia alismoides. The sequence continues at coordinate 18,856 of JAZKJV010007866.1, forward strand.
TATCAGAGAAATATATAAAAGTGAGTGACACATTAAAGGGACTACGTATGTGTATGTGATCAAACAAATTGCATTTGTGCATAATTATAATAAGTCCATATAGAACAGTTCTACGCGCAACCAAAACATAGAGTTGCTCAAAAGCCATGCACAAAAGGCAAAACATATCCACTAAACATCCAACTGCTGAGTTTCTCAATAGTGCAATAAACATCTATTCATTCAAAGAATTACCATCAGTTATAGCCAAGCAATTGATATATCTACCTGAAGATGAATTGTGTAAATGCTCTTGCCAAAGGGTAGGAGTCGGGGTCCTCCACTCACACAATTCAGCACCAAGTTCCAATGCAAGAACATGGACAGCAGCCTGCAGCAGAATTATATTCATAGATACACCCATAATGTTCAATATTCACATGCATGAAAAAAAATCCAAGGCAATACATAACCAAATTCAGAGGCCCAAATTCGAAGGGCAGCAACTTTTTCAATTCAGAATACTATCATCGCATTTAAAAAGTAATATCGCAGACTGACTTGATGAAGTCAAACAAGCTATAGGAAGGGGAAGTTTCACTTTACTTAATACCCCGGCTCTATTTATATGGTTTGCTATTCCATGATCTTATCTACTTTGTATTTCCACATTTTTTACTGCATAAGGTCTAAAGTGTAACTGCAAGAACTTCATAGCAACATGCAACTAAACAACATAGAAACATGGGAGGAACATACAGATTTTCCAGTTCCAGGTTGTCCGGTTATAAGTAGGACATTGCTCCCGCTAAGATCCTGCCAACAAAATCAAAAAAAGTTGCAACAACCAGCAGATACCAAACTGATAGAAGAAAGAGCGTTCTCAAGAATAATAAGCATGCATATAAACACGAACATCAAAATTCACTAAAAAGAAACCAGGCTTCTAAAAAACAAAATACCATATGGATGAAAATGTTCCAAACGTATGCAGTGTTCTTAAGTCGTTAAGGCATAAAATTATTCCATCAATAGTGTTACAGATATATGGGTGAACTTCTAATATCTGTGATCTTTTTAGCGGCTTACTTCTCCAAGCAAGCACCATACAACTTTTCCATTATCACTTTGCAGCATGCACCAGATTTTATGATATAATGGCAAGGAGAAAGAGTACCGGAAAGGCTAGCTGTGAGAGTTCCATCATTTTTTATGAACCTAGTCAAAACAAGCTTGACAACTGTATACACAATTACCAAATGTCAAAACTTATAAGTAATAAATTCTCTTATACATGCAAATCAAACAGTGAATGGAAGAATATGAGATCAGGCCTGAATTTTTAGTATGAAAAGATGGATAAAATGACAATTCAGACAGTTATTGACAGAGGAAAAACAGATACAAGGACAGCAACCCTTTGAGTGTTGAACTGTGAGCACCATGTAGTCGAAAAGCTTTCAAGATTGAAGCAAGAAGTGTCCCAAACCTCACCTTTGACATGGCCATCCTTTCTTCAAGCCACCTCTTAATTTGTTCAACCTGATCCACAGAATACACAGCAGCATATCAGTCCAACATATGCTACAGTTGGGAGGTTCGGGCGAGTTGGTGAAAGCAAGGTCAATCTGTAGATGTGAAAGGTATTATGTCATCATAAAACTCCGTAGAAAATCTGCGAACCCACTAAGTTTTGAAGAATCGGTCCCATCAGTGTGGTACTTGAAAAACAGTGTCACTTGGATTTTCATTTTGCCTAGTATAGCTCTCGTAGAAGACAAGTCTGGATGTGAACTACTACAAATGATGGACCTGTGTTCCAAGGTCCAAACTCGACAGATTTAAACTTAAAATGAATGAAGAAAACAGGACAGAATGTGACTGCTTCGGAAGACATGTCCCCAGATCAAAATAATTTAACAATAATAATTACAGAAAATCTAGAATTTTCCAGTTCTTGAAAAGTGCAAAGATGATTCAGTAGGAAGCAATAAATGATGAGAGACAGATGCATTGGTGGATTTCTAATTGCCACATATCATTTTGTTCCACAATAGTTGGCACACACGTTGTTCTATATGGATCTAAATGTCGTCCTGTGAACCATAGACATGCAGAAAATGACAGTATCAGAAATGAAAATGCTAAGTTGGATATGTAGTCATACACAAAATGACCGGGTTCGGAATGATGCAAGCAAGAAAGAAATTTAATGTAGCTCCAATAGAGGATAAGATGGGAGAAAACCACCAAGATGGTTTGGCCATTTGCAAAATAGTCGGCCGATGCACCAGTTAGAAGATGTGACTTTTGGGCTGTTGAGACGGATAAGAGAGGGTGAGGAATGCCCAAGATGTGTTGGAATGAGACTATCCGAAGGGATCTTATTTTTTTGAATCTAAGCCTGAGAATGACTCAAGATAAATATGAATGGAGGCAAAGAATACATGTAGCCGACCCTATTTAATGTGGGAAAAGGCTTTGCTGCTGTAATAGTTGGCCCACGTGCATATAGTACGTGAAAAAAAATGATCACAAACAAGAAAAAAAATAACAGAATAAATTAAACTTGGCACAAAAGGAGCACCTTCTTTTTGTGAACTGCAAGATCTCCCAAAGAACATGGTTTATATTTGTCAACCCATAATTCTTGCATCTCCATCTTCCTGGTCCCTGATTTGGCACGGAAGTCTTGGAATTATAGAAGTTATAGACGTAAAGGGGCTAGTAGTACAAAAGAAAATGCCTTCTGGGTAAAGTTATTTAACTGTGTACTCAAAAGAAAGAAGGTGATGTGTACAAATAAACGAGTAACTAGCACTCCTCAAAGAATGTTGGATGAACCAAAATTCAAGCAATCTACACCAAAAGCCCGGCTGTTCTCCATCAATCATGTCAAGAGAGGTGCATATAAATTAAACAAGAACTGACTAGCACTCCTCAAAGAATGTTGTATGGACCGAATTTCAAGCACTCCACACCAAAATCCTGACAGTTATCCATCAATCATGTCCAGCTTGTAGACAGTAGATAATGCACAATCCACAAAAGAACACTGTGGTGGACTATATTTCCAGCATTAAGCAACAGCATAGACAATGCTAGAAGAAATTAGTAATTGTACCAAAGTATGAATTCTCTAGTTAGACTAACACAGAAATCAAGTACACTGATATATGAAAATGACATAGGAAGTTTCTGACCCCAAATCACTTAAAAAAGATAATGTGGGGGATGGGAGTTAACTTAATAGAAGAGAGACAAAAGCGAGCCTAACCTATGAACCAAATACAGTGCATTTACTATTATACATATGGCAAATAGAAGGGAGGGCAGAAGGGGATAAATAAAGCAGAATTTTTGGGAAAAAATTAACTTTGATAAGACTAATGTAACTGGAGATGAAGGTAACATAGTGTATGTCAGAGAAGCTGGTAAATTGGGTATCCTAGGTTCCTACCGACCATCCACCAGTTTACAGCATGGCAAGTTGCTTGGATCAACTTTGGTCCAAAAAGCATAGATGAAAGATATTCCTGCTGTAGTTTCACAATGTGATATTAGAAGATGTATTTCTTTCTCAATCTTTAGACTTCTTTTTTAGTTTTCCCATGAGAAGAGCATTTCATTGAAAGTTGGTAAGAAGTATTGAACAAGATGCCCGTAAATAACAATGACAAATAGGATGTTTTATTATGTACATTATAACATACCAGATGAAATGGTCTTGAGTCCATGAAGACATTCATAAAAGTCTTCGGAGAGATCATCAAAATTAACCTGTAACCAAGCAAGACAAAGAAGCATTTGTTGGAGTTTGCCGAAATTAACGTGAAAAAGGGGATATTTTAGTTTGCAAAAAAAAAACAAAGTAAACAGTTAATCTAAACATCACTCTTTAGAATAAACTGCCCCCATACTACTTACATTGATAGTATCGCAAAATGATAGTACAATTCTGACTAAAATAATGACAGACTCGTACAACTCTCTACTAATGGAGAAGCATTTATGAGGAGATCTTCAATATAATAGCAACTAGAAAGTCAGATTGACCCGCCCTCACAGACACTGGTAATTGGTAGGTTCCATTGAGAATATATATTTAGCTTAGGATCTATTTCTAACCAACATCCATTTCAATGAATATGGAAAACATATAAATTTGCATCATTTTTAATCAATATATATTTAGAAGAATTTAAGAGGGGTTGGTATGTGGATTCTTTGCTTCCAAACATATCAAATTTGGATCGTACCCTGGTTTAATCCAACAAAGAGGCTCTTAAAGTTCTCACACCTTCAAATGGAGAACTAGAAGTCCTTCTTTGCAAGCGTTTAAACCCTATTATCCAAATCACTCTCAGTTTGTCTTCAGTTGTACCACACCAACCTTTTGTACAATACTTTTATTAAGGATCCGATCCTACGTCTTGTGGCCACATATTCACCGAAGCATCTTCATCTCAGTTGAGATTCTTTAAACATGTCTTACTTAATTGTCTAACACTTACTAACATAAAGCATTGCAGGTCGCGCTGCATCTTTACTTTTATTTTTTGAGAATACCTCGTAAATGATTGGCGAGCACCTTGACAATGATAAGGTAGATCCCATTGGAAAGGGCGATAAGCTTGAAATTCTCCATGCTAGTTGAGACCTCACGCTTTGGGAGAAGAAACGGAAGTGCTTTGTTCAGTCGTTCAAAGCCCCAATTGTCCTCCAGGGACTCCTGAAACATCGCAAAGATCCCGTCCTTGACCATGTCAAAGAAATCATAGTAGAAGGCAATGGAGAACACATAGGGACCAGGGGCCCCATCCGCATTCAACTAGAGCATCGTCGAACGAACCTCGGCCTCAGTGAAAGGCAACACCAGATCATCCGCTTGAGATGATGACAACACTTTAACCCTTCTACCACGTCAGCCCCATCTAGCACGAATGGTCCTCCTATTAAAAGCATGAAAGTGGTTCCGCAGCACATGACAAACCTCCAGGTTACCATTAGCCTCCACAACTTCCACCACAATAGTATAAATGTCGGTCCTACGCTGGTTGTTGCTTGCCACAGAGTGAAAGAAGCATGCGTTGTTGTCCGTCCCCTTTTCTGAGTCACCATTGTCTAGATATTTGCATCCACTCTGTTCCTCATTTCAATCCTCCAAGGGAACCATATGTTTATGCCCAACTCTCAAGATAATCTCCTCGCTGGTTAACTCTCGTTCATCCTTCAAGGTGTCTAAACAGACAATCTCCATATGTGCATTGTTCCTTCTAATGCGATGATGTTCACAAATATTTTTATTGTACTCCATAGTGTCTCCGAAGAAGGGTAAGTTTCATTGAGAACCAAGCCGCAACCGAGTCCCCCGGTTGGCAATCCCCGTTAGAATGCCTCCACCAGATCACGGAAGCCCTCCTCAGGAAGCCACGTCTTCTTAAATTTGAAAAACATCATCGTTCGCATATCTTCCCCAGAGGTCCACAAAAGGGCGTGTGATCATAATGTTCCCGGAATAAGGTCCACGCCTGAGCAAGAGGAAAGAATTGAGTCAGCTCTGTAGATGTCAAGAAGCGATCAATTCTTGATCTTGATCTAGCATGTCTCCACAGTATCAACACCCCCCCAATCGGTCAACAATATGCAAACCATGTTCATTGATAAAACAAGACAGATCCCAAAAGCCACCACAGCACCACTACGCATATGTGGCCGATCATTCGGATGTATCATCACATTGAAACCCTACCCAATCATCCAAACGTAGGAGGGATATTTCAACCTCACCAAAGGGAGGTCATCAAGCAAATTCGTGATGCCACTCCCATTGCAGGGACCATAAACATTGGTGTTGAAATATGAGAAGCGGAAGTGGAATCGATAAACAAAATAATAAACATCAAACACACGAAGATTTGCGTGGAACCCTACTCCCTAAGGAGCGGGATGAAACCACAGGAGAAGCCTTCAAAGGGGCAGATATTCTATTAAATTTCTCAATGAGTACAGGGGGTGAGGGGCTCCTTATATAGCCCCTTAGACAGACTGGAGTCCCACCGCTCATCCATGTGGGACTAAACTTGAATGGGGCAATTGGATCTCACCAAGATCCAATTACCCACCTATTACATTCTCTGACACTCCCCCTCAAGATGGAGCTGAGATTGCAACAAAAAGAAAGTATGCAACAAATATTCACACGATACATCACAAGAAGAACACATATGCGTTGCTGGTAAAGGACTCGCACGAGGACGAGTTTGGGGCTTTCAGGACATCGGAACTGATCTCTGTCGTGCATGTAGAACCATTGCGATATCATGTCACTGGAACGTATCTCTGTCGTGCATGCAGGTCACCGGAACATACCTCTATCGTGCTTGGAGAAGAATCGCTGCAGAAGAAGTCTAGCGTGGGGAGTTGATCGGGCCGTAAAAGAAGAAGTATACGCCTTGACGAAGAATTTGATCCTCAGTGAAGATGGTTGATCAACAAAATTTGGAGTGTCGGTCTGTCAGTCGTGGACCTCGTGGTCAGGCATTAGAAGCTGTGAAGAATACACCTCTAACTCCTCCTTTCTCCCATACTTGATATAATAAAGAGCAGATAGCGTCAAGTTAAAAGAAACCAAAAAACATGTTTTTTTTGTGCTTCCCTTTTTTGCACAAATCTTTTTTTTCATACGGCTTCTTTTTTCTACATAGCCTTTTTTCAAGACGCATTTTTTTCGACTTTTCATCTCTTATTTTAACCAATCCTCTTCTTTTTTTCGCTATTCCTCCCCCCTGTTGGGGTTTCTTCGTTTGTCGCCGCCGCCAAGGATGGGGCTACGCATGGCGTATCCAGAGGGCCGCCTGAGACACGCCATCGCCTGTTGGGGCTCGATGGAGGTGTTGCCTTGCGCATGTACACAGGATTTGCACTAGTCTCCGACAAGAGCGGAGGAGGGGTGAGGGGCTCCGCCTCTGGAGTCACAGGCGAAGCTTGCAGCGAGGTAGGGCAGCAGTGCCGCTTGGACTGGGAGAGATGGGTGCCGCCGTTGTGCGCCACCTAGAGCTGCATCCCCAGTTGTTCTACGTTGCTCCATTGCTACTGCGAAGACGCGTTGCTCCGCGCGATGTTCAGACCAGAAGAGAGAGCTCGCACCAGGAAGTAGGGCGCGAGGAGATGCCTGGAGGCATCGTGCGAGCTTCGAGCCTAGAAGACGCGCTTGTGATAATGCTCTAGCATACGGTGCTTGCATCACCTTTGTTGCGAGACGCTAGGCTAAGAACCATCGCCTAGATCTGGCTTCTGGACAATATATATAGGGTCTCAAAAAATGAAACCCTAGCAATGATAGCATGATGTTGAATGATCTCGTGCAGAACTCGAAGAAACTCACATGTAACTCTTCATCAAAATCTGACTCTCAAAAAATACATTAAAAAAATCAAGAACAAATCTCCGAGAATCGAACCAGTTCTAATACCAAGATGAAATCTACGAAGCAGAAGCGGAATCGATAAACAAATAATAAACATCAAGAACACGAAGATTTGCGTGGAACCCTACTCCCTAAGGAGCAGGATGAACTCATGGGAGAAACCCTCAAAAGGACAAATATTCTATTGAATTTCTCAATGAGTACACGGGTGAGGGGCTCCTTATATAGCCTCTCAGACAAACCAGAGTCTCACCGCTCATCCATGTGGGATTAAACTTGAGTGGGTTAATTAAATCTCACCAAGATCCAATTACCCACCTATTACATTCTCTAACAATTGGTAACTACAAAAATTAGAGAATCAGCTTTCCATTGGACAGCGACGGAGATGGAATGACATCCCACAATTGCATCTTCCACCAGAGCAAAGTTTTCGCCATTCCAGCCAATAATGATACCCCCGGAGGCATTGTATGAACCCGAAAGTGCGAAAGAGTCAAACCCCCAATATACGTCCAATACGGTCCACCTCAGGAGTCTTCTTCCTCACCACCGAACCTTCGTCGTGTGCTTTAGCAAGTGCTTCTCGCCCATTGAGATTTCAAAAATCCGTCGAGTCAGTCCCCTAGGGACCATCCGGATACTTCTCAGACACATGGACCAAATGGTGCCCCCAAAGTCAGCCAATGAATGCTCTAGGGCCCCGTAAACTACTAGACTCAGACGTTGTCGACGATCCCTCGAAAACTACCGGGAACCAAGGCCTTAAATGTTAGATTTCGGTTTCATTTCGATGACTTGGCCAAAATGGAATTTCGGCCGAATTTCAATCAAAATTCGACTGAAATTTCGATCATTTCGATTGTTTTTTGAAATAGGGACCCAAAATTTCGGCCGATATAGGCCATTTCGATCGAATTTCAATCGCCCACCGAAATTGAAATTCGGCTGAATTTCGACGAAATTTAATCCCATGCCGGGAACGTCACTTCCCAAAATAAGATGGCGGTAAAAACTTAGAGGGAGGGGGACCCCTAAAGCCCCTGCCTCCACAGCCTGAACTCCAGAGCAATCGCTCACATCTTGAGGGATGTCAGCAGCAATGACATCGTTTTAAAACACCGTGAGAGCTCCCTCCGAGAGCACACCACCACGTGAAGAAACTCCCAAAATAGTGGGTTCCTGAGTGAGGAGATTAGGATCGAAATGTATTCAGGTCCAAATAAAACCATTTTAGTGGGTCCACCCGAGACCCCAAAGTTGGAGCCTCCATACCCGGATATGTGAAAGTTGAAGCCACTTGACCAGAATCTGAATATACCATACTCGAAACGTGGGCATTAAAGCTTGCATCCTCCAGCTTGCCAGGTTGTAAAGAGAGGCCTTTAAGTCCTCTAGAACCTTCGCTTCCTAAAGAACGATTCAGCTCCCAAAATCTCGACGTGGAATCCGAAACAACTGCGACGTTTCCACTTCCAACGGTGATCGACGGCAACACCTTAGAAGGAAGGTGGAGGCTTTGATGAGATCTTTTTTCTGGTCAGATGGGCGGCAGACAACGAGGGGGCTGAACCTGGTGGCTTGGAAGGATCTTGTTGTACCTGTTTCGGAGGGAGGCCTAGGTGTCAGGCAAGGCCTTAAATGTCGGTTTCAGTCACCATTTCAGTATCGACCAAAACAGAATTTCGACGGAATTTCGGTGGAATTTCGACCGAAATTTCGATCATTTCGGTCATTTTTTGTACTAGGACCCCCATATTTCGGTCATTTCGGTCATTTCGGACGAATTTCGGTTTCGACTGGATATCGATATTCGACAGAAATTCGACCGAATTTCGCTGAAATTTGAGGCCATGGTGTCAGGGATGTGGAATCAATGAACAAAGCCTTGTTAGCAAAATGGGTGTTGCGCATTTGGGGTCCATCTGACTCGTTGGTTTTACGGCTGCTGAGGGAGATTTATGGTGTCACAGGGGAGTTGGTGGCTGCAAGGAAGCGACATGAGTCTTCGTTGTGGAGTGGGATTCGTGCCGTGATTCCGGGTATCAGGCATTTCCTTCGGCCGAGGTTGGGGAATGGTCTCCGCTTCCGTTTAGGATGACTGGACGGGGGAGGGGGCGCTGGCCTACCGCTTCCCTAGGTTGATGGTGTTAGCAGTTGACAGGGGGTACGGGTGGCGGAGGTGGCCGACTCTGGGTCGTGGGCTCCGAGGTTCCTTGCGGTTCTCTCATATCAGAGGCTGGAGGAATTTTTGCGGTTACTGTCGGAGATTCTCCCTGTCGGGGAGATGTCGAGTGACCCAGATCATTTTGAGTGGGCAGATGGTAAGTTCTCTGTAAAGATTGCATGTCGGAAGTTGAGTAGTGGTATGCTAGAGTGTGACGAAGATCTATGTGCTGACTTGAAGGTGATTTGGGCGGTTAAGATTCCTACTCGGGTGAAGGTCTTCCTTCGGTGTCTAAGAAGAGACCGTCTTTGTGACAAAGTGAGAAGGGGAAGATTGCTGAGTGTGACGGATTTGAAGTGTGACAGATGCAAGGATGACGTGGAGGATACGGACCACATTTTCTTCGGTTGCAGGTCTTCGGCAAATGTGTGGGATTCTTTGGGTCTCTCGTGGGTTCGGACATCCGGTGCGGAACAATTTTGGAGATCTATTCGTGCGGTGGGACTTGGGTCCTCCGATGATGTCTCCAAGCCTTTTGCCGTGCTCTGGGCTATTTGGCTTAGCAGGAATGATACCATCTTCAAGGGACAGCGATTTTATTTTGAAAATGTACTTGCACTGTAATGCTTGGAAATGGAAATATACAAGCTCCTTGAGATCATTTCTTAGCTCCAAATGGTTTGAACTATGATTAGAAATGGTCAAGGAAGCTGGGTTCAGCTCACCGACACTTTCTCCAGCTCATGCAGAGTGTCATGCGTTTCGTTGAGCTCACTAAGGGTGTAAAGTATTACAGCTCGAGCTCGATAATTGTAGGTGACGAATTTTTGCAAAAACGACATAAACCCTGAAATTGAATAGTTATCCACATTTCACGTCACTATACATGGATCGTATGATCTCCCTGATAGTATCTCCAAGTATCTGTGTTTATATCTGATAAGTCCTAATTGGATTATTACTCATATCTATTGATGTCAATGTTGTAATGATAATGATTATTATTACAAGGGCAATTTTGTGAATAATATTCACAAATATATCTAATTAATTAATGTGAATAATGATTCACAATAATTAAAATTTATATGGATGTTGCTCATAAAAATATTTATGTAAATACGATTTACATAATTTATCCAAAGCATGACGTTGTATGAGTTTGATTCACATTTTTTATAGATAAAAATTGGATTTACATTTAATTCCGTGCTCACGAATATGATTAATAAGCTATAAGGATTATTTTCCATAATTTCTCCAATATTGGTAATGTGATAATCAAGTTAATTAATTGATAAATAAAATGCAACAACATTGACTATATTTAATCAATGTGGTCATGTGTCTTGAAATATTGAATAGACTTGACCAAAATACGGGCCGGGCCGAACGGGTAAAGGTTTAAAAACCTTTGTCCAAGCCCGCCATGGGCCGGCCCATGGCCCATTTTGTTCTTTTTTTCATTGATTTTTTTAATGTTATTTAATAAGTATAAATGATTTTATTAATATCATTTATACTTCATATATATGATATAAGTAGTTACATGTTACTTAACATGTAAACTATTAAATTTTATTTAAAACTGGTGTCACATATGAAAAAATTGAAGTGTATCACATTAATACATGTATTATTCAGCTTATATTTATATATTTTTTATATTTTTTACGGGTCAGGCCGGACCGGCCCATGCCTCGATCTCCTAGCCCAAGCCTAGTCCATGAGCGGACTGGGTAGGTTGGGCGAGCCCCCAGCCCGTTAGCCAGTCTAGTATTAAATAAGCATGGCGCCAGATGCTCGAGTCCTATTTCTAATAAGACTCTTTATATTTTTGTATTATTTATTGATTAATCAACTAATAAATTAGCAACAAATACATTCCATATATGGAATTGGTTGGCCTTCTATGATGACACGTGGAACCACTACAAAGAGTCCTTGAAAAGAATTCTTTGTCGATTTATTGCTTGATTTGTTAAATAAATTATTTGGAGATAAAAAGGAGATACTTGTATTGTTGAACAAGGACTTAGTCTTAAGCCCTTTATCAACAATCCAAGGGCTATCATTACACATGCCTACTTGAAGAAAAGACTCTTCAATAGGCATGTACAATATGTATAAAAGGAGAGTGAGACTCTCTCTTTTAGACACTTGAATTTTGGAGAGCATTAGTCCTTAGAATTTTGTGCCCTTAAGATATAGAAAAGTCTTGAGAGTCTCCATCTCTCATACTCATCTTCTTGTTTCCCTAGACAATGTCTGGTTTCATGGGAAGCAATGCGACTCATCATCGTGCCCACGAGAGAGACAAGCGCAGATCAGACTTGATTCGGGAGGTCTCTTACCTTAGAGACTCATGCTTCAAGAGGTAACCATGATTTGTTCTTTATATTCATATGAATATCAGAAATTATTTTGGATATTGTTTCCTTAAAATTTATAATTTTTGAATGCGCAAATTGTTGTGCTACATTTTCTTACATATGATGAACTGAGATTATTTTAGCAAATGTTTGCTAAATATTCCGTATATCCGTGATGAGTAGTAAATAAATTTTTATTTACTTCCTTCACATTCTATCTTCGCTTGCAGATCACTTGTCTCGTTTTTCCCCCGTCGAACAGTCACCGAATGTGCACAATTCTACGTCAATGGCCAATTCCATCACACAAATCAAGTCCCACAACATGACCAACCTCATCGCACTAGAAACAACCCTTTTCTCTCCACGTAGAAAGGGCTCTCCCCCAACCTCAAGCTCTGTTTGAACAGGCTGACAGACGACTTGCAACAGCCCTTCACCTGATAGCCGTCCCTCCAACCTACGACGCAAAGCTGAGATGTCGTGCCTCCTTCTGAACATCGTACGCCACCCATCGTCAACCAAAGATGACCTCACCATCTCCTCGGCCAGTTGTCGATTCAATGAATAACATATTATGACATTTCTTTCTTATTATAAAAGCTCCCATCAATGCCTTAAGAGGTATACGACCTCGGTTATTGGTTGGCTATACACATCATTTATCATGTGATTCATGTCGATGCACAAAATAGGAACCCCATTTTCTCTTGAATCCTCCACATAATTTCTATTATCTAGACATAGTATTATAAACCATCTCCAACTCAACAAATAGCAAATGAAGACACTTCTTATTATAAAAGCTTCCATCAACGTCTGCGAAGGTGCGTGGCCTTGGTTGTATGGCCTCACATCTTCGCTTCGGTCTTTGTCAACTTTTCATATGTTATATTCAAGAAGAAAACATCGAAACTATTTGTCTTCGATCTATGTTTCTCTTGTAATACCTTTACTCCACCACCAAACTTCTCTTTGAGCAAGTTTACCTCTCTTGGACACACCTAAAATCCTTTTTGCGACTTTTAAAATATAACTTTGATTGAATGCCATATTTTATTAGTCTCTCCAACAATAGAAACAAGCTTTATGGGTTTATACCCTCTTCCTTTTAAAAAAATCCAGAATGTTTCTTGTAGCATCTTCTCCAAGAAACTCTTTTTCCTTGTTAAGGTTTCACTATTTTGTTGTCATTTTATTTTCCTTTTTTGAAAGTAAAAGAAGGTGTAAACTCGAGGTGAGTTACATCCCAATCAATTGATAAAGCATGAGGTTACACTAAAGTTTGTTGTCATTTCTCTTTACACATTTTGTCGCTTTTGTAGCTTCCTTCTTGTTAAATCCAAATAAAATAGATGGTGCTTGGTAGTTAAACTCACCTGAAATGGCCTACAACTTTCAACACAGTCGATATCTTCTCTCCGAGTAAAACAATTTAATTGTCCTTGATGAGCCCTTCCTAAAAGTAACCAAGGGTTCACCATTTTTCTAGAATAATATTTACTATAACACCCGCTCAAATGGTCGTAACCAAGGGTTCACCATTTTTCTAGAATAATATTTACTATAACACCCACTCAAATGGTCTGGTGGTAGTACATTGTGTCTACCACTCAAAAGATCATGGTTCAAATTTCTCCTTATGGGGATTGTGTTAGGTAATCAATAGACAACGTAAAAATTAGTTAAATCTTTCAACAAAGATTTGAGCGAGAATCCCCGTAGCCGACCCTACTTATAGTGAGAGAAGGCTTTGTCATTTTTTGCCATTTTTAAAGTATTTAATATAAGAAGATAATTAGATATTGCAAAATTAAAAATCCCTTCTTTGTTTCATTCACCATATGCATGTCCACAATGCACAATTGAGAACTCCAAAGTATCTTTTTCAAATATCTACCTAAAGAAAATCATTTCTCTTTGTGGGATTACTCGAAAAAATCTTCTCTTTATATTCATTCATCTAGGCCAACTTGAGGAGCATATGTAAAAAATGATATTTAAGATTTCCACTCTGAAAATTACTTTATTCATCATTACTTGATTTCTATAACTATTTATTTCTATCATACTCTCTATTAGGTTTTTATGCACATTAATGCCAACTCCATTTCAGGCTTTCTTCTTACATGAGTATTGTAAATTAAAATTGATGATATTTAGCTTTTTCCCCACCTCTACTTTGTCTCATGCACATTGTTGCAATATTCGGCTGAAATTCCAGGTTTCAAATCTCGATTTCGATTTCGTTTCGAGATGTTGCAAAAAAGAAACAATTTCAAAATTTCGACGAAATTTCGCCAATTTCGACCAAAATTGGCCTAAATTTGTGAAGGAAGGGTATATATCGAGATTTCGATTTCGATCGGGTGTCGAAACCGAAATTTGGCCAAAATTTCACAAAATTTGAATACATGGGCTGAATAGACCGAATATTGGGATGGATATTCTTATTATGTGGGGTGACCGAATATAATATTTGTTATTTGATCAATATTCGACCTAACCCGAAAATTCCCGAATATTCATCTCAAATATTTGGGTATTCAGTCGACTATTGCAACAGGATTCTTTTTTTATTTTTCGTTTTTTAAAGGTTCTCATTTATCTTGGTATCACCACAAATGTTAAAGCTCCATATATGTAACTTGTTAATTGGTACTTTTATCTTGGATTCTTATTGATTGGTGACCATCTATGTATAAATATATAAGAATATATATTAGACCTAATATTCATATTTAAAATAATTAAAAAAATGCATAACTGATTAATTCAAAATATTCTCCCGAATACCAAATATTCTTTATCGATTGACCCGATTGAATACCAAATACCGAGTTCTGCAACATTGCTCATGCAAGCATAAGATATGTATCTTCATCCTAGTCATTATATCTAAATTGTGTCGATGTGAATACCCATATTCCAAGTCCCAATATGCATGTACTAGCTTCCTTATCCCTCAAATCTATCCACTAAGATGTAGGTACCCTTGCTTTATTTAAGCTATATCTAAGCGTCGATGTAGCAGGACTGGCTTCTTTGCTTCTTTACTTACATGTGTCCCGCATACACTAACCCTCTCAAACTATGCACTACATCTAATCGACGATATGAGGGATCCTACCAATTTTTCAATGCATTCGAGCATTGCAGTGCGACATTAAGTAGGGTCACCCCAACAAGATTTAATTGTATGCAATAATCCATGTTAAAGGGGGCTAATAGGTAAGTAGTAAGTAAGCATTAGAACTCGCCTCAACAATAGTAATAGTTTATGTTGATACAGTTTGCCATTCGGAAATGGGGGTATCCAGAGTGTGATACTTGGAAAAAAACATTTTCTTTTTAATTTATCTCTAGACTACTGCTTAAATCCAAAACAAAAGCAAAATCAAGTCTTTTTTCACATCAAGCAAGGTCCAATACAAGGATTTATCGAGTCCAAGTTCCAAACTAATCTACTTTAGACTACCCAAACTCGGATCTAAATAAGTCAAGTCACTCTAGATAATTTCCTTCCAACTCATCTAAGGTCTTCCTCAACCTCTAGATCAACGCACTTCTTTATAATTTTAGCGCATTATGGTCAATAGTGCCTTTTTTATACTTCTCATACGTTACGCAAACTGCATTAACATGTTTCTCCGGCTTTATCTTCTACTTCATGACTTTTTTCATATTCTCAATTGGGATCCAAGCCATTTTGTGCAAAAAACTTCCATTGGGGAATTTCATCTTGGCTACATGCATCCTCAAACATGGCACAGTTAACACCCAAAATTGAGTGTCATAAAGCATGCCAAGTCCGGCTGGAACTTTTAAAATATCTCTTTTTTATGAGTGGAGGGTGATCGTCATATAAATGGTTACCCTCAAAATTCATTAGTCATAGCAGAAGAATTACAAATATGCACACCATGACTAGAACAAGAATTAAACATGAAAAAGAGCATTCTCAACATAATATTGTTCCTCGTGGAAAATCAAATCATTTCTCACAAGCCAATAGTCCAAAGAAACCGGGCCCTCTAAACTTTTCCAAAAAAAATGGCAAATGATATCTGTCCATTTCATCTCAACCCTCCTCCAAATCTCCATTGCCAAGCTACATGAAAAGAAAAGATGATCAACATCTTCAGTTTCCCGTAAGCAGATAGAGAACGCAACGTCGGTAGCAACGAAAAATTGCACTTACAACGCCCGTGCCAATATACTACCTCTCCATAACAACCAAGCAAAAACCTTCACTGTGAAAGTGGTCCTACATCTCCAGAACATTTAAAATATTTTTCTTTTGTTTTCTTTTTTTGTAAAAAACTTGTAAAGCTCCTCGCCGCTTCAACAAACCTACATCAAGACGTACATTATGACTGACAACACCACTAATTCCCCGTTCTTCCTTGTTATAAAAAATAACCTTCTAGGCATTCAACAAAGATTATATTAGCTTGTCCCAGACCTCATCTTCTTCATTGTTGAAAGAGTAATCACAGAAAATTGCTAATGTGGTGTTCAGTCTTACTTTTGGCATGTTCTCAGAATTACATGGCAAGTGAAAATTGACGATTGGTCACCATTAGTTCTTGTCTCATCAGCCTTCTGGAGGAACTCCTGTTGCTCACCAAATCATTGCAACTGCTAACCATGTATTTTTCCAGACATGATCAACGAGAGTTCAGTTGGAACTTTTTTATGAGTCATTCCCAACTGCTATACGACCCATGTGTGAGAGGAGATGCAATATACAAGCACGCATAGACACAACCACCTCGAAAGCATGAACCACAATCCCATGTACGCAAGGGCATGACTTTCACTTGGGCGTGATATATTCCACACTCCATTTTTCTTCAGTAAATTAACTTCATACGGTGGTACACATTCTTTCACATCGAAATCACACTCCCATTTCTTGCCCTTCCGGAGTTTTTTCTCAGATGATCAAGTAATTGCGCTTACTTTTGATGCATCTACAACTTTACCATAAGATATCCTCCAAAATCGAGCCATAATCGCTTTGCAGCTGCACTATATTGCCGCTCGTAACATTGACTACAAAGATAAGCCCGTCCGGCCATTCCATTCCAGCAGCATCAAATCACTAGAATAACTCTTCTGATGTTTCTAAGGAATAGTCAGATAGCCCATTTCCCATCCCCTTTTTTCCTGTTTCCATGATATTTCACATCCCCGTTTTTCTGTTTCAGATAGCTCATTTCACATCCCCTTTTGTCTTTGTAATCTTTTTATAGCCCTGTGAATATATAGAAGTTACAGGGTGGGCATCCTCTTGATGCCATGCCCTTTTTTCCCTTTTTTCCCTCAAAGAGATGATATTTAAACATCGGATTCACTATCGAATTCAATCAAGCAAAGCCCGAGCTATGAAAATTAAACAATTCCGTAGCAGTTCCACGCTACCAATCGGATTTTGAGATTCCTATACCTCGTCCGATTTCCTCGGCTTCCTACGGGACGAGCCGGCACCGACCGTCGGCTTCACGAGTCCCCGGGCCCTCTTGCAGCACGACGAGCTACCAGACCTCGATTCCGGCGATCCTCGGCTCTTGCAACGCCTCCAGCTCCCCCGCCTCTCTTGCAGCCGCTTCTCTTCGTCGTCATCGTCATCGGATGAGACGACGATGGTGCGCTTCTTCCCCATTCCCGATGAAGGAGAGAGATCGAGCTATCGCGAAGTTAGGGATCGATTCGAAGAGGAGGAGGAGGAGGAGGGTATGGAGGACGACGACGGGGGTAAGGTTTTTCGCGGGGTTTTGCGGAGGGCGAGGTGAAGCTTCTCGTGGAAGCCACGCATAAAATCTCACGATTAGTTTATAGTTATTATCCGTTGTATCCCTTTAAAATATTGCAATATCAGTTATCTCAAACTTTTTGAAATATCAATTGTGCTTTTCACTTCTAGCCATTCTATCACATGTATCTTTTGGGTTAGTTGCCATTTATTCCTGATGAAAATGGACTTTAACTTTAAGGGCCTGTTCGTTTGGAGAATAAGCCCCGGAATAAGGGGTCTATTCTCCTTTCGACACGGATTTCTATGGTATGATTATTCCTCCTCATTCCATCTTATTTCACTCTTATTCCTATATTTATACCACCTTACCTACCTTTATTTCATCTTATTCTCCTTATTCATATTCTCCAACCGAACAAAGAATAGATCCTTATTTTCCTTATTCCTCATCCTTATTCATGCTTATTCCCGAACCGAACGGGCCCTAAGAATACAAGAGGAATTAGATAAAAAAAAGATTGAATGGTATTTGACCACTTCTCCCCCACCCCTCTCTTCCGCCCCAGTCTCCTCCTCCTCTCCAGCCTCCCCCGACCTCCTACTCCCCCTCCGCCCCAACCTCCTCCTCCTCCCCAGCCTCCTCTGCCCTAGTTGAATCCTCTTCCCGAGCCTCCTCAATCCCTAGCCACCGCCTCCTCCCCAGCCACCTCCACCTCCTCCTCCTCCCCCCACTCCTCTCCTTAGCCACAGCCTCATAATCTTCCTCTTCCTCTCCTCTACCACGTCAGCATCCTCCTCATTCCCCTCCTCCCCAGCCCCCTTCACCCACATCCTCCTCCTCCTCAACTTCCTCCTTCCCCTCGCCCTCTTCTCCTCAACCCCCAGCCTCCTCCTCCTACCCATCCACTTCCCCCAGCCTCCTCCCCATCCTTCGCCCCGAGCTTAATCATTCCCTTCCCCTCCTCCGTCCCAACCTCTCCTCACCCAACCTCATCCCCCCTTCTCCACCCCCATAACTTGAGTTCTCAGTCGATTGTCCCCCACATCGACGGTGTAGGAGCAAGAATCAAACCCAACCAAGGCTTTGATGAATCTTCATTTTGTCACCTTTATTCTTTCGTGTTGACCTTAAATCTCTAATAAATATATGTATATAACAATAATTTGTGAAAAATAACAATCAATAATAGACACACAAATATTGTATGAACTGTTGTATTTAATACCAAAATAAGAGAATAAAGAAAAGAAAAGAAAAATAAGTAAGCGTCAAAGACACTGAGTGACACTAAATCCCGAGACACAGTCAACATGATGACTTGGTCGACAAGGAATAAAGTAGGGGGAGATAAGGGCCATTAATTGTACATCAAATACACAAATACCTTCATTTTTAATTCATCAATAAATAGGCTTTTCAGATCTATTTTATTTTCATATTTTTATACCTCAAATAATAAAACTCTCAATATGAATATTATATATAAAAATAAAAAAAATAACAAATTTTATCTCGTTAAAAAATAAAGCATGGTGTTCTCGGAAAACAACAACAACAAAGCCTTTTCCCACAATTAAGTAGGATCGGCTACATGGATTCTTCGCCTCCATTCAGATCTATCTTGGGCCAATCCCGGGCTTATATCCACAAAATAAAGATCCCTTTGTATGGTCTCTTTCCAACACTTCTTGGGCTGTCCTCGCCCTTTCTTAGCCGGATCAACATCCCAACACTCGCATCTCCTAAGTGGTGCATCAGCTGATCTTCTTTGCAAATGTCCAAACCATCTTAAGCGATTTTCTTGCATCTCACCCTCGATCGGAGCTACACCAACTTTCTTTCTGATTGCACCATTCCGAATACGATCTTTACGTGTGTGTGTCCACACATCCACCTTAGCATTTTCATTTCTGCTACATTCATTCTCCACATATATCTATGGTTCACAGGCCAACATTCATGTCCATAAAGAATAGCAGGTCCCACGGCTGCTTTGTAAAACTTTCCTTTAATCTTTAAAGGATTTTCTTATCACGGAGAACAGCAGAGGCTCCTCTCCACTTTAGCCAACATGCATTATTCTATTAGTGTTTCCATCAATTTCTCCATCATGTTGCAAAATAGATCCCATATATCTAAAGGAATATCTCTTCTGAATGTTATCGTCACCAATCTTCACCTCGATTCCTTCACCATTGCTTCCATCAAAGTTGCACTCCATATATTCCGTCTTAGCCCTACTTATACGAAATCTTTTAGTCTCCAACTCATATCTCCAGACCTCAAGCTTCTCATTTACTCCATCTCTAGTCTCGTCAATTAACACAATATCATCAGCAAATAACATACACCAAGGTAACTCATCCTGAATGTGATTGGTCAACTCGTCCATAATCAAAGTAAAAAGAAATGGACTCAAAGCAGAACCTTGATGTAAACCAATGTTGATGTCAAAATATCCAGTCTTCCCATACGGGATCCTTACACAAGACAAAGCCCTATCATACATGTTCTTTTATGAGGTTAATGTATAGGACAGGTATTTGTCTCTTCTCCAACACTCTCCACAATATCTCTAATGGCACGGAATCATAAGCCTTCTCCAAATCAATAAAGATCATGTGGAGGTTTTTCCTTTTAGCTCCATAGATCTCCATTGTTCTCCTCAACAAATGGATGGCTTCAGTCGTTGAGCGACCTGGCATGAATCCGAATTGGTTTTCTTTTACATTGGAAATTTTCCTCGACCTTCTTTCGATCACGCGTTCCCAAATTTTCATAGTGTGACACATCAAATTTGATACCTCTATAATTTGAACAATTTTGAATGTCTCCTTTATTCTTATAAAGAGGTACCGCGATACTCCTCAAATCTTCAGGCATTTTCTTGCTTCGCCAAATAACATTGAATAGATTCGTAAGCCAAGTCAAACCACGCTCACCTAAAACTCTCCATACTTCTACAGGGATGTCCTCCGATCCTACACCTTTTCCATATCTCATAACCTTCAGAGCCTCCTCTACTTCCTTTCTTTGTATGCGTCTATAGCATGCATGATTCAAGTTACTTTCACTACAAGCTAGATCACCCAAAGTGATATCTCTATTTCCTTCCCCAATGAAAAGTTTATGGAAGTACTGCTCCCATCTAGTCTTTATATCCTTCTGAGTAACAAGCACATGACCTTCCTCGTCCTTAATACATCTCACTTGAGAAAGGTCTTTGGTTTTTCTTTCTCTTGTTTTGACCAGCCTGAAAATATCCTTCTGCCCCTCCTTAGAGTTGAGATTTTTATACAAAAATTCATAAGCTTTTGACTTAGCTTCGCTTACAGCCTTCTTTGCTTCCTTCTTCGATGTTTCGTAGTTTGTGATAGTTTCCTCTGTTCTATCCTTAGACATATCTTTAAAGCAAGCTCTTTTTATTTTTAGCTTCGCTTGCACCCCTTCACTCCACCACCAAGCCTCTTTTTGACATGGAGCCCCTCCCTTTGACTCGCCTAGCATCTCTTTGGCTACATTTCGGATACAAGATGCTACCGCCTCCCACATCTCGTTTGCACTACCGCTACAATCCCAAGATGAGTCTTCTAAAACCTTCTCCCTGAAGCTCGCTTGCTTCAGTGGAATATTCCACCATCTAGTTCTAGTTATCTTAGAAACCCTCCTTTTCTTCACCAACCCTTTCATTTGTACATCCAAGACTAACAAACGATGTTGGGTTGTCAAACTCTCTCCTGGGATTACTTTGCAGTCTTTACAACACAACCTATCTCTTCTCTTTAACGCAAAGTAATCTATCTGTGTTCTAGTTGGCCCACTCTTATAAGTAATTAAATGTTCCTCCCTCTTCTTGAAGAGAGTGTTTGCTACGAAAAGATCACATGCCGTTGTAAAATCCAGGATGGATTTTCCCTCTTCATTGTTATCCCCAAAATAGTGTCTTCCATGCACACTAGCATATCCTGAAGCATCTTTTCCCACTTGTCCATTAAGATCTAATGCAAATCATATCTCTTTGTGGGATTCCTTGTAGACTCTTATCCAAATCCTCCCAAAAAAACTTGTTTAGTCCTTTCATCTAAACCAATTTGTGGTGCATAAACTAAGATGATGTTCGGAATTTCTTCTTCAAGAACCAATTTTAACAAAATAATTCGATCCCCGAATCTTTTCACCTCAACCACACAATCCTTCAAATCCTTATGAACAACCACTCCAACACCGTTTCTACCCTTATCTTTACCTGAATACCAAAGTTTAAAGCATGTCTTCTCAATCTCCCTTGCTTTCTCTCCAACCCATTTAGTCTCTTGAAGACATAATATATGAATCTTCCTTCTTTCCATCGTATCCACTATCTCCATCATCTTTCCAGTTAAAGTGACAATATTCCAACTACCAATCCGCAACTTTCCTTGCGATCTCTTTTGGACTAGCTTCTTTACTCGTATGCGTCCATTATGCGAGAACCCTTGTAAATTTTGGACTGCATCTGGGCGGTGATGCAGCAGAACTAGCTTTAATTACTCGCATGTGTTCCTTATGCGAGAACCCTTGCAAATTTTGAACTACATCCAGGCTGCGATGTAGCGGCCCTTGCCAATTTTTCATTGCATTCGAGCGAGGCAACACGTCGCAAGTAGGGAACGCCCCAACGAAATCTGTATATTTGTTTAAATCCATGTTGAAAAGATCTGACTATCATGAGACAACTTCTTAAATAGCATTTTTTAGGAAAAAAAAGTACTATTTAGGAAGTTGTCTCTGACTGTTTTACGCTGGCTGTCGGCTACCTAGTGCAACCCTCCTCATTTACCCGGGCTTGGGACCGGCCATGACTGAGTTATGGTGTGCTCGGGACACACATAATAAAAAGCCACAATGAAAACTTTATAGACATGTATCTTTCCCATATCGATTCAAAACTCACCCAACTCATATGTATTGTCATATAATTAATTTATCTATTTAATGAAGGTGTTTTCATCTACTTTGGAGTCAAGATGCAAAATTTAGCTTTTGAGCCCTCATTATACAAGATACATGTATATAATGTTCATTTTATTTATTCTTTATAATTTTCAATGTTTTATATATTTTTCATAAATTATTTGAAATATATGTAAATAATAAAATAAAACTAAAACCATTAAAAACCATAAAAATAAATAATTTACTTTAATACATAGATGAAATATAGCTATAATATACCCACATGACACATATACTTAATTCTTTATTTGAACAAATAATATCAAAAAGATAAAATAAAAATATCTAAATATGTATTTACATAAATTATAAATGTGTAAAATACTTGTACAAAATAATAAAATCTAAAATACAAAAAAAATACATCATATATATGTATTTATACTTATGACTATACATGTAAAAACTAACATATAATAAATGATCTTATAAAAACAAATAAAAATGGAATAAATACTACATAAAATCACGAATATTTTTCATGTTTTGATAAAAAAATAATATCATCTATTATTTTTAATGCATTGTATTAAGTGAATTGTTTCCTTTTTGGCGTTTTGTGCCTGACGTGGATCAATGGGAGCGTGAGGACTGTTGACCCCAAGTCAACTGTCCCCCTAGATCTGTTCCCTATCAGAGTGTCAACCATTCTCTTCTCTACATTTTCATAATTCGCACACTGCCCAGAATCTTTCAATTTCTTCATGAAAACCCCATCAGCACAATTCCCCATCACGACGACACTCCATTTCCTCTTACGCTCATCGATTCTTGTGTGATCCCTAGTCAAACCTTCACATGTATAATACTTTGCATCTTGTCATTTTTGTATTTTAATCCTTTTTTAGCACATCTTGGTCCCTCGGGCTGAGTATAGTGTGAGTCCCTCGTGAGAGGAGGCGATTCTGGTTAGTTCGCAACGAAGAGGAGGTGTCTCTTGGGCTGATCCATACCCTTCTGGACCTCCGCTGGCGATGGTTTCTGCTCTTTGGCCCCCAGGTCAACTCGAGCTGTCTTTTCCTTGCTTTCTTAGTAGATTTTCTTTCCATCTTTCAAGTATACCTTCGTTTGATGCATTTTCTTTTTGTTTATTTGCTTAAATCACTAGGTTAGAAGTATGCCAAAATTAGTGCTCTGTCCTCTATTCCACAATCTACATCCCCTACTTTGACTTTCCTAAAGGAAGTAAATAAAAAAATTATTTACTACACATCACGGAAACACGTAATATTCATCAAACTTTTTGTCAAAATAATGCCAGTTTTTCATTGAGCTAGAAAATGTAGCACAACAATTTGTGCATTCAGAAATTATAAATTCTAAGGAAAATTTTCCAAAATAATTTATGATATTATAATGAATATAAAGAATAAATCAAGCTTACCTCTTAAAGCATGAGTCTCTAAAGTAAGAGCCTCCCCCAAAACAAGTCTGATATGCACACTTGTCTCTCGCGGGCATGGAGATGAGTCGCATTGCTTCCCATGAACCCAAACGCCGACTAGGGCAGCAAGAAGAGAGTTGTACGAGTTGAAGACTCTCAAGACTCTTTCTCTCTCAAGTGGGCACAGAATTCAGAGGACTTGCTCTTCAAATTGTTGAAAACAGAGAAGGCCTTCCCCTCCTTTTACACTTAAAGCATGTGTCCTACATGTGCCTTAGTAGCCCTCGGATTTTAAATAAAGGTCTAAGACAAAGTCCCAATTCAACAAGGATAATCTCTTTATTAGATCCAATCCATATTAATTAAAATAAAATAAGCAATAACTTTAGAGTCCCAATTCAATTAGAAATCAATCATACGGAGCCATGTGTACGTCATATGTGCACACCACATCACCTTCCATGTATGGAAGTTATTGTTGCAAATTTCATTAATTAATTCACTTGATAATCATATTATCATTGGATAAATTATATAGTCAATACTTAAAGCTCATGAATTATATTCATGAGCCCAAAAAAATGTCAATCCAATTCACATCTACAAAATTAACGTGGATCAAATTCACAAAATCTCATGCCTTGAAAAAATATGTAAATCATATTTACACAAATATTTATATGAATCACATTCGTATAAATATTAATTGTTGTGAATCGATATTCACATTAATTAATGAGTTATACTTGTGAATCATACTCACAAATTTACCCTTATCAACAATATGTAATAATCATAATCATCACAATATCATCATTAACACATGTGAGTCCTAATCCAATTAGGACTCATGAGATAGGAATTCAAATACTTGGAGATAACGTTGGTGAGATAATATTGTCCATGCATAGTGACTTGAAATGTGGATGGCTATCCAATTTCAAAGTTCATACCGCTTTTGCAAAAAAAACCGTCATCTACGAATGTTGAGCTTGAGCTGTAACACATGATACTCTCGATGAGACCAACGAAATGCATCACACTCTCCATGAGTTGGACAAATTATCAGTGGTCTGAATACAACTTCCTTGACCATTTCTAATCATATTTTGAACCTTCTGGAGCAAAGAAATGGGCTCGAGGAACTTGTATACTTCCATTTCCATGACCATTACTATTTCTAGCAGTTGGATATTGAAATTGGAATTGGGAAATGGAGCTGTAAATTATATCCATATGAATTGTGATTTAATCCAATTAAATCACAAATCACCTAGCTAAATGGAGCCCCTAAAATACACCATGTTTCATCACTCACTTAGAATGGAAGTGTCATGGTAGATGATCTATTACAACATATGCAACCATGAGTATTCCCGATCTTCATCCATCCTTTACACTTGAAGACTTTGATAAATACGAAGTTCAAGCCATGATTTGATTGTCTTCTTCATAATAGATCAACAAATTTCTCATTTGATAATAGGACGCTAATATTAATCATATACTTTCCAAAAGTATATTTTAATATCTTAATTTCATATCTTATTTCATAAATAAGATGAGCATACATGGAATTCATTTTGATCTCAAATCATCTTATGAGCGAGCTCTGTCTCCGGATTCATCAAGTATGAGCATGTATGATTCCTTCGAAAGATCATACATCTCATATGACTTCATATGCACACCAATGCATTGGACCTTGGCTAGGTCACCAAACTATTGATCTATCAAATGTGCATACTCGTGCATATAAATATGTATCTACCTCAAGTCAAAGGATGTGTATTTGATAGTGACAGTTACGATTCATGTCTCAGTTTATCTCGACATCATCAAGTCAACTTTTTGACTTGATTATTCTAACACGTACTAATCTTCATTCCTATGCAGAGGACCTGCATCAGGAAGTCAGTTGGAAATCGGACATTAGAGAAAGATTGCCATTTCTATCTCAAACTGAAGATCCATATTGAATATCACATGTTTGAAGTCAGTTGTGTCCTCCCAGCTGCATGGTATTCAATATAACAATGGTACAAAACCCTAATTGTACAAAGGGACCTTAATAGTAAAGCGCATTCATTCAATTATTCATTTCATTTTGGGTGGATATGATAAAATAATAGATGTTATTGCATTAATGGGTCGCCAAGGGATTACAAGTCCAACATCACTAACCACCTCTTCACACTCACCTTCCCTTTCTCCACCTTCCCGTACAACCAGACCCCTTTGATTCCTCATGGATCAAAGTTTGAGGTTCTCCTCTGCCTCAACGGACCTCTACACTTCACCTCCACTTCCACCTTGATCTTCCATCAATAATAGCCAACAACCTTCGCTCTTGCACTGCCAAGCTTTTCACATTGTTTGCAAGTCCCGAAGACCCCATCTGAGGGGTACCTACGTCAGGAACAAGCCACGTGTAGCATCAAGCTCCATGCCCCTACGATGGGGCCCAGACCCATTTGAGGGCGTCAAAGATTGTGGAACACCTATGAGACCGGATTGAGCATATCAACAACGAACGAGGAGTTTAGAGGAGGAAGAATCGATGAGAAGAATCTCCTCAGTCGTGATGTTATTCCCTGTTCTTGGGGAAGAGCAACTACCGTAGGATATTCCCTTCTCTCCAGTTTGGATCGAGACCGTCGAATCAAGCACTCCAATCACCATCAGATCTGCTGTCGGATCTAATCTCGAGCGTTCATCCACGAATCGATATCGGGCATCCAACAAGCAACACGTGTCAAGTAGGATATGGAGAGCCATTAGATTGCACGCAAATAACGAGTAAATTGCACTTGCCTACCTTTTTTGTATAGAAATGTCTAAGAAAAACGGATTCACGTAAAGCTCAAATAACAGGATGAAGTATTCGGTTTGGGTTTCATTTCTAGTTATGTAAATATTATCTGCAGTACAAACTTTTGTGTAATGCAAGGGGACCCCCTTGTATATTTGATATTCCATATAGGTACACAATAGCTCAACTAGCGTGGTCCCCCATGTGAGTTGGGCAATTTACACATAACCCCTCGCGAGTGCCCTTATTTCATTTTAACAGAAAAAATTGTAATTAATTCAGAACTTTTGGATATTTTTGTACTGAGCCCCTCTAACTTTATTTTAATTGCAAAAATGTTCCTTTACATGATTGTAAATTAAATTGTTATTTTTATTTAAATGCCTCTCCTTCTCGAAAAATTATGGGAAAATAGATGAAGGTGCTTGAAATCATGCTTATTCATGCCAGAATTTTTATTTAACATTTTCTCACATTTTTCCATTTATTAAAAATCATCTAAGAGCTATTTATTTCCTATTTAGATATAAAAATATGAAAAAAAATAGAAAAAACACTTAAAAATTCTAAAAAATTATATGTTATTTATTACTAAGAAATATAACTTTTGACTAAAAATCACAAAAATAAAAAAGAAATACCTTAAAAATTGGAAAACCCTCCTAACCCTGAAAATATAAATTTATTTATAAAAAAACAAGAAACTATTTTTCTATTGTAATTTTTTCTTGTATCATATAACATATATTAAATTTAGATATGGGAATTTTCAAGATATTTATCTATTTTTAAATCCATGAACAATTCAGCTTATTTATTAACTCCATGTTTTGGAGTATTTCAAACTTTAAATAAATAAAAATTAGTAAAAAACATCAAAAAAATCACAAAAATAATGAATTTTTTAAAAATACGGAACATTTTATTTTATATTTTTTGAATATTTTTAGTTACATTTATAAATATTAAATCCCGTGTTGACTACATATTCATATACATATACACATATATACTTAATAATATAATAATTATTATTATAAATACCTTAATCATATTTAAAACATTTAAAAAATAAAAGGATTGTACTTGTATATATTTACTGAATTTTGATATATTTATTATTATATATATCTTATACAGTGTTGATATTATACACATTAATATATATATATATATATACACATATACTTGTTACATGTTAAAGAGAAAAAGAAAGTATAAATCAGAAAAATATAAAAAGAGAACAAAAAATGTTAAAACATATAAAATTTAAAATCCCCAAAATTAAATATAATTAAAACCCATAAAAAAGAAAAAAACAAAATTATGTGCTATTTTTTTAGACAATAATTATTTGTCTATCTGTGTGTTTTCTCTACGTGTTTGGCACTCTACGCTTATTCACTATACACATATTTTGTAGAATTAAAATAAAACTAAATTTTGACTCACACAACATCATAGATTTATCTTATATTATGGTTTGATGGTTTGTTTGATTTGGTTGCTCGAGATCTAAGTGTCGAGAGAGCGGTCGACACAACGATTACCGAAGTTGACTTGTCGGGCATCGTAAACCCTCCAAGATCGAATGTTAGGATCCCGCAAATAGTTTGTCAACAAAACATTGTCATTTCCAGGGAGCAACGTTGTATATGATACTTGTGCATATAACCATTTCATTTATTATCTTTTATTTATTTATTTTTATTTAAACAATTATTTATCTATTCTAATCATCTATCTTTGTTGACTTTTCTGCAAGTGCCTGCTACATGAGGACGATCTTCTATGAGGCCAAGGCAACCAAGTACAACAGAGATCAACCCCTTCTTTACAGGCTGGTTGGATAGAGCAGAAAAGAATACCCATGAGAAGGAGAAGAGTAGTCTAGCAATTATTTGTTCAGTTTATTTATATTTCCATTTTGTAAGAGAAGGAGAGCGACATTTTTGTAAGATATTGTAATATCTAGACTCTCTAGACACTTGAACTCTCGAGGTCCACTGCTTGAGTGATTGTTCACTTGGAGGTCTCGTTGGTTTTTTCATGATTTTCTCACCTTTCTTTTATTTTATTTCTTGGGTTTTGAGTTTTTCGAACTTTCCATTGTTTTGTGTGCTTCAAACCCCTAGATTCTATGATTTTAATTGGTTGAGCTATGTACACTTAGGTCCACATGCCTAAAAGAAGTTTGTTCATATAGATCATTGGACTTAGTCAAAATAATAAACTTGTGCTTCTTGTGTAGAAGCTCCTGCTGGGTCGGTTTCCGCTTGCACACATATAGGATAGATTTTCTTTTTATGCACATATCATCATGCATGTAGACTGCTAGGATCAGGTACGCATCCTTCTCTCTAGCATTTGTTCATTGATTTTCATGCATCTACTTTTCCGAGCTCCTCCCCTTATTTTCTTTGACTTAGGTAATAAAAGGAATTAGAAAATTTGTTAGACATTTTCTTTTCTCAAAAATATCGAAAAAGTGATAACCAATAAGATTGAGGTTGTCAACTCTACTCGACCCTAAAATCAAATGTAAAGGACAAAATCATTATTTTAGGGAGAGTAACCCCCTCATTATCGCATGTACTTTCCATACCGAGTGTAGCGTGTACACATAAGGACTAGAGCCCCCATCCCTGGACTTGTGCCCTAAGTACTTGGGTTGGCGGCTCTCGAACCCCGTTATTGTTGCAAGAACTTGCCTCTGACTATAGACTAAGTGGTCCCAATGAGTATGCTACGCCGACTAGAACACAACCATTCTAGGTGATTGCACTTGTGAGCTTGTAGATAAATATCTTCTCACCTAACTCTAAAATTGAAATGATAAAAGACTGAACTTTCACGGTCATCACTGAGTTGTGTTGGTGAATTGAGGGGTCGTGTTTGTTTTACTTGTGTTTGTTTTGTGTGCATACTCGATCTTCTATGCACATTCACCCCTTCTTTCTTGTATATCTTGACCTGACTATCTTGATTACCTGATCCTTGTCTTTTGTTTCGGAGATGGCAGAATGTAGTTATTTTTATCTAAACTTCGCGGATGCTACTTCACCTTCTCATATTAGTGCACCTCCATTTTATTAGGAAGTCTTTGCGCCTAACTTTTATTTTTGTACATATCCACCTCATCCGTAGTTTTAGGCATCGGATTTTGATTATTTTCCACCACCATCACATTCCCCACCATGTCACCCATCCGATACTGAGCTGTTTGATTCATCTCTCACGAGCATCACTTTTGAGCATACGACCCAAGTAGTGAAGCAATTACAAGGGATTAATGGCATATCTAACACTACGATTCACACTACTGCTTCATCCTCTGAGCCCTGGATTCACAAGAGACTGCCCAGGTGCGCTTGCAATTGCCAAAAATAAAAAAAGAGCAAAATATAAGAATCTAAAAAGATAATAATACCTAGTTGTGTCAGTTTGTGAGGATAGGCATCTACCACATCCTTTGCCCACACATGCATTCACCACATTTCCCACCTTCGTCGCCCCAAGGATGGCATTGTACATACTACTCTTAGTCATCCTTGTGTAGATGATGATTCCGATCTCTTTCCTAGTGTGAAAGAGATAGGAAATTTTAAAAAATGTTAACCAACCCTGAAGTGGTGGCAGCTATTCAGGATATTTTAAAAGCCCTACTTTGAAAGGTCGAGAACCTTATGCCTGCGCCCACACCCAAGAAAAGAAAGAGACGGCGTAGAGCTGAGCGCTACATTCTTACCATGGCCACTGCCCATACCATCACACACTGTCTGCCTAGTAGGAAAGGGGGCACTAGTACACCCTTCATGAGATGTGACATTTTTACCACCATTATGATCGCACTCTCCTTGATAGCGGTGCATCGATTAATATATTACCCTTCTCACTTGTCGATACACTTGGTCTCGGGCCTCTCAAGAAAATCATGATGATTTGTCAATTCGTCGGTGGACCAATAAAGAGGTTGAAGGGTATTGTTGGAAATGTTGTCATACAGATCCAGAGCACGAGTTTGCACAATGTACTTTATTATGTTGCACATGGAGACTTCCACCTCTATGGAACACACTCTAATCATTCTAGGATGACCTTTTCTCGCCACAACGAGACTATTATTAATTATGAATCTGGAGAGATACACTTTCGTTCTGGCAATGAGAGTGTTGATTGATATGATCACTCCACCCACTACCAGCCAGAGGCCCACATTTGATGAGAGTGTACCCATGTCCGTCAACCCTGAGGATTATGACCTAGCCGTTGAAATCAAAGATAGTTGCTTTATCATAGATTGTACTGAGATCCGAGAATTCCTCTTCAGGGAGGAAGACTCGAAAAGCATAGACCTTGGAGTTCCCTCTTACTGTGAGTGGCGATGTGTTAATGAGATCTGCAACATTTACACCATAGACACCATAGTGTAGAGGGCATATTTAGGAGAGACTTCCTAGGACAGACTTAACCATACTACTTCCACTTGCGAGCTCGTGCATGTTCATTCTGAGACCGCTGAGGATATTCACCATGTCGATCATGATCGAGTTGTGTTAGCTAATGACCACGATATCGACTTGCACCTTGTTAGATCCATTCCTCAGTGTTCACACAAGAAGGTGCGATTTCTACCTTCTTGATCATTGTATAGTGATAAACACGGGAATCGAGGGTCGTACGGTTTCACAAGGCGAAACCGCAGTCGAAGTCTTGACCACTACAAAATCCCGTATTTAATCAACAATTAACCCACAATCAAATAATTCAAACAATGAAAATAGATGTGAAGTAAAAATTTATTTTTAACTCTACATAAAAGATGTATAGAAGTAAGTATGCAGAGAGTTCGAACACAGGGAGCAAGGCAGGATAGATCAACAAGTGTGTGTGTGTGTGTGTGTGTGTGTGATGTGACTGTCTACACTATGCAATGCACATGTTTTTGTGGGTTTTTAATTATATATATATATATATTTAATTTTTAATTTTGGTTTTCTTTTTACTGATTTTGTATTTTCTTTTTATATTTTATATTTTTATATTTTCTTTTTCAATATAGGAATATATATACAATATAGGGAAAGAGAGGATAATGCATTTATAAAAATAGGTAAAAATACTCAAAAATCAGGGAATAAAGTGTTTTTATCTTTTTAAAAATTTCTACTGTTTTTGTGATTTTTGGGAGTTTTCTAAAATGTCTTTGGTATTTTTTTAAAAGGCCAAATATAAGAAAACAATGAATAAAAAGGCTGGTCGAAATCAAAATGAGGATGGAAAATATTGAACAGTACCCAACATTCCTCAAATTAATTTTAAAATATAGACAATAACATAAGGAAACACCAGGACCTGAGTTTATATTTTTCTGAATTTTCTATGATTTTTTAGATTATTCTGAAGATTTTTAGGGTTTTCTAATTTTTAAGGTTTTTGTTTTGAAAATTTTAGTGGTTTTTGGATTGACACTAGTAGATGATAAAACACACAAAATATAATTTTTTTGAAATTTTTTAGAACGTTTTTATAATTTTTATGGATTTTCTAATGCAAACAGTATGGAAAATGCATGTTTTTGATTTTTAATAAATATAAAAATGCAATAAAAATAAAATGCAAAAATATGGCGTGGAAGTGCAAGTTAATAGGAGCCTAAATTAATTTTTTGTGGAATTTTTCGAGTTAAAACGATGCTCTAAATAAATAGGGAAAGCATGTAAAAATGTAAAGCCTGGTAGGGACCTAGTTGTAAATAGAGAGAAGTTAAAGGGCCACTCTGCAATTTTCACACAAAAATTATAACTGCATAAAAGATATTTTGGACCAATTACAAAAACTTTAAGCCGCAAGGGCTTCTTAGTAAGAAGCCCACCCACGCGCGTGCGGTGCACGCTCCTAGGGAGGGTTGAACATCAATTATACAAAACATTAGGGCTTAAGTGCAAAATCTCCAGAAATTAATACACTGCAGTTGAATGTTTTAGGACAAAAATTAAATAAAAAAACCCCAGGGGGGTCCACCGCTTCCACACTCACGTGGATGTGCACGTGAGCCTGGCAAGGGAGGACCTAAATAACATTATGATAAAGTCCAGGGCTGAATCATAAATAACACAAAATTTTAAACTGCCGACGAATGTTTTAATATTATGTAATAAATATGACAAGGTTCGGGGAATAACTTGCAAAATACCCAGGGCTAATGTGATCCGACGGCGGCGGGCATCTCACTTATGACACGTGGCGACGTCGCAGGAGCCGATGACGGTTCGCGCCAACGCACGAGATTAGATTAGACGAGGTTGATCCAACGGCATTGACGCATCTGATCCGACGGCTGCTGTAGCGTCTGGGCTTCCTCCAAAGTCGGACGGCGACGAGGCGTGCTCGACGAACTGGGAAGAACTCGCGGAGATGCGAGCTTCCCCAGCTGTGATCTCCCCTCTCTGTTGCCCGGTGAAGCCACAAAAGGGCCCGATCGCTTCCTGCGAGGTTGCTTCAGGTCCTGGGGCTGCCAAAATGCCCCGGCGGATACCGGAGTGGCTGGGTGAGTCCGGCGGAGCTGGGCACCTCCCAGCACCACGGTCGGCCTTCAAAATCTCCCCTAGGGACGCTCTTCGACTCCTGACCTGCAAGGAAGAAGTAATAGGATCGGGGGTAAATTGCCCCAACCCTGTAGGATGGCGAAATGATATGGGGAGGCGGAGACGGAGATCGTCAGAGCAAACTCCGGCGAGATGGTGGTGGCGATGAATGGATGGATCGTAGGTGAAATGGATGGGTGAAAATGGAGGTTTAAGCTACTAGAAATGAAAATATGCAAGAAAAACACAGTAAAAACACAAGCCTCAAGGGATATACCCGAGGTAGAACCTCACGACCAGGAGGTGCCGGAGA
Organism: Ottelia alismoides; assembly: GCA_037367405.1. Taxonomy (NCBI): domain Eukaryota; kingdom Viridiplantae; phylum Streptophyta; class Magnoliopsida; order Alismatales; family Hydrocharitaceae; genus Ottelia; species Ottelia alismoides. The sequence continues at coordinate 52,656 of JAZKJV010007866.1, forward strand.
TGGTGGAACACGGTCCTCGAGCTTCGCCGCACCTCATCAAGGGTGTGGAGAACTCCCCTGTTACCGGAGATCTCCTTTCACACGCTCCCCGGAGGTCTAAAGCTCTCAGACGCGGTTCAAGGAGGACTGGAGGTTTTGGGATGGTTTTTGAAACAATGGTTAAGGTGGCTCAAAGATCGAGATGCATCAGGCGATGCGGCAATCCACAGCCCGAGAGAAGCATAGGGCGTGAATCACCACATCACGAGGAAGAAAAGTCGTGAAGACCACATCATGAAATAAGGAACTATGTGGCCTCGAAAAATTCGCGAATGCGGACAAAAACGCACTACAGACGAGGAACAAGCTGGGGTCAGAGAGCTGACCGCATGTCAACTGTCTAACCCCCCTGGTTGGTCCACGTAGACCAACCAGGAAAAAGCCTGAAAAAATGTCTTATAAAATCATTTTAAAACAGTAAATAATCTTATTATTTTTAGGTTATTAAATAAAAAATATTTATTATTTTATAAATTATTTTATGTTGATTTTTATTTATTTTTATGGGGTTAATAATTACAAGTCACCATTTATGCCCTTTATATGTATATATATCTATATATGTTAGTATTTTATTTTTATTTTGTACATTTAATTTTATTTATTTTGTTTATTATTTTATATATTTATAAAGTATTTTTATACACTTAAATATATTTTTATTTTATTTTTTTGAAGTGTTTTGCATATCTAATAAAATATAAGTGGTAATAATATATGTATGTATATAGGTATTATACCTATGTATATTATATACAAGTATTTTATTTTGTGTTTTATTTGAATTTTTATTATAATTTAAATATACAAATATATTATAAGTAATATTTACATAATTATAAAAATATAAAATTATAAAAATAATGAATAAAGAATAAATTGAATATTTTAATCTGTACAAGTATACTACAAGGGTCCAAAACTCAACTTTCAAATCGTAACTCCGAAAAATACGAACACCTCCATTAAATAGATTATTTTATGCTATATACAATTAAAGGTGAGTTTGGTACATTTCGAGTTTTTATTTGCAAGATACAAGTCTGGGAAGCTAGAGTTCTGGAATCTTATTCAGACCATAACTTTTTATCTGTACATTATTTTTCAGTGAAATTAATTTTGTATTTTTATTTATTAAATTATCTACAACTTTCATGTAAAAAGTTTCTTTATTTTATGTATAAAAAGTGGAACCAAAAATGGGTCCCAAAATGAATAAAGAATGCATTAAAAAGAATAGGTATTTTAAAGGTATTTTGACCCTTATCTCCCCCTACTTTATTCCTTGTCGACCTATTCATCAAGATGCCTAGGTCTCGGGGTTTCGGGTCATAAAATATTTACAATATTTTATTCTTTTTCTTTTCTTTTATTTATTCTATAATTTTGACTTTAAATACAATATTTTATACACTTTGTGGATGTACATGCATGAATGCTAAGATTATGGATTTAATGCTATTTACACGCATTTGCTAGGGTTTTTGATGCCAAAATGATAGAATAAAGATGATGAAATGTGGCTTCATCATCCCCCTATACTTTACCTTTGCTAGTCCCTAGCAAACACTTATGCAATAAGTGCAAAAAGAGAAAGAAAGAAAAAGAAAATGAAGAACTTGGATTAAATTTAATTATCAAACTTGTCTTCACAAAATCAAAGTTTGGAGCTTAAGTTAGACCCTTTGGAATTTTAGTGCGGGCGGAACCTTAATGAGAACCGGATTTGAAATCCAACAGTCCCTGAGAATCCCAAAACTCTGCTCAAGTCTCCTCAATAGCCAGGTCAGAAATACTTCAACTCATACGCAAACCCTTACGACTATGAATCTGACTCGTACAATGTAAGTGATGGTGGCTCTCCCCAACTGAAATGACAAAGAGACTGACTTCTCCAATATGACAACCCAATGATTCCCCAATCCAACAACTCATCCCTCAAGGAGCAGGGTATTCCCTTCTAAGTTCAAGTGGCAACCAGCTCAAGAGGAGGGGGTGAAGAGAAGGATGGACGGTGGCCAGCGTAGCTGCCTATCCTAGGATGCAAGACCAGTGTAGTCAAGTCATCCAGCTGCAGGCTCACATGATTTGACTTTGAAGCTCAAGCTTGCTCATTTGACTTTACACATATGTACACTCCGGCATGCATTTTTATTTTTGCACAGGCCTGACCACTTTTTTAGAGTTTTTGCTTTTGCATTTTTTTGAATACTATATACAACAGCATTTACATAGGGAGTTTTTCCTCTTGAGCCAGTAGACTATCCCTCTTTTGAAGCTTTATTGCAACCAACGATCTCCTATCCTCGAAACTCATCATTACTGGACGGGTTGGGGCGCACTTCCCTTCCTAGAGGAGGACAAGTGTTTCCACCTGTGTGCGTCTCATACCGGCAAATCCAACCCCCTCACCACTCAAACTGAGTTGAGCCAAGTGAAAGGTGCAGGTGTCTAAGTTAGGTCATTATCAAAAAGAGTCGTGCGTGTGCTCTGAAGTACTCTACTTAGGCAGTCAAGAATCCATTGAACCAAGTCCCGTGATCCTCAAAGAATTAAGTCAACTAGACCTGAAGTACCTCAATCCCAGTCCTATAAGGTTCCTGTTATTAGGTAGATTTTAAGGTCCAACCAAGCTCCAATCTTCGGATTTTACTTAGACTCGTTCAACTATCAAACTCAATCCGAAAAATACGAATGCTATGCAAATGATATGCAGAATGCAGAAAATATTTTTGTGATGCAATTTTCAAGAGTTTTGAACTTTTTATGGGTTTTTGAGATGATGATGCATATGCATTTTTAGATTTTTTCAAAAAGTTTTTCAAATGTCTTTGGATTTTAAATTTTGCAAATGTTTTTGGAATTTTTGAAAACAAAAAGTTTTTGGAGAAAAACTAGGTGAAAAATATTTACACGGGAGTGTATCTTGTATATACAAGAAATGGATTTTAAAAAGTTAAAAGGGTAAGTGATCAATTTTATAAGTATATACATAGATGATTTTTAGGTGTAATGTATGTATTTCTCAAACTTATTTGACACAGGTTTTTCAAACAATTTTGAAAACTATAGTCCAAAATAATTTTTACAATCAACTTTACAAACTTGTACACACATTTGAAAATTATTTTGCAAGGGTTTTCCAAACAGTATATATAGATTTTTCAAATATTTTTGTAACCATTTTTCAAACCATTTGCAAATCATTTTTTCAAACCTTTTATTTCACACCAAGAAAATAAACTTTACAATCAAAAGATTTTTACAAAGGTTGAAAACATGTAACAAAATGTTTTCCAAATAGTTTTCAAAAGATTTTTCACAAAGATTTTCAAACTATCTTTCAAACATTTTGCAACAAATATTTTCACCTGATTTATTAATCAGTAAATACAAAAAGAATTTGAGGAATAAAACATTTTTTATTAAGGTTTTTAATGAATTTTACAAGTATAATTAGCCATAGTTATTAAGAAAAATACGAAAGTACGAGTTATGGCTAAAGTATATACACAGTATATACGACCCCCCTATACTTAGCTTGAGCTATGTCCTCGTAGATCGGAGAGAAAAGAGAAGCATAACCCGTACTTAGTATAGAAAAGTCTAACGAATAAGTGAATAAGAGATGAATAAACGAATAAGAAGTCGACCGTCCCCCCTATACTTAGGATCAAATAATCCTAAGTATAGCAGACTGTACACAAAGCAGGGAGGGTCAAGCGTGGGAATGAACAGATCGTACTCAGATTGTCTCCCCCTATACTTAGGGTAAGATATCCCTATGTATATACAAGAAGAGGAGACAATGGAGAGGATCGACAAGAATAGAACAACTCGGGGTGCGCACCCCCTATACTTAGGACAAAGTACGTCCTAAGTAAAGAAAACTGTCTACAAGGAGGCGGTACCTTTTTGATAGATAAAGAAGATAGAATAGGAAAAGAAGAAAAGAAGAAAAAGAAGAAAAGATATTGAAAGATGAGAGAAGAGATCGTGAGAATGTACATATCACTCCCCCTATACTTAGGGTAAAAGAAGCCCTAAGTATAGGCAACAACAGGAGTAATGAGACGGAACGACGAATGAACACTCGGCTCGTCCACCCCCCTATACTTAGGACAAAGTACGTCCTAAGCAAGGCAAACACGAGAATGGGTGGATGAGCAATACAGAAGAGAGAAGAAGAACAAAAGTGAATATACAACAGAGATGGATATACACATGATCAAGAAGGCAGAAAGCTAACCTTCTTGCGAGACCGTTGAGGGATAGATCTAGTGTGGTGTAGGTCGACATCGGGGTCCACAGTGGACGGAAGCCGATCATGGTCGACAGGGTGAAAGCCCTCAGTGGAATCAAATCGGAAAGGCACGAACTGGTCAATGAAAGTAGTACGGCTAGGTTCGCCCTTGGTGGTCCTATGGTGTGAAGGCGCAGACGGGCGAGTGGAAGAAGTGTGATCAGGTCTGGCCTTGGAAGTCTCGCTGATATCAAAGTGGAATGGGACAAACTCATCATCCTCCAAAGAAGTGTAATCGGAGTCGTCCTGTGAGGGGTCGTCCAGGTCAAAATCAAAAGGAACGAAATCATCGGTGGAAGTATACGAACTCAGATCGTCCTCAAGAGTCTCACCCGGATCATCTTTTTCATCAAGAGGTCTCTCAAAATAATGGACAACATCATAACCAACCTTAATCATCTTTACTTGTGAGTGACCAGGAACGGACTTATCAGTGGAAGTAGTCAAACCAGGAACGTCCTGTCTAGTCTTGGTATCTGCCCTCCGCTCAAATGGATCAATCACGTAAATACTTTGGATTTCATCAACACATTGCCACACACCAGGAGGAGGAACTGCAAGGTCTATGCTTTTCTATTTCCTCCCCTTTCGGGGGATTCGTCGGGTTTCTTCAGTGGTCGCTAAGCAAACATCTCTAGTAGCATCAGATCGGTCACAGGCCTCGGAGTCAGCTATAATCGGTGAAGGTGCATCAGATGCAGGTCTCTGGTCAACTGTGGGTGGGGTGATCAACACTTCGCTTTCGTCAACAAGACGGAAGCGAATCTCTCCTGATCCGTAGTCAATAACGACCCTCGCAGAGGCGAGGAATGGTCGTCCCAAGATGATTGGAGAGGGCTCCCCTGTGGAAGTCTCCATGGGCAACACGACAAAGTCAACATGATGGCTCGTGCCCTGAATAGAAATGACGGCGTTTTCAAGGATACCCTTCGGCCTCTTGATGGATCCATCAGCAAACTGAACGATCATCCTGGTTTTCTTGAGAGGCCCTAAGTGAAGAGTATGTACCAGCGAGAAGGGTAATATGCTAATAGATGCACCGCTGTCTAGGAGAGTGTGATCACAAGTATTGTCATATATGGTGCAAGTGATGAAAGGAGTAGCTGTGTTCTTCATTCTCGGAATGGGAAGGTGTGTGATGGCGTGGGCAGTGGCCATGGTCAGAATGTGACACTCAGATCTGCTCCTCCGCTTTCTCTTCTTGGGAAGAGGAGTCGATAAATGGGTCATGGCCTGTTGAAGTGGGGCACGAATGATCTCATGAATAGTAACCACCACTTCGGGTTCAGATAGCATTTTTTGAATTTTTGGACTTCCTCCATACAAGGAAGGAAGTCAGAATCAACATACACGAGGCATGGCAAGAGCAGTCTGTACAGCGACATCCTCGGGGTCAAAGGTGGGACAGAATGTGAATGGATGTGTGGGTAAATGATCCGGCAGATGGGCTTTCTCCTCACGGTATGAATCAAGTGTCTCCTGAACTCTTTTTGTGTTTTTAAAATTTTCTCATTTTTTTTATTTTGGGCGATTGCAAGCTCCCATGATCCCCCCAAGTAAATCCGTATCCTCGACGAAAGGAGCATTAATCTGGTTTTTCCTCAAAATAGCAAGATTATCATTCATCAAATCAATGCGCTTTGTCATTCGATTCAGGACATCGCTTATAGAGATCGAGGGAGGTGACTCCAACAGGTCAGACTCGGGTGGATGTGAAAGTGGAGGTGGATAATATACAGGTGGAGGTGGAGGTGGGTAGAAGTCTGAGGTCTGATACTGCGGTTGAGGCGGATATGTACAAAAATCAGAAAAAGTAGGAGGAGGATCCTCCTGATAAAAGGGAGGTGGACCGGTTGGAGGGTACGAGGAATCTGCAAAATCCGGATAAAAATCGCTTCACGGATCCATCTCGAAACAAGAGAAAAATTATCGGGAGAATACGACGATCAAGTCAAGAGATGTGTGGAGAAAGGCGCAAATGCGCAAAGATGATCTAGAATGCACACAAACAACCACAAGCAAACTCGCAAAACATACCCTCAATTCACCTACTCGACTCGGTAGAGATCGAAAATTCGGTCTTTTTATCTTGTCTGTTTTAGAGCTAGGTGAGAAGTCAAGAAATTGCACAAACACTTAGGGGCTGAGAATGGGATTTTGGCACTAATCCTTAGTGTGTGCGCGAGCAAGTAAAAGTGAAGACAATGAGGGGATTACTCGCCCCAATACAAGTTTTTATTTTTGGTGTTTTTAGGGTCAAGTAATGTTAACATTCCCAATTTTATTGATTATCACTTTTTTTGGATTTTTAATAAAAATGCATGATCCTAACGGGGATTCAATTCCTTTAGGCTCCTAGGTTGGCAAAATCAGAGGGAGAGTCGGAAAAGCAATGCAAGCGGCAAACAATGATGAATGCTAAAGCGTAAATGCTCACCTTGCCTCCAGCACTCTACATGCAAGGATGCTCAGCAGAATTGAAACCTATCTAAATGCAAATGCAAAGCCGATGAAATCACCCTAAGTTTCAGAAATTGCTATTAACGTGAAGCACCACAAGTCGGTCACCGATCCTCAATCCAAGAGTCCGGTCTAGGCTCACCCCTCCTCTTCTCGACACATCGAGTTCAGGAGTAGTGCTTGACAGGGTGGGCTCGCGACGCGGAGGCTTGAAGATGATGAAACGACTGTTTAAAAATCTGACTAAGTCCAAACACGGCTATAGGTACATGCAAGATATATTAGGTGTTTGGCCATAATCTATCGCAAACAATCCTAAAACTAGGGGCTCAATCACACAAAATAAAAAAACAAAACCGAGAAAACAAAGGGAAAAAGATGCGATGAAAACCGTAAAATCCGCGATGAGCCCCCAAGTGAACAATCACTCGGAAATTAGGCTCGAAAGTCTAATGTTCGGGGGTACCTGTATTATTACAATAAATAGAGTCTCTCTCTTACACAAATTACACAAGTAAATGCAATGAAATAAAATGCTCAAAATTTGTCTTCGGGCACTCCAAGTCTTCCTTTGTGCTAGGTCAACGCCGCCTCACGTGGGTGCGCTAGTGCTCTAAAGAGGAGCTCCTCCTTCGATCCGCGTACCTCGCACAAAATCCAAACAAGGAGAGTGGTTAGACAAGTCAAACAATGATATCGAATGAATGGGCAACTAAATATGGAAAAAATAGGCAAATAATCACAATCACAGAGCAAAGAATGATCTACGCGTTGTTGCTCCTCGGCAACGACGCCATTTGATAAACACGGGGATCGAGGGTCGTACGGTTTCATAAGGCGAAACTGCAGTCGAAGTCTTGACCACTACAAAATCCCGTATTTAATCAACAATTAACCCACAATCAAATAATTCAAACAATGAAAATAGATGTGAAGTTAAAATTTATTCTTAACTCTACATAAAAGATGTATAGAAGCAAGTATGCAGAGAGTTCGAATACAGGGAGCAAGGCAGGATAGATCAACAAGTGTGTGCGTGTGATGCGATTGTCTACACTATGCAATGCACATGTTTTTGTGGGTTTTTAATTATATATATATATTTAATTTTTTAATTTTTTATTTTGGTTTTCTTTTTACTGATTTTGTATTTTCTTTTTATATTTTATATTTTTATATTTTCTTTTTCAATATAGGAATATATATATACAATATAGGGAAAGAGAGGATAATGTATTTATAAAAATAGGTAAAAATACTCAAAAATCAGGGAATAAAGTGTTTTTGATCTTTTTATAATTTTCTACTATTTTTGTGATTTTTTGGAGTTTTCTAAAATGTTTTTGGTATTTTTTTAAAAGGTCAAATATAAGAAAACAATGAATAAAAAGGCTGGTTGAAATCAAAATGAGGATGAAAAATACTGAACAGTACCCAAAATTCCTCAAATTAATTTTAAAATATAGACAATAACATAAGTAAACACCATGATCTTATATTTTTCTGAATTTTTTCTATGATTTTTAGATTTGTATGAAGATTTTTAGGGTTTTCTAATTTTTAAGGTTTTTGTTTTGAATTTTTTAGTGGTTTTTGGACTGACACTAGTAGATGATAAAAACACACAAAATATATTTTTTTTGAAATTTTCAAAACGTTTTTATAAATTTTATGGATTTTCTAATACAAATAGTATGAAAAATGCATGTTTTTATTTTTAATAAATATAAAAATGCAATAAAAATAAAATGCAAAAACATGCCATGGAAGTGCAAGTTAACAGGAGCCTAAATTAATTTTTTGTGGAATTTTTCGAGTTAAAATGATGCTCTAAATAAATAGGGAAAGCATGCAAAAATGTAAAGCGTGGCATGGACCTAGTTGTAAATAGAGAGAAGTTAAAGGGCCACTCTGCAATTTTCACACAAAAATTATAATTGCATAAAAGAGATTTTGGACCAATTACAAAAACTTGAAGCCGCAAGGGCTTCTCAGCAAAAAGCCTACCCACGCGCATGCGGTGCACGCGCTAGGGAGGGCTGAACAGCAATTATACAAAACGTTGGTGCTTAAGTGCAAAATCTCCAGAATTTAATACACTGCAGTTGAATGTTTTAGAACAAAAATTAAATAAACAAAACCCTAGGGGGGTCCAACGCAAAATTTCCACACTCACGTGGATGTGCACGTGAGCCTGGCAAGGGAGGACCTAAATAACATTATGATAAAGTCTGGGGCTGAATCACAAATATCACAAAAATTTTAAACTGTCAACGAATGTTTTAATATTAAGTAATAAATATGACAAGGTCCGGGGCGTAACTTGCAAAATAACCAGGGCTAATGTGATCCGACGGCGGCAGGCATCTCACTTATGACACGTGGCGACGCCGCAGGAGCCGATGACGGTTCGCGCCAACGCACGAGATTAGATTAGACGAGGTTGATCCAATGGCGTTGACGCATCTGATCCGACGGCTGCTGTAGCGTCTGGGCTTCCTCCAAAATCGGACGGCGACGAGGCGTGCTCGACGAACTGGGAAGAACTCGCAGAGATGCGAGCTTCCCCAGCTGCGATCTCCCATCTCTGTTGCCCGGTGAAACCACAAAAGGGCCCGATCACTTCCTGTGAGGTTGCTTCAGGTCCTGGGGTTGCCAAAACGCCCCAGCGGATACCGGAGTGGCCGCGCGAGTCTGGCGGAGCTGGGCACCTCCCAGCACCACGGTCGGCCTTTAAAATCCCCCCAGGGATGCTCTTCGACTCCTGACCTGCAAGGAAGAAGTAATAGGGTCGGGGGTAAATTGCCCCGACCCTGTAGGATGGCGAAATGATATGGGGAGGCGGAGACAGATCTCGCCGGAGCAAACTCCGGTGAGATGGTGGTGGCGATGAATGGATGGATCGTAGGCGAAATGGACAGGTGAAAATGGAGGTTTAAGCTACTAGAAATGAAAGATGCAAGAAAAACACAGTAAAAACACAAACCTCAAGGGATATACCCGAGGTAGAACCTCACGGCCAGGAGGTGGCCGGAGATGGTGGAACACGGTCCTCGAGCTTCGCCTCACCTCAACAAGGTGTGGAGAACTCCCCTGTTACCGGAGGTCTCCTTTCACACGCTCCCCGGAGGTCTAAAGTTCTCATACACGGTTCAAGGAGGACTGGAGGTTTTGGGATGGTTTTTGAAACAATGGTTAAGGTGGCTCAAAGATCGAGACGCATCAGGCGATGCAGCGATCCACAGCCCGAGAGAAGCATAGGGCGTGAATCACCACATCACGAGGAAGAAAAGTCGTGAAGACCACATCATGAAATAAGGAACTATGTGGCCTCGAAAAATCCGTGAATGCGGACAAAAACGCACTTCAGACGAGGAACAGGTTGGGGTCAGAGAGTTGACCGCAGGTCAACTCTCTCACCCCCTTGGTTGGTCCACGTGGACCAACCAGGAAAAAGCCTGAAAAAAATATCTTATAAAATCATTCTAAAATAGTAAATAATCTTATTATTTTTAGGTTATTAAATAAAAAATATTTATTATTTTATAAATTATTTTATGTTGATTTTTATTTATTTTTACGGGGTTAATAATTACAAGTTACCTTTTATGCCCTTTATAGGTATATATATGTTAGTATTTTATTTTTATTTTGTACATTTAATTTTATTTATTTTTGTTTATTATTTTATATATTTATAAAGTATTTTTATACACTTAAATATATTTTTGTTTTATTTTTCTGAAGTGTTTTGTATATCTAATAAAATATAAGTGGTAATAATATAGGTATGTATATAGGTATTATACCTATGTATATTATACACAAGTATTTATTTGAGGTAAATGGGGTTGCCCCCAGGGAGTAGCCAGCTTGGCTACTCCCAACCCTAATTTTCCCTCATTTTTTTTATTTTTTTGGAAAATAAAAATTTGTATATTCATCATTATATCTCTCTCACATTCTATTAAACTTTCGTCAGAAATAGAGACTCCTACGGCCTCCATCCAAACATGGTCGAATTAAAAAATCCAGCGACCTTTAAAAAAATGACGTCTAGATGGAGGCCTTAGGAGTCTCTGTTTCTGATGAAATTTTAATAAAATGTGAGAGGGATATAATTACGAATATACAAATTTTTATTTTCTAAAAAAATAAAAAATTGAGGGAAAAATAGGGGTGGGAGTAGCCAAGTTGGCTACTCCCTGGGGGCAACCCCATTTTACCCATTTTATTTTGTGTTTTATTTGAGTTTTTATTCTGATTTTAATATACAAATATATTATAAGTAATATTTACATAATTATAAAAATATAAAATTATAAAAATAATGAGTAAAGAATAAATTGAATATTTAATCTGTTCAAGTATACTACAAGGGTCCAAAACTCAACTTTCAAACCGTAACTCCGAAAAATACGAAACCACCTCCATTAAATAGATTATTTTATGATATATACAACTAAAGGTGAGTTTGGTACATTTCGAGTTTTTATGTCCAAGATACAGGTCTGGGAAGTTAGAGTTCTGGAATCTTATTCAGACCATAACTTTTTATCTGTACATTATTTTTCAGTGAAATTAATTTTGTATTTTTATGTATTAAATTATCTACAACTTTCATGTACAAAGTTTCTTTATTTGATGTATAAAAAGTGGAATCAAAATGGGTCACAAAATGAATAAAGAATGCATTAAAAAGAATAGGTATTTTAAAGGTATTTTGACCCTTATCTCCCCCTACTTTATTCCTTGTCGACCTATTCATCAAGATGCCTAGGTCTCGGGGTTTCAGGACATAAAATATTTACAATATTTTATTCTTTTTCTTTTCTTTTATTTATTCTATAATTTTGACTTTAAATACAATATTTTCTACACTATGTGGATGTACATGCATGAATGCTAAGATTATGGATTTAATGCTATTTACACGCATTTGCTAGGGTTTTTGATGCCAAAATGATAGGATAAAGATGATGAAATGTGGCTTCATCATATAGCCACCACCTTATATATTCGCTTTCATTCCTTTCCTTCCATCTCCCGTTTCCGTCGTCCACCTCAATCTATGTGTTTACCTCGCCTAGGATGGCTTCATCTTAAGTACGGGGGAGGTGGACGAGTCGAGTGTTCTTTCTTCATTTTGTTTCATTACTTCTATCATTGCTTATACTTAGGGATCTCTTACCCTGAGTATATGAGAAGTAACGTGTTCATTCCCGCGTCATTTTTTTCTTTTTATCGATTTATTAGTCCCCTCGTTTGTCTTCTTTTATTGATATTCATGTTTAGGGATCTCTTTCCCTAAGTATAGGGGGAGACAAGTTGAGCTGAAATTTGTCTATTCCCCCTCCCCCTTGACCCTCCATGCGTGTTGCATACAATCTCATGTACTCAGGATTAATTGATCCTGAGTATAGGGAGGACAACCGACTTCTCATTCTTTCATTATTCAATCATTGTAGTATAGGCTTTTCTATACTTAGTATGAGTTATGTCTTATTTTTCTCTATGATCTTTGAGGACGTAGTCACGCTAAGTATAGGGGGTTATATATACGTTGTACATACTTTAGCCATATCTCGTACTTTCATATTTTTGAATAGTATGGCTAAAATATTACATAAATAAGGGTATACAATTAATTAGTTGTAAAGAATAAATCGGTATAAATATGTACAAATTTTGTTTGAAATTCTTTGAATTTACTGATTAATAAAATGGTTTTAAAATGTTTTGCAACATGATTTGAAAAAAAGTTGAAACTATCTTGAAAATATCTTCAAAAATTTATGCAAAATATTTTTAAACCTTTGTATAAAACTTTTTTTGCAAAAAATGTTTCATTTGTTTAAATAAAATTTTGGAAATTTGATTTACAGATTTGAACAATGGTTGTAAAATATCTTGAAAATTTATATATACTGATTGAAAAATCTTGCAAAATGAATTTTAAATTTTGTAAATGTTTGTAAAATATTTGTAAAATTATTTACAGATTAAATTTTTCAAAATATTTGTTAAAATATTTGCAAATTATTTTTAGAACCTTATACATGTAGACAATCATTGTGAATAAAATTGCAAATACAACTAACTTCATGTATAAATACCCAGTGTAAACTCTTCAATTAATTTTTGTAAAATTTGATACACTCTCGTGTAAATATCTACAAATGATTCATTCACCGATCTTTATTAAAAATACCTAAAATTTTAAAATTGTCAAAACCCATAAAAATTGTAAAATTATTACAAAAATGCGTAAAAATGCAAAACTTCTGAAAAATCCGTAAAAAGACTAAATCAAAAGATTGCTTCACGAAAAGTTTTTTTCATTGCATTTGCATTGGCATTTCTCAGATTGATAATGACAATTGAACTAGTCTAAATAAAATACGAAGATTGGAGATGGTTGGACCTTAATCCACTTAATCATAGGAAACTTATAGGAACTGTAATTGAGGCGCTTCAGGCTAGACTTAATTCTTTGAGATCACAGACTAGGTTCAGATGTCATCTTGATTGCCTAAGTAGAATATTTTGAAACACACAAATGTCTCTTGTCGACAGTGACTTAACTCAGATACCTGTACCTTACACTTTGCTCAACTCAGTTGAAGTAGTAGAGGGCTGGATTTGCCAGCACGAGACATAAGCAAATGAAAACATATGAAGTCACAGTCTGTGGCCATCATACCCCAACCTGATCGAGTAGTGATGGGGCCCAAGGACAGAAGGTTGTGAGTTGTAATAATGCTTCAAAAGAGGGATAGTCTACTGGCTCAAAAGGAAAAAATTCGTATGTAAATGTTGTCATGAATAGTATTAAAAATGAATAATAAAAACTCCAAAAAAATAGATGGGCAGAAATCATACAAAAAACAATTTCCGTCGGAGTATGTATATTTAACAAGCAAGCATGTTCTTTAAAGTCAAAGATTTATGTGAGCATGTTGCCAAATGACTAGGCTACACTGGTCAAGCGTCCCAGGGTATGTAGCTACACTGGCTACCATCCACTCTCTTCTCCTCCTCCTCTTCTTGAGCCGGATGGACTTGAACTTAGAGGGAATACCCTGCTTCCAGATACATATCACTAACACTATAAAAGACAAACTCATAGTCATAATAGTCTGTGTATGATATAGACTTGTTCTGACATGGCTGTTAAGGAGGCTTGGGTAGAGTTTTGTGGTTCTTAGAGTCTGTTGAGTTTTATATATGCTTCCCACTAAGGTTTCGACCAAATCTAATTTCCCAAATATCCAACTGAGCTCTAAACTTTGATTTTATGAAGACAAGTTTAAAAGTTCCAATTTATTTCTTTTCTTCTCTTTATTTTCTTTTTTATACACTTATTAGCATAAGTTTTGCTAAGGACTAGCAAAGTGATGAATCTCAGATTCATCACTCTAAAAATGCCTGATTAAGCTCAAACCCCAAAAATTCATTGGCATTTCTTCATTTATATTGCATAATTAGCATGCATGCATGCAATAATAAGAATTGCATTTTATCACTTATTATTGCACAAAATAAGAAGCCAATCAGTCCAATTGACCAGGAAAATAGCCTAAATTTCATGATTTTTAATTAATTCATGCTAACTCCAAATAACATGAAACCCCTCCACTGTGTACATATTACTAATAAGAATAAATGGAATATACAAAAAAATCACTAACCTAAATAAGCAGACCAAAAACCCAAACCCTATTTCTAGGATTTCCGGACTAAAACCTTGATATCTTTCTCATCCAATATCCGATTTGATCCTACTCACTTTTGAACTGGTGTACATTCAATTACCTTCAAATCAAGACCAACTTCAAGTGAATCGGAACTCATATGTGAAAGTTGGGGTTTGGGCATCTTCTGTACATTTTGTGTTTTACCAAATATTAACCTATTATTTTATGTAAATAAATGACTCATTTTATTTTATTTTTTCATTTATTTTCTTCGATAAAAGTTTTATTAAAGTGCACAAAAATCCAAAATCAAACTAAGCTTGGAATCAAAGAAACTAACTGAGTCCGAGTCTTCATTAACTGTATATACAAAAATTGTCTTTTTCATGTTTTATTTTATTTCTTCTTTTTCCTAATTAATAAAATCCAAAAAATAGATTAATGTGTAAATATTTATTTTTGATTTTATCGTATTTTTCCAGATTTTTATCTGGTTTAAAAATGATAAAAAATTATAAAACTCAAAAATCAAGGTATTCTATATACATGGGATACTAAAAAATATCACTTCATGCAAATGATTGATTTTGGTACATGAAAGTTGTAGATCTCATCAAGACGAGCAACTTTCGTAAAGAAAATTTTTCTATCTAAGGTCATTTGCTATTTTTTTCGCATTTATTCATGTATTTATTTGTTCAATTTTTGTGGGGCTGACATGTGGCAGCTTCTGGAGCTGCCACGTGTCAACCATTTTTAGCCCTTTTATATATTTATTTTCGTAAAAAATAATATATATATATATATATATCAAATAAAAAATGTCATGTGGCGAGATCAGGACTGCCCGATCTCGACCGATCGGATAGTTCTTATATCTCGTCTCTGTCATCCCTTTCCTCTTTGGAACCGTCGCCCCCCTTCGCAAATGTCGGCACCGCCTACCCGCAATCTCCGCCAGGTCTACCACCTCTCCAATCAGATTGTTGCCTTCCTCTTCTGGATGTGCCTTCTTCGTGGATCTCGCAGCCACAGCGCCAACCGTCGCCGTCACCCCCGCGAATCTCGGCCTCCAACCTTCCATCTTCGACGCGTGATGAATATGTGATTCATCACTCTAAAGGTTGAAAATAGAGCTTTGTTCCCGAGTAATTAGCTGCATATTTCCCCTTATATTGTATAAATAGCATTCATGCACGCAAGCATAATATCTGCATTTTAGCACTCATATTTGCATTAAATAAGAAGCCAAATTCACTTGTAAATGTTCACCTGTATATTAGATAAAATACCTTATTTGTATATATTTTATACTAACTTCAAATCTAATAAGACCAACTCTATTGTGTATATATGACTAACACTAATTAAAGAAAAATATCAAAAAATATTAACTTGTAAAATTGACCAATAAAACCCCAAGCCAAGTTTGAAACCATGGACCTTAAAATGCACATATCTCTCTCATACGACCTCCGAATTAGGTCTACTCACTTTTAAAGTAATATACATTCAAAGACCTTCGAAACAAGATCAATTTCATTAAAATCGGAGCTCGTATGCAAAACTTGGGTTTTGGGCCCCTTTTGTATATTGTTCAGATTGACCGTTTTGCCCCTGTATTTTATCATTTTATTTTCTTCATTATTAAAAAACCAAAAGTAGATTAAATTGTAAATATTCTTGTCATATTTTTTCTATTTTTATTTTAATTTTTCTCTCTTTTAAAAATGACAAAAAAATTACAAAAGATAAAATGTGGTATTTTATATCTATAAGGTACCACCCAAAAATACATTTTGTATAGATGATTTCCTTTGATTTTCAACCCTTCACGAAAGTTGTAGATCTCGTCGAGACGAACAACTTTTGTGTTGATCACTTTTTGATTTAATCCCTTTTATTATTTCTTTTTTATTTTCTTTACATTTAATCTTTTAATTTTCTGGGAGCGACATGTGGCGGCTCCTGGAGCCGCCACATGTCCCCCTATTTTCTTTATTTTGCGAATTTATTTTATTATTTTCGGATTTATTATTATTAGTATTATTATTATTTTAATTATTTTTAGTAGCCTATTATATTAATTATTTATTTAATCTTCCTTTTACCACTTCTCCCCTTACTTTTCTTCCACTCCAAGCCAATAATCCCCCACTACCCCATTCTCTCCATCCTTCTCCAACCTCCTCCTCCCCCTCTTTATATTCTCTTCCACTCCTCCATTCATCTTCATCCGCCATCTTGAGCACACAATCCTTGAGCTCCGCCCTCTTCTTGGTGACAGCAAGTGAGAGCCACCGTGTCGAGCGAAGACAGGATCCTTTTGTTAGGCGAGATCCAGGGGTTTCGGTCCTTGTTGCTGCTGCTCTCAGCCGCAGCCGAGCTCCGCTTGCCGTGCGTCGAGCGACGACTTGAGAAGCTTTGCTTCTCCCTCCATAGGCATCATCTCCATCACCTCCAGGTAATCTTCTTCTCCCTTTCTTCTTTTTCCTCATTCTACACCCACACTCTCTCTCATCAATCCATCATTGCTCCATTCATAGATTCTCAAAACCAATTACACTTCTACGGATAAATCACACGTTGCGAATGCAATGGTGATTTTTCTTAAAATTTTCGGTGAACTTTCATCAATCGATTAATCGTTTATTTAAGCCACTTAAACAAATGCATGAGAAATAGAGGAGGTGGTGACACCCCCTGTTTCTTCTTCCTCCTCTCACCACGCCACACGCACACACCCATCGGCCACCAACCGCACCGTCGATGCCTCCTCTGCCCCGACGACCCTTGGCCGTGTGTCGGCCGTCCCCCCTCGCCGTCAACGACGCTGGCCACCTCCAAGCAGCTTCAGCCACCCGCATCAACGAAGGCCTCCTCCCCGTGCGCCACGCACCTCAGTGCGCCGACCATCACCCCACCCTGCGGCGCGCCGCCCCTCCGCCACTACGGCGCACGCGCGGGCGGCTGCCTCCGCCTCTCCTTCCACCCTTGCGCCGTCACCCTCCAAGGTGCAGCCACCTCCACGCGCGCAGGCCGCCCCACCTGCAATCCCGCGCCCTCCCTCGCGCAGCTCGAGCGCCGCCCACAGCCCATCCGCGGCTACGCACGGTACCCAACCTCCGCCCTCCCCGGCCTGCCCGTCACCAACCGGCCACCTCGCGAGCCCGTCTCCGTGCGCCCTCCATCTCCTTCACCGCCGGCCTCGTGAAGCTCCAACCTCCCATGTTCAAGCCAAGAGAAATATGGGAGATCTATCGGATAATAAGAACAAAAGGGCATTTGCAAAGGGGACACTTGCACCCCTTTGCAAGTTTTTTTAAAAAAATTGAAGTTTCCAGTAATTACATGTAAGTCCTTGTTCTTCATTTGAGCTCATATTTCTTTTTCTATATTGCACTCATACCCCTGCATTTGCACATTTATTTTGTTGTCATTTTGTCATCCATTTTTAATTTCGAAAATTGCATTGTGTAGTATAACTCTTGTTCTACCATTTTAGTATTTATTTGTATTTTTCTGATTTGCAGAATATTTATGGAATTTAATTTGGAAGAAGTTGAAATATTTTGCCCATTTTGATTGATTAATTGATTGCGCATCATTTGCTTATCGAAAAATCTCTGGAAAATCATTATTGGTAGATATAAGCCTATGCTACAGCATATCCTGAAATCACACCATTTTCACATATAATTTGTCTTAGAAAAATCATTTAGTGAATACCTTAATCGATTTTTAATTAATCAACCGTGAAGTGTTTTAACACGTTGATTTGGATAGCTCTTAATTAGACCTATTTGGATTAATTTTGTGTCTGAGAAATATCATCGTTTGTTAATTATTAAAATTGGTTTAGTCATTTTCACTAAAGTCTGCATTTTTTATTATCCGTGAGTCAGAAAATTGTAGAAAAATTAGGTAGCTTAATTTCATCCCATTTCATAATATGGTCAAGTTTCATAATTTTTGGAACTAATTTGACCGTCTTTCTGATTTAACTTGTAATTTGGCCAGATTTTGCATGTGTCTTGCATAAAAAAACCGAAAAAGACCAAAAATATCTCCTCCGAAAATCAAACCTTGGAAAATTGCTTCGAATCCACCTAAGGAGACAGCTGCCTCCCTGAGTTCGACCTTGGGCTTCCAACCAAGTAAAAAAATGCCGCTTGAAATTAATTTGACTATAATTGAAAGTGGTTTTTGATATGCTCTCATTATCCGACTGCAACGAACATATCAATTAATTTGAACATTTATTTGCTCGAATTAACAAGGGTAGTTGGGAGCACTTATCAACATGCACAACCTCCGATCTCGTGCGCTGCTTCCCACATATCTCTCATCAAATCGGCCAACTCTCGTCATATATCATCCCCATAAACCTTCCATCTCTGGCCAAAGCATCACCGCCTTTGAGCTTATTTAAACCTTGCCACCCCCTCGACTAACCCATCCGTCGAGTCAAAGCTACGACGTGCGGCTGTAGGTCGGAGGTGGTGACAGCATCTCCGACATGATTCTCTTCAAGGCCGACATGATATGAGGTCGTTGCAGCAGGCGGCGACACCGCTGCCCTTGCTCCAGCTTTTGTCGTTGAGCCAACGACTACCCCCATCCATCTTCCTCGCCTGATAACCCCTTCCACCTTCATCAACTTCAACCTCCGCAACCGACATCTCCGTCAACCGCCTGCAACTCTAGGAGGATAATCTCCCTCCAACGTTCCTCTAGCAATCGTCTCCTACACCGCCACTACGCAAGGATCTCTGTCACTCCAGCTCATTCCCTCACCGTGCCCGAGCTCCACCGACGACGCCGACCATGTGTTAGCTAACGCTTCACCACCTGCAGTTCCTCGCCAGCGTCCCCTCCGTTGTGTCAGCCACGGGCCTCCACCATCGACTCTAGAGCCCACAACCGTTGCTCCAGCTACCGCAGCGCCTCCACCGACTCTGCCTTGCCTTGCCGCCAGGGTCTGACCCAAGGCCCTCCACACACGAGGTGCACGTGCGGGAGGTAGCACGTGATCAGCACCCCCTGTAGGCTAATTGCAAAGAACCCCCAGGGTTGTACTTTATTGAAGAAGACCCCCCAGGCACGCGCGGTACGCTCGTGGGGGTAGGGAAACTTGTGAAGAAGCCCTCGGAGGACCGCCAATTTACAACAACACCCTTGTCGCTCAAGGGTCACATGCTTGGCACTTGACCGCTTGGGAATTTTGCATACCCCCCAAGAGTTTAGGTAATTACTTTTAAGTTGCTTCTTTACGTTATCTTATTTTATATTATTGCAATTATACCCCTGTATTCCTCTTTGTATTAGACCTCTACATGACATTTTTTTATTATTCAAAAATAGCATGATGTTCTACAATTAATTATTTACATCATGGAATGCTTGAGACATTTTTGTGGTCTGTGCCTAGTTACTGATTAATTTTCTTGCGGAAAATTACATATTTTTCCCATCTTGTGCTTCAAAATTCATAAGTAATTAACCATATCTCTAAAAAACGTCAAAAATTCACGGATTGTAGAATTTGTTTTATGTTACTTATGCCAAAAATAATTGCATTTGCATTCATGGTTTTCCCTAAAAAAATATTTTGCATATTTCAATCTTTTATTTTTTAATAGGTACTAAATCTAAGATTTTCAAGGTTTAGGATTTTTCTGAGATAAATCACCTAGTGACATGTCTTGGATAATTTCATCTCTTGGAAATAATTAGGTTTAGTATTTATTATAATTAGTTATTGAAATTCATTGTGTGTGCATTCATAAATTTATAAAATATTTGTCTTGTATCAAAAATTCCAAAAAAATTAAAGAGCATTCATTTCATCAGAATTAACATCTTGGATAAGTTTCATATTTTTCGGGCATCGTTTGATTGATCTTTACATTTCAGTCCCTAAAATTGGCCACATTTGCATTTTTCATCCCAAAATTGCATTAAAATAACAAAAAAGTATCGTATTGAAAATCGTGCACGGACTTTGATAGACAAAATTCTAGATTGTTCCTTTGCCTCCTTGAGTTCAGCCTTAGGACTTGCCCAGTAAAATAAACATTAAACCACTTCGAATAAAATTGAGTAAAATTTTGTGGTTATTTCTTGATCGATTCCCAATTCCTGCCTACAACGACAAAGTTAAACACTTAATTCTCACATATTAACTTGATGAATTTCGGACTCGTAACAATGGCTCTTAAAGGGGGTGATGAATCCCCATTTCACCACTTTTGTTTTTTATTTTTAAATCCCTACTCAAATGCATGTATATAACACTAAAATGTGAAAAATAACACTCAATAACAACCACACAAATACTGTATAAAATACAATATTTTATGCCAAAAATAAAAGAGTAAAGAAAAGAACAGAAAAAAGAGGGAAGTATCAGAGACATTGAATGATCTTAAACCTCGACGTCCAATCATCGTGATGACTTGGTCGACAAGGAATAAATATGGGGAGATAAGGATCATTAATTATACATCAAATACACAAAAACCAATTTTTAATTCATCAATAATATGCCTTTAAAATCATAAACATGAATATTGTATATAAAAATACAAAGAAAAAAAATACAAATTTTATTTCATTAAAAAATAATGCATAGTGTGCCTGGGATACAAAGAATAAATTGTCGCAAAGAAAGCCTTATTGACATGTATCTTATCCATATCGATTCAAAATTCATGGAACTCACCTTTATTATTTATAAAATTAAATCATCTATTTAATGAAGATGATTTCATCCAATTTGGAATCAAGATGCAAAAGTTGGCTTTTGCGCCCTCATTACGTAAGATATCGGTATATAATATTCAATTTATTTATTCTTTTTATTTTTTATGTCTTATATATTTGAAAACATTATTTGAAATATATGTAAACAATGAAATAAATAAATCATTAAAAATCCATTAAAATAAATAATGTACTTTAATATATAGATGAAATATACTTATAATATACCTATATAATACATATACTTAATTCTTTAAGTTAGCAAATAATGTTAGAAAATACAATAAGAAGATCTAAATATGTATTTAAATAAATTGTAAATATGTAAAACACATGTATAAAATATTAACAAATAAATACAAAATAAAATTAAAATACCTCATATATAGGTATTTATACTTATAATTATACATGTAAAAACTAACACATGATAAATGATCTTGTAAAAATAAATAAAAATCAGAATAAAATACTACATAAAATAATAAATATTTTTTTATTTTGATAAAAAAGCAATAAAACCATTTATTATGTGTAATCTATTTATTAAATGGATTATTCACTGTTTTGGCATTTTTGTGCCTAGTGTGGACCAATGGGAGCGCGAGGACTATTGACCTCGGGTCAATTGTCCTCCCTCCATAGGTCTGCTCCCTATCAGAGTGTCAACCCCTCTCTTCTCCACATTTTCACACTTTACACATTGCCCAAAATCTTTTGATTTCTTCATGAAAAATCCCATCATCACAACATCCCACTACGAACGACACTCCATTCCCTTGCACGCTCATCGACTCGCGATCCCTAATCAAACTTCATCTGCCTCTTGCTATTTTTGAAGTTTGATCATTCTTGAGCGCATCTTAGCCCCTCAGATTGAGTGTAGTATGAGTCCCTCATGACAGGAGGCAATTTCGGTCGTTTCGCAATGACGAGGAGGTGTCTCTCGGGCTAATCCATATCTCGTCGAACCTCCGCCGACAATGGTTTCTGCTCCTTGGGCCGCATGTCATGTCGAGCTTTCTTTTTCTTGCCTTCTAGGCAGCTTTACTTTCCAGCTTTCTATTCCACCTTCATTTGATGCATTTTCTTTCTGTTTGATAGCTTAAATCTCTAGATTAGAAGTACGCAGGAAGTAGTGCTCTGTCCTTTGTTCCACCTTCTACATCCCATGTTCCAACTTGCCGACCATCGCTTCACACTCCCCTTTCCTATCTCAACCTTCTGGTACCACCAGACCCCTTCGATTGCTCCTGGATCGAACTTTCGAGGTTCTCCTCCGCTGCCTCGCTGGACCGCTGCCTCGCTGGACCTCTACGCCATACCTCCATTCCCACCTCGATCTTCCACCAATAATAACCAGCGAAGTTTACCCTAGCCAAGCTTTTCACATCGTTTGCATGTTCTGAAGTCCCCATTTGAGGGGTATCTATATCAAGAACATGTCCTAGATGGCATTGAGCTCCATGTCTATCGATGTGGCCCGGACCTATTTAAAGGTACCAAAGCTTGCAGAATACCTTTGGGACCCGTTTGAGCATTTCAGCAGTGAATGAGGAGTTCGGAGGAGGAAGAATCGATGAGAAGAAGCTCCTAAGTCATGTTGTCCTTACCTGTTCTTGGGGAAGAGCAGATGATGTAGGATCCTCCCTCCACTCCAGTTTTGATCGAGGCCTTGGGATCGAGCGCACCAGTCATTGTCAGATCTGCCATCGAATCTAATCTTAAACGTTCATCCACGAATCGACATTGGGCATACAACGAACAACACGTGTCAAGTGGGATATCCATAGCCATTGGCTCATGCACGAATAAGGGGTATATTGCACTTGATACCTAACCTTTTTATATAATTCCTTTTTAATCCTATAAAAAATATTTGTAGTACAAAGTTTTGTGGATAAATTGCAAGAGGACCCAATGTATATTTGATATTCTATATATGTCTGCTAGAACAGCTCACGTGGACCCATGCAAGTTGGGTAATCTGCACATAATCCCATTCGGGTTCCTTTATTTTATTTTAATATATGAATTTTGTAATTAAGTTCAGACCTTTTGGGTATTTTTGCATTGCGTCCCTCTAACTTTATTTTAATTGCAAAATACCCCTTATAGGATTGTAAATTAAGTTGTTCTTTTTTATTTTTATTCAAATATCTCCCATGCTCAGAAAATTATGGAAAATAGCTGAAGGTGCTTGAAATCATGGTTATTCATACTATGATTTTTATTTAGCATTTTCTCACTATTTTCCATTTATTGAAAATCGTTTAAGAGCTATTTATTTCCTGTATAGATATAAAAATACAAAAATTAGAAAAACTTATTTAAAAATTCCAAAAAATATATGTTATATATTACTATATAATATAACTACAGACCAAAAATCATCGAAAAATACAAATAAAAATCTCCAAAATTTTAAAACCCCGCTATCCCAAAAAAGTAGAAAAAAATATTTTGTGTTGTGTATCTTTCCTTATATTATATAACATACATTAAAATTGATTTTGGAAATTTTTGAGATAGTTATCTATTTTTAAATCCCTAAACAATTCGACCTATTTATTAACTCCCTATTTTGAAGTATTTCGGACTTTAAAATACGTGAAAATCGGTAAAAATCATTAAAAAATCACAAAAATAGGTAAAAAATATAAAAAAGATAAAAGCATTTTATTTTATCTATGTATTTATAAATATGAAACCCCATATTACTATATATACATATATATACACTTATATATTTGGTACTATAATAATTATTATAAATACCTTAAATAAATTTTAAAACCTTTAGAAAAGATAAAAAGGATTGTACTTGTATATACTTGATAATTTTTTATATATTTATTACTATATATATCTTGTATAGTTTTGGTATTACACATAAAATTATGTAGGTATATGTGGAATTATTACATGTTAAAGAGAAAAAAACTAAAAATCAGAAAAATATAAAAAGAAAACAAAAATTATAAAAGTAAAAACATATAAAAATATAAAATTAAAAATCCCTAAAAACTAAATATAATTAAAAATCCATAAAAATAGAAAAAGTACATAAATATCTGTTATTTATTTTTGTAGTCAATAATATTATTTGCCTATCCATGTATTTTCTCTTTGTGGTTCGACACTTTATACTTATTCACTACACACATAATTTGTAAATTCAAATAAAAATAAATATTGACTCACATAAGATTTTTCTTAGATTGTGGGTTCATTGATTGTTTGATTTGGTTTGTTCATGATCCAAATGCCGAGAATGCGGTCGACACAATGATTGTCGGACCCAACTCATCGGGCATCGCAGATCCTCTAAGACCGGGCGTTAGGATCCTTTGAATAGCATGTCAATAGGCTTCGCCTTCTCCACCATCAGAGCTTGAGTTCTCCATCGATTGTCCCCTATCCATGGATCCTCCTCCCCTTTCCAGCCCCATTTCTCCCTAGCACCTGAAGGTTATGAAAAAACCTTAAGTGCATCACGGAAGCATGGAAATCACATCATATGTGATCAGGAGCGACTAGTCGCACTAGTGGCTCGACGCAACGGAATTTAAAAATTATAAAGCTACGAAACCACATGATCCGAGAACATTTATTGAATAGTTTCATCTAAACCACAAAGTAGATATCAAAATACCTCTTGAAGTGTGGTTGCGATCGAAGTTTCTGACGCAAGAGACCGCGTCTCTCAAGTTCGACCCAACGGATGAGACACCTGCAAGCGCATTGATGAGTTTCATTCTTCTCATAATCCATGATGTAGATCCAAGTAACGGATCTTCTAATTTCGACAAACGAAATCTGAGATCTTCTTCGCATATTGGAAGCATTGAAGAAGACAAAGATCCACGAGCGGTTGACTCAATAACACAATGATGTAGCGATGACGACGAGCCTCTCCAGATCACAAAGTCGACAGTCACTTTAGAGAGAGGGGGGGATCATGCATGGTGATGAGAGAGAGAACTTGTGAATTATATGATGTAAAAGAAGAGTTAGGGTTTTCTCTTTGTTTATAATATTTTGGGAGTCCATAGATCTCAATCCATGGACAACACAGAGCCAGTGGTTGAGATTGATTCGTGTTACTTTCAGTAGCCTTTATTTTATTGTAAAAAACATCATTATAAATAAATTCAATAAAATCAATATGGGTTGTTTACATACATAACCCTGAGTGATTTTGTAATTATAATGATAACCATGGGTAATCGTGGATTACACCCACGAACCACACTAATACTTAATTTTTACACTCATAACCTCGTTTTTATTTTCACCCAATTTCCCATTAACTATGATGGTATCCATCAAATATTTTGCATTTCCACCCTTGTGTCCCCATTATTTACAAATAAACCACTCCCCTTTCCTCCCCCTCCCGCCGACCACTACCTCCTCCAGCATCCATCTCCTCTTCCCCCTCCCCATCCAACCACCTCCTTCCCTCTCGTCGACCGCCTCCCTTCCTCCTCCTCCCCTACTAGGTCATCAAGCTCCTCACCCTCCTCCTCCTCGGCTTCCATCTCCTTGAGAAGAGCACCCCCTTCAATGGCAGTCAGTGGAGGTAGTATAGAAGGTTGAGTCAGGGGCGATCGCGATGGCATTGACCGCATCGTCGTGGATAGGGACGGAGCTGACACAGCAGAATCCATCCGTGAGGTGCCATATATTCACAGTTATATCCTAAGAGACGGAGTAGAGGAAATCTGCAGAGGCGATGAGGGCGGAGACGACCTCAACATGCTCGATCCAGAGGAGGCAGCGGTGGAGGCGCACTTAGATGTAGTTGCGGGGGAGGGGGAGGTGACAGTAAAGGTTTCTCCCACTGTTGAAGACCACAATCTGCTTGCATTCAAGTACTCTTTCACTACTCGATACTGGAATAGTGCTTCGGTTGTAGCCATTCCTATGTTAGCGGAAAGAGCCAAATATAAAGAAGCCGAAGCCCTTCCTCTGATGAGTAGAAAGGCCTTGATTGAGAATTTACAGAAAGCCACCTTGGTTTTCGTACTCAGAGATGATGATGGACAAGATGCGAGCCACCGTCACTTGGGCAAGGATGATTGAGTAGGAGATGCCACCTATAGTGGAGAGGATCGTGTTGGACGTGGAGGAAGAGATTTGAAGGATGCTGACAACATTGAAGGCAACAAACATAAACCACCACATTTATGGAGAGGATGGTGGTGTAATTCCCAATATATGTATGGACTAAGGGAATGCAAAGGTGCCCAAAGGACATGAAGGATGGGGGCCTTGTTCATTCCCCTGTGATTGGAAAATGAGTTTAATGGGGCTGCCCCCGCGTCGTTTTCGGTATTTTTTTTATTTTTTCTGGAAAAATATCGTCATGTATATTCATTCCTATATCCCTCCTATATGTCATTCGAATTTCGTCAGAAACAGAGACTTCTACGGCCTCCATCGAGATGGTGTCGATTTAAAAAAACTGGTTACCGTTAAAAAATGACTATCTGGATGGAGGTCGTAGGAGTCTCTATTTCTGACGAAATTCGAATGACATATAGGAGGGATATAGGGATGAATATACATGGCGATATTTTTCAAAAATAAGAAATAAAAAAAATACTGAAAACGACAAGGGGGCAGCCCCATTAAACTCTTGGAAAATAATCTAAATGATGGTTGCCTTTTCTAGGACAAGTAAATACTACTGCCTCGAATAGTGATATGTGAAATTGGACTGCGTGAAGAACAACGGGGGACGAAGCGACGAGCGCCTGAGAGAGAAGTACAGATGCTGGCAAGGGGAAGACGAGTAGTGTGGAGATAGTTGCATAGGAATGATATCTGCGAAGGAAGGCATGGATTGTCTTCAGCAGCATCTTGGCTGCTTCTGCCACACAGAACCCACTGGTGGTTTCTCCTTCCTATTGATGGTCGAGTATCAATGTGGTTGTGCATGTGGCATATGAGAACATGGGAGAGTTATGTAATAGATAATATGATGCCCTTAAATAGACCTCTCCCTTCTCAATTCCCTTCACGATTCTCAGGGACCCCTTGCTCTCAAGATCAAGACTACTATAACCCACCTTTTAATGGACATCAACCAGAATCGGTTATTTCCGGCCGACCTCATGATGCGTGAACCTCAACATTTGCGTGAACCTCAACATGAGAGGAGGCAACCTGGACGAGGAGGGCAGAGGACGGAGGTAGAGGGGTGGGATGGAGGGGGAGGGGCGTTGGAGAATGAAGGGGAGGGGGTTAGAGGTTTTTTTTTATTTTTATTTTCTAATAGCCGTTGGATTAGACCATAGGCTAGATTATATGAATGACATTGTTGGGTTAACGTGAAAACTAACGGAGGGTTATCAGTGCGAGATGGAGTGACTATATGGGATTTCTCATGTAATTCACTATTATGTAGGGTTATGATTGTAATTTCGGAGTAAACATCCCAACCAATATACCATGAAGTATTAGGAAGGTGGCAAGCCTCCTTCCCATTGGGGGGGGGGGGGGCGATCACCTTGAGTCCTCAATCAAGTGTGGTCGTCCATCCTCCCGTTATGGAAGGGGGCCTCCTCATTCATGTCATATGAGATCTTATATCTCATATAATCCGTTATTATATACAATAACTTTTATTGTATCTTATATCGCCTGTTGGGGCTCGATGGAGGTGTTGCCTTGCGCATGTACACAGGATTTGCACTAGTCTCCGACAAGAGCGGAGGAGGGGTGAGGGGCTCCGCCTCTGGAGTCACAGGCGAAGCTTGCAGCGAGGTAGGGCAGCAGTGCCGCTTGGACTGGGAGAGATGGGTGCCGCCGTTGTGCGCCACCTAGAGCTGCATCCCCAGTTGTTCTACGTTGCTCCATTGCTACTGCGAAGACGCGTTGCTCCGCGCGATGTTCAGACCAGAAGAGAGAGCTCGCACCAGGAAGTAGGGCGCGAGGAGATGCCTGGAGGCATCGTGCGAGCTTCGAGCCTAGAAGACGCGCTTGTGATAATGCTCTAGCATACGGTGCTTGCATCACCTTTGTTGCGAGACGCTAGGCTAAGAACCATCGCCTAGATCTGGCTTCTGGACAATATATATAGGGTCTCAAAAAATGAAACCCTAGCAATGATAGCATGATGTTGAATGATCTCGTGCAGAACTCGAAGAAACTCACATGTAACTCTTCATCAAAATCTGACTCTCAAAAAATACATTAAAAAAATCAAGAACAAATCTCCGAGAATCGAACCAGTTCTAATACCAAGATGAAATCTACGAAGCAGAAGCGGAATCGATAAACAAATAATAAACATCAAGAACACGAAGATTTGCGTGGAACCCTACTCCCTAAGGAGCAGGATGAACTCATGGGAGAAACCCTCAAAAGGACAAATATTCTATTGAATTTCTCAATGAGTACACGGGTGAGGGGCTCCTTATATAGCCTCTCAGACAAACCAGAGTCTCACCGCTCATCCATGTGGGATTAAACTTGAGTGGGTTAATTAAATCTCACCAAGATCCAATTACCCACCTATTACATTCTCTAACAATTGGTAACTACAAAAATTAGAGAATCAGCTTTCCATTGGACAGCGACGGAGATGGAATGACATCCCACAATTGCATCTTCCACCAGAGCAAAGTTTTCGCCATTCCAGCCAATAATGATACCCCCGGAGGCATTGTATGAACCCGAAAGTGCGAAAGAGTCAAACCCCCAATATACGTCCAATACGGTCCACCTCAGGAGTCTTCTTCCTCACCACCGAACCTTCGTCGTGTGCTTTAGCAAGTGCTTCTCGCCCATTGAGATTTCAAAAATCCGTCGAGTCAGTCCCCTAGGGACCATCCGGATACTTCTCAGACACATGGACCAAATGGTGCCCCCAAAGTCAGCCAATGAATGCTCTAGGGCCCCGTAAACTACTAGACTCAGACGTTGTCGACGATCCCTCGAAAACTACCGGGAACCAAGGCCTTAAATGTTAGATTTCGGTTTCATTTCGATGACTTGGCCAAAATGGAATTTCGGCCGAATTTCAATCAAAATTCGACTGAAATTTCGATCATTTCGATTGTTTTTTGAAATAGGGACCCAAAATTTCGGCCGATATAGGCCATTTCGATCGAATTTCAATCGCCCACCGAAATTGAAATTCGGCTGAATTTCGACGAAATTTAATCCCATGCCGGGAACGTCACTTCCCAAAATAAGATGGCGGTAAAAACTTAGAGGGAGGGGGACCCCTAAAGCCCCTGCCTCCACAGCCTGAACTCCAGAGCAATCGCTCACATCTTGAGGGATGTCAGCAGCAATGACATCGTTTTAAAACACCGTGAGAGCTCCCTCCGAGAGCACACCACCACGTGAAGAAACTCCCAAAATAGTGGGTTCCTGAGTGAGGAGATTAGGATCGAAATGTATTCAGGTCCAAATAAAACCATTTTAGTGGGTCCACCCGAGACCCCAAAGTTGGAGCCTCCATACCCGGATATGTGAAAGTTGAAGCCACTTGACCAGAATCTGAATATACCATACTCGAAACGTGGGCATTAAAGCTTGCATCCTCCAGCTTGCCAGGTTGTAAAGAGAGGCCTTTAAGTCCTCTAGAACCTTCGCTTCCTAAAGAACGATTCAGCTCCCAAAATCTCGACGTGGAATCCGAAACAACTGCGACGTTTCCACTTCCAACGGTGATCGACGGCAACACCTTAGAAGGAAGGTGGAGGCTTTGATGAGATCTTTTTTCTGGTCAGATGGGCGGCAGACAACGAGGGGGCTGAACCTGGTGGCTTGGAAGGATCTTGTTGTACCTGTTTCGGAGGGAGGCCTAGGTGTCAGGCAAGGCCTTAAATGTCGGTTTCAGTCACCATTTCAGTATCGACCAAAACAGAATTTCGACGGAATTTCGGTGGAATTTCGACCGAAATTTCGATCATTTCGGTCATTTTTTGTACTAGGACCCCCATATTTCGGTCATTTCGGTCATTTCGGACGAATTTCGGTTTCGACTGGATATCGATATTCGACAGAAATTCGATCGAATTTCGCTGAAATTTGAGGCCATGGTGTCAGGGATGTGGAATCAATGAACAAAGCCTTGTTAGCAAAATGGGTGTTGCGCATTTGGGGTCCATCTGACTCGTTGGTTTTACGGCTGCTGAGGGAGATTTATGGTGTCACAGGGGAGTTGGTGGCTGCAAGGAAGCGACATGAGTCTTCGTTGTGGAGTGGGATTCGTGCCGTGATTCCGGGTATCAGGCATTTCCTTCGGCCGAGGTTGGGGAATGGTCTCCGCTTCCGTTTAGGATGACTGGACGGGGGAGGGGGCGCTGGCCTACCGCTTCCCTAGGTTGATGGTGTTAGCAGTTGACAGGGGGTACGGGTGGCGGAGGTGGCCGACTCTGGGTCGTGGGCTCCGAGGTTCCTTGCGGTTCTCTCATATCAGAGGCTGGAGGAATTTTTGCGGTTACTGTCGGAGATTCTCCCTGTCGGGGAGATGTCGAGTGACCCAGATCATTTTGAGTGGGCAGATGGTAAGTTCTCTGTAAAGATTGCATGTCGGAAGTTGAGTAGTGGTATGCTAGAGTGTGACGAAGATCTATGTGCTGACTTGAAGGTGATTTGGGCGGTTAAGATTCCTACTCGGGTGAAGGTCTTCCTTCGGTGTCTAAGAAGAGACCGTCTTTGTGACAAAGTGAGAAGGGGAAGATTGCTGAGTGTGACGGATTTGAAGTGTGACAGATGCAAGGATGACGTGGAGGATACGGACCACATTTTCTTCGGTTGCAGGTCTTCGGCAAATGTGTGGGATTCTTTGGGTCTCTCGTGGGTTCGGACATCCGGTGCGGAACAATTTTGGAGATCTATTCGTGCGGTGGGACTTGGGTCCTCCGATGATGTCTCCAAGCCTTTTGCCGTGCTCTGGGCTATTTGGCTTAGCAGGAATGATACCATCTTCAAGGGACAGCGATTTTATTTTGAAAATGTACTTGCACTGTAATGCTTGGAAATGGAAATATACAAGCTCCTTGAGATCATTTCTTAGCTCCAAATGGTTTGAACTATGATTAGAAATGGTCAAGGAAGCTGGGTTCAGCTCACCGACACTTTCTCCAGCTCATGCAGAGTGTCATGCGTTTCGTTGAGCTCACTAAGGGTGTAAAGTATTACAGCTCGAGCTCGATAATTGTAGGTGACGAATTTTTGCAAAAACGACATAAACCCTGAAATTGAATAGTTATCCACATTTCACGTCACTATACATGGATCGTATGATCTCCCTGATAGTATCTCCAAGTATCTGTGTTTATATCTGATAAGTCCTAATTGGATTATTACTCATATCTATTGATGTCAATGTTGTAATGATAATGATTATTATTACAAGGGCAATTTTGTGAATAATATTCACAAATATATCTAATTAATTAATGTGAATAATGATTCACAATAATTAAAATTTATATGGATGTTGCTCATAAAAATATTTATGTAAATACGATTTACATAATTTATCCAAAGCATGACGTTGTATGAGTTTGATTCACATTTTTTATAGATAAAAATTGGATTTACATTTAATTCCGTGCTCACGAATATGATTAATAAGCTATAAGGATTATTTTCCATAATTTCTCCAATATTGGTAATGTGATAATCAAGTTAATTAATTGATAAATAAAATGCAACAACATTGACTATATTTAATCAATGTGGTCATGTGTCTTGAAATATTGAATAGACTTGACCAAAATACGGGCCGGGCCGAACGGGTAAAGGTTTAAAAACCTTTGTCCAAGCCCGCCATGGGCCGGCCCATGGCCCATTTTGTTCTTTTTTTCATTGATTTTTTTAATGTTATTTAATAAGTATAAATGATTTTATTAATATCATTTATACTTCATATATATGATATAAGTAGTTACATGTTACTTAACATGTAAACTATTAAATTTTATTTAAAACTGGTGTCACATATGAAAAAATTGAAGTGTATCACATTAATACATGTATTATTCAGCTTATATTTATATATTTTTTATATTTTTTACGGGTCAGGCCGGACCGGCCCATGCCTCGATCTCCTAGCCCAAGCCTAGTCCATGAGCGGACTGGGTAGGTTGGGCGAGCCCCCAGCCCGTTAGCCAGTCTAGTATTAAATAAGCATGGCGCCAGATGCTCGAGTCCTATTTCTAATAAGACTCTTTATATTTTTGTATTATTTATTGATTAATCAACTAATAAATTAGCAACAAATACATTCCATATATGGAATTGGTTGGCCTTCTATGATGACACGTGGAACCACTACAAAGAGTCCTTGAAAAGAATTCTTTGTCGATTTATTGCTTGATTTGTTAAATAAATTATTTGGAGATAAAAAGGAGATACTTGTATTGTTGAACAAGGACTTAGTCTTAAGCCCTTTATCAACAATCCAAGGGCTATCATTACACATGCCTACTTGAAGAAAAGACTCTTCAATAGGCATGTACAATATGTATAAAAGGAGAGTGAGACTCTCTCTTTTAGACACTTGAATTTTGGAGAGCATTAGTCCTTAGAATTTTGTGCCCTTAAGATATAGAAAAGTCTTGAGAGTCTCCATCTCTCATACTCATCTTCTTGTTTCCCTAGACAATGTCTGGTTTCATGGGAAGCAATGCGACTCATCATCGTGCCCACGAGAGAGACAAGCGCAGATCAGACTTGATTCGGGAGGTCTCTTACCTTAGAGACTCATGCTTCAAGAGGTAACCATGATTTGTTCTTTATATTCATATGAATATCAGAAATTATTTTGGATATTGTTTCCTTAAAATTTATAATTTTTGAATGCGCAAATTGTTGTGCTACATTTTCTTACATATGATGAACTGAGATTATTTTAGCAAATGTTTGCTAAATATTCCGTATATCCGTGATGAGTAGTAAATAAATTTTTATTTACTTCCTTCACATTCTATCTTCGCTTGCAGATCACTTGTCTCGTTTTTCCCCCGTCGAACAGTCACCGAATGTGCACAATTCTACGTCAATGGCCAATTCCATCACACAAATCAAGTCCCACAACATGACCAACCTCATCGCACTAGAAACAACCCTTTTCTCTCCACGTAGAAAGGGCTCTCCCCCAACCTCAAGCTCTGTTTGAACAGGCTGACAGACGACTTGCAACAGCCCTTCACCTGATAGCCGTCCCTCCAACCTACGACGCAAAGCTGAGATGTCGTGCCTCCTTCTGAACATCGTACGCCACCCATCGTCAACCAAAGATGACCTCACCATCTCCTCGGCCAGTTGTCGATTCAATGAATAACATATTATGACATTTCTTTCTTATTATAAAAGCTCCCATCAATGCCTTAAGAGGTATACGACCTCGGTTATTGGTTGGCTATACACATCATTTATCATGTGATTCATGTCGATGCACAAAATAGGAACCCCATTTTCTCTTGAATCCTCCACATAATTTCTATTATCTAGACATAGTATTATAAACCATCTCCAACTCAACAAATAGCAAATGAAGACACTTCTTATTATAAAAGCTTCCATCAACGTCTGCGAAGGTGCGTGGCCTTGGTTGTATGGCCTCACATCTTCGCTTCGGTCTTTGTCAACTTTTCATATGTTATATTCAAGAAGAAAACATCGAAACTATTTGTCTTCGATCTATGTTTCTCTTGTAATACCTTTACTCCACCACCAAACTTCTCTTTGAGCAAGTTTACCTCTCTTGGACACACCTAAAATCCTTTTTGCGACTTTTAAAATATAACTTTGATTGAATGCCATATTTTATTAGTCTCTCCAACAATAGAAACAAGCTTTATGGGTTTATACCCTCTTCCTTTTAAAAAAATCCAGAATGTTTCTTGTAGCATCTTCTCCAAGAAACTCTTTTTCCTTGTTAAGGTTTCACTATTTTGTTGTCATTTTATTTTCCTTTTTTGAAAGTAAAAGAAGGTGTAAACTCGAGGTGAGTTACATCCCAATCAATTGATAAAGCATGAGGTTACACTAAAGTTTGTTGTCATTTCTCTTTACACATTTTGTCGCTTTTGTAGCTTCCTTCTTGTTAAATCCAAATAAAATAGATGGTGCTTGGTAGTTAAACTCACCTGAAATGGCCTACAACTTTCAACACAGTCGATATCTTCTCTCCGAGTAAAACAATTTAATTGTCCTTGATGAGCCCTTCCTAAAAGTAACCAAGGGTTCACCATTTTTCTAGAATAATATTTACTATAACACCCGCTCAAATGGTCGTAACCAAGGGTTCACCATTTTTCTAGAATAATATTTACTATAACACCCACTCAAATGGTCTGGTGGTAGTACATTGTGTCTACCACTCAAAAGATCATGGTTCAAATTTCTCCTTATGGGGATTGTGTTAGGTAATCAATAGACAACGTAAAAATTAGTTAAATCTTTCAACAAAGATTTGAGCGAGAATCCCCGTAGCCGACCCTACTTATAGTGAGAGAAGGCTTTGTCATTTTTTGCCATTTTTAAAGTATTTAATATAAGAAGATAATTAGATATTGCAAAATTAAAAATCCCTTCTTTGTTTCATTCACCATATGCATGTCCACAATGCACAATTGAGAACTCCAAAGTATCTTTTTCAAATATCTACCTAAAGAAAATCATTTCTCTTTGTGGGATTACTCGAAAAAATCTTCTCTTTATATTCATTCATCTAGGCCAACTTGAGGAGCATATGTAAAAAATGATATTTAAGATTTCCACTCTGAAAATTACTTTATTCATCATTACTTGATTTCTATAACTATTTATTTCTATCATACTCTCTATTAGGTTTTTATGCACATTAATGCCAACTCCATTTCAGGCTTTCTTCTTACATGAGTATTGTAAATTAAAATTGATGATATTTAGCTTTTTCCCCACCTCTACTTTGTCTCATGCACATTGTTGCAATATTCGGCTGAAATTCCAGGTTTCAAATCTCGATTTCGATTTCGTTTCGAGATGTTGCAAAAAAGAAACAATTTCAAAATTTCGACGAAATTTCGCCAATTTCGACCAAAATTGGCCTAAATTTGTGAAGGAAGGGTATATATCGAGATTTCGATTTCGATCGGGTGTCGAAACCGAAATTTGGCCAAAATTTCACAAAATTTGAATACATGGGCTGAATAGACCGAATATTGGGATGGATATTCTTATTATGTGGGGTGACCGAATATAATATTTGTTATTTGATCAATATTCGACCTAACCCGAAAATTCCCGAATATTCATCTCAAATATTTGGGTATTCAGTCGACTATTGCAACAGGATTCTTTTTTTATTTTTCGTTTTTTAAAGGTTCTCATTTATCTTGGTATCACCACAAATGTTAAAGCTCCATATATGTAACTT